>JAEQBA010002326.1:87389-210659 GCA_019434445.1 Phalangium opilio | reverse complement strand
ATGTTTAAAATACACAAACTAGGAAATAGGAAGTAGGTCTAACTACGTCATACATGTCTGGATTGTCTGCGTCATACAAAACAAATATCTTGTTTTTGATTATATTTAGTTGCATTTTATCTAAATGCGTTTAAAATACGCAAAGATTATTTTTTTAAAATATTCGTAATTTTAACAACTGCTTTACATTAAGGAAATTGAACTACAAAAATTGAGAAATAGGTCTAACTACGTCATACAACAACCATCTTGTTTTTAATTATATTTAGTTGCATTTTATCTAAATGCGTTTAAAATATGCAAAGATTAATTTTTTCAAACTACTCATAATTTTAACAAATGTTTTACATTAAGGAAATTGAAACACAAAAATGGGAAATAGGTCTAACTACGTCATACAGCAACCATCTTGTTTTTAATTACATTTAGATGCATTTTATCTAAACCCTCCAATCTAGAATTTCTTTTTATCGGAGTCAAATCTCTTTTCCCCATATACATTATAAAGCTAACTACATACCTTCATTCCCAAGAGAGCTTGGAACATTTTTTCTCCAACACTATATATATATATATATATATATATATAAATTTTAGAAAAAGGGCTATAGCGCAATGCATGTCGGGGTAGATATATACAGGGAGAGAGCTTGGAACATTTTTTCTCCAACACTATATATATATATATATATATATATATAAATTTTAGAAAAAGGGCTATAGCGCAATGCATGTCGGGGTAGATATATACAGGGAGTTTCTGATAAGTCAGGCATAAATTAAGGGGGATGTTCTTTGGGAAATCAATTTTGAGTCGAAAATGTTTCTTCTATCTCCATTTTGTTTGTCCCAAGGGACACTGTTTTCGAGTTACTTATCAGAAACACCCTGTATATACAGTATAGGGATTAGAATCTTCTACTTTGATAGAGTGCCTCTGATCGTGTCAAGCTTCTGCGTAATGTCAAGGGGAAGTCAACCAGAGTCTAAAGCAGCGATGAAAATGTTACAGTTTATAAAATGCAACCCTTCTTCAGCATGAGTATAGCTAGCTATGGGGTGATTATAGTAATGATATCACATGGATTTAACATGGCTTAGAGGGTACCTATTATCTAAATGAACGGCGAAGTAATTTTTGTAGAACTTTTATAGACAGGACAAAAATAGACCAACAAATCACAAACTCGAAACAAACTTATATAAAGTAACTTTAGTTCCTTAATAAAGACGAAAAGCAAAATTCAACCCTAGAATCCCCCAGCTAATAAAAATGTAGTTCAAACAATCATTTGATGGTTTGATAAATCCAGCGGGTCCATAAAATCATCAGGGTTTTGGTCCGCCCTCGTTTACAAGCTTCAAACCATGCATGCATGGTCCAAAGAAAAAAAAAGGGCGCGAAATACAGTGATTGCACGCGGAGAGAGTGTATGCACGTCGAATCTCGCGCGCTCTTTGATGCTATGTCGTTCACGAGCGCGCCAAAACTTTCATTTGGGCGAGAGAGAGAGAGAGAGAGAGAGAGAGAGAGAGAACAAACAAGAACCTCGAAGCTATATTCTACTCGGGATTAAAATTTTCTCCCTTTTCAGGGCTAAAGGGTATACGGTATAACATCGCTACCATAAAACGAAGCCTGTTTTCCCTGGGTATTAACATCCCATCTGGAAGCGTCAACACGAGCTCGTCCAACCAAATAATAAAAAAAAGAGAGAAGATGAGAGAGGAGCAAGAGGCACAAAAATCCTCATCACGCCCTCAAGAGGGATCGCGAAGAACTAAAACAGGGGTATGTTCTAGGGTTGGATGGAACTCGTCAAACAAGCAGCTCTCTTTTCCAGGAAAACGCGCCGCATTTTCTCTCTTTTAATCTCGAAACTCTTCATTCAATCCCTCGACTAATTTCATACATACACAAACTTGCTTTTAGTCATTCTTTTTCTTTTATTAGCTTAAGCCTAACTAGAAAATTTATTTCAAGTTTTAGGTTATATTAATAATAAGGTGTTTTTTTATATTTACGCGTAAAAGATTCAATTTCATTAAGATAAATTAAGACTATAATGTTTATTTACATTGAAAGATTAGCGTGCGTCAGATTATCGACCCACGTTATTAGTATACAATAAAAATAGACCAATATGAGAGAAGGGAATTAAGCTTAAGCAAGCGCACGTTGCTTGTAATGAGGCTGAAATCCGTTTAAATCCCCTCTTTGAGTTGCCTAAAACGCCAATTTTCCACATTGAAAACTGGGAAAAGCGCGTGAGAGCGCGGGAAAACGTCAAAAGCTGACGACATCAACACGTGCTGTTTTCGCGCGCGCGCTCGCTTTTTCTCTTCATTTCCCGCGTTTTTCTTTTCAATCCCAAAGCTCGTGCGCACGCGGGATTATAATGACTCACCACCCCATACTCGCGCCAGTTCTCTTTTTCCCTAAAACCGACGAAAACTTTTCGTCAATATATTTTTTTTTTATTTCCCTGCTCGTATTAGTCAAAAATCCTTTGGTGGTGGACATTTTTAAATAATGAACTTTCGGGCCGCAAAAGTTTGGTTGAAATATCGTGGTTGGTTATTAACAAGCGTTTTTATGGTGGGTTTACTCTCGTACTCCCGTCAACCCCCTCTACCCATAGGCAGGAATTATCTGACATGAGAATGAACAGGTTTTTGGGAGGGCAGATTGACGTTGTTCGCTCGTATATTGTAATTAATTTTTGCTCCAGGAAGAGCTTTAAGAGAAAAAGAGGAAGAGGAGGAGGGAAGAGGAAAGAGGAATTTTGGGGGTTAAAATATGTCGAGTTTGCGGTTTTAATATTTTTATAAAAATCTACACATGGTAGATAGCCAGCTAGCTAGCGCCTGAATAAATTTGGTTAATCTATACGGTGGAGGGTTTTTTTAAATATATTTCCTATATCCTAAATATTAAGCCTTTGTTATTAACCAACAACACGTGCATTGAAATGTTCAACGTATAATTATAAATATTTCTTAAAATGTTCCCACGAGAACATAATAATCAAATACCAAAGTATAAAGTATAGACACTCCTGGACCTGGAAAGACAGCGTTCCTTGAAAATGGGGGAGTGGACGAATCTTATATAGACCTGGTGAGGCCTAAAATTCAACCAAGGCGAAGGGGGTGCTGGATATTAGCATAATAAAGGACCTTTACGTTGAGAAAGCATTATGTAAATGATAGGGAAAGATCTAGCTAGACCAAGGGCTAAACTAAACACACAATCCCTCTATTACATCCAAGAGTATTATCGTTATAAAACCCCCCTTTTCTGGACCTTTCTTTTTTTTTACTTTACCACCCCCTTCAGCTCTATTTTTCGTTAAGCCTTGGCTAAAAGAGTGTTAGGCCTATATTTAGGATAGGAAAACGCGCTCTCGGGACGACGACGACGACGACAAAAAGAGCTTAATTTTACGCCAAGGCACGAAGGTCCGATTCTTCTTCAGGTGGATTTAAATGGACAAGGGGGAAAATGAGGGACAAAGAGCTTGCTGCGCTATAGGAGAGATGGGGCCACGCGGATGCTAATTAAAGGGATCTCTTCTGGAATGCAAATTACGATTTAACGACGTTAATATTCACGCCCGTATTTCCCGCGCATTCTAAATCTCTCTTTTCTGTATTCTCTACGTACCACGCGGGCGGACAATGCTACAATGTCCCGCGCGCTATATAGAGAAGCGGGGGTGTAAAGGGTAGCGCGAGGGGAATTTGAATGCACGCGCGCATGTGAAAATCGTGTTGCACGTGAAGTGACGTAGGGGGGAGGGGTTTCGAAAGCTCGTAATAAAATTTTAGAAAAATAACATAAAATATAATTACAAAATAATAGTTCACTTAAAAATTATACTTAACTAATTAATAATAAACTACGTTTTAACCTAATTACGAAGTAATAATAAAAAATAATTGGGAGTAAATAATACTAAATATGGTTTAATCAAATTATTTTTTTCAATTTTGAGCATTCAAGGAAAGCCTACATTCAGGGGCAAACCACTCCATGTTATTCCTATGGCCCCTGTAGAAATGTTTACCACGCTTTACACCAAAGCTCAGGGTGACGTGACCTTCCAGGGTATATTAGAAAAAAAATGTATTTAATTAAAATACACCGGAAATATCTCGAATTTAAAGTAGGTATGTAAGTAAATACTATAACCTAAGCCTCGTCCTATGTAAGGCTAATACCAGTCATAGGTCTTCCATTTCCGGCGGAAGGTCATCAATAATTCAGCGAGTCAATTTCGGAGCTGGAACCATGCGCGATGTTAAGATGTTACAATAACAGGAACCAGGAGCCTCGAAGAGAGGACGGAATATCTAATGTCTCTTCGCAGGCAATTCGGTTCTGTGTACATCTTCAATTTCGGGAGGCGAAAGCTCTCTGGTGGAATTGCCTTACATTCGTAACTATAGTATCAACAAACAAGTCAAGACATAAGTACGCTCATCTCCGAGTTCTGAATAGACTATTCCATTAATTACGTGAAGAGAAACCAACACACAGGCGGGAGATTACTTCTCTCGAGCCCATAGGGAAACGACTCGTATGCCTCTAGCGGTGCTTCTTGGCAAGAGGGAATTAAATAACCCAAGAAGCTGATCAGATCTCTCCCGTCCATGTGGTGTTTGCTAGCTTCTTCTCTTCTGGAATTAATGGAATGGTCTATACGTTAAACCAAGCAAGCAACGGGCCAGCGAATTTAAATTTAAACAACAGCTGTCAGGTATACTTTTCTAAATGTATTCATACATATTAATACTGTAGGGTAACTTTACGAACAAAGTTTAAAGCAAAGTTTAAGTCAAACTTTTAGCTTTATAAAGATAGTTTTTATTAAAGTTTTTTTCCTTTGCCGTTCCTCTCAGTGTTGCCAGACCTTGAAGAGGCGTAAGACTGCAGATAGAATGGCTAGCAGTTCAGTATGAACCAGTACTATACTGTATTTGCATCAACAAAGGCCTGACAACACGGAAATTTCTATCACCCCTTTAGAACACAAACAACACGCAAATATTTCGCAATAAAAGAAAATTCCTAAATTGATGAAAAACATTTTTTAAAGTAAAAAAATCCTATGATTATTAAAAGAAGAAATAACAAACATCCATTGAGTGTTTAACCGAAATAATATTTTAAAAGAAAAATCGTCCAAAACAAATAAGTAACAGCTGACGAAAGATGAAAGGAAAGTAAATTCTTGCCGCAAAAATATAAATTCAACGAAATGAGAGTTTACGGGACTCGAGAGAAAGATGAATTCAATTTAAAACGTCCCGGTACGCGTTCTGTGATGGGAACTAGAGAAGTAAACAACTAATCCTCCTTGCTTGTAGGACACATCGGAAATGGAATGAAATGGAAAAACAAGAAAATAGCATTTCGTGGAAGGTATATAAAAATTTCGACATCTGATACGTGGTATCAGAAGGGGACAATAGAAGAAGGATGACACTCTATATCCTCTTAATACTTTAGTTACGACGTAACATGATTCTTCCCATGTAGGCTCACCCTTTTTGTTTGCTCTCCCGCTCATCAAACTTCATATGGTTATCGTACCGAGCTAGGGTGTATTCAATAACAGTTTGGTATTTACTAAACCCTCAGCAATCAAGTAGATACAAACCTTGATTGTCTTGACGTGGGACAAAAATCCACAAGCGCATGCGCCTAGATGTCAAATAGTTAGGCAGCGCTAATAGAGTAATGATTAGGGAACTATTTATTCGGTTTAGTAACCCAGCTCCAAATGTTAATCTGTTGTTGGGAAGAATCATGTTATAATTACACAGCTTTGTGCTGGTACACTTCTCTCGAAGAGAATTATTATATACTTTTGGCGAATTCTAGATCTCATCTCTACACGGATATTGGCCTCGTCGCTAAGGCGATTTCATCCAAAAATAAACCCGGAAAACCCATGCACCTACAAGTATAGTTGGGAAATAAAACCTTGCGGAATTACACCAGTGCATGCACTGGACATAACTTTAAATCTAATCAAGGATACCCACTAAGCCTCGGTAACAAAATCAAGTCTCGAATCAAATTAACAACCTTGAAAGGTATAAGGACCCGAACGGATCAAAATTCCTAAATGGCGCCGAGCTTTCAAGATGTCAATTAAGATTTTCTTAGCAGCATCAGACTTGATAACTGTCGGTTCCAGCCTGAGAAGGAGTAAATCAATTAATTTACCAAACAACCCGACTATAAACGAAGCTGTCAAAACCTATAGCGCCATCAGATCATCAGTTTCGTAATCAATGAAACTCAATTAAGTATAGACCATGGAACGCGCCAGAACTATCTCAATCACGAGATAGCACTGCAGTCATTTGCTGGAGAGAGGAAAATTGTTTACCTTTCAACTTGGACCCAATATTTTCTTTGGTAAGTTATAAAATAGAAGATTCGGGGACTTGGAGAATGAAGCAACACCTTTATCTCATAACGCCGAGCAGTTTATATCACCTGTCATCTTTACTGATGTCTTAAACAAAGGTAGTATAACCTAGTTCAATCATGAATAGATGGAATTTTCCTTTGAATATATATATTACCAGGGATAGATTTGATTTTAGAAGTAGAAATGGAGAACAGAGTAATCTGGGCGCGCGTCAGAGTCCCGGACCCCCTTCCCCGGGACGGAGGGGAATGAAAGAAGAGGCGGGTCATAGCGACAGAGGTAAAAAGGAATTACGTATCTTTCGCCGTCCCCGTCAGCGATGTCATCAACTCGTAGTTTAAGTAAGCCAATAAGATCATTTAAACTTTTCGTTACGTGTTTGAGGGGCTCTATACTGGGCTATGAGTCGGACTGAAGTGAATACTAACCGTTCTCCATTCCTATTTCTAAAATTAAATCTATCCCTGAGATTACGAAGCTCTTCTCGGTTAAGATGCAACACTTTAAATTGTAAACAAAAAAAATCATCCACAAATTCAATCCTCAATCTTCTACTTTGGTAAGGAAATATTCTTGAGAGAAATTTGACCAATTCTTAATATGATTTCGAAGAGAATACGACTCGGGAATAGGGGGGGCGTCAAAATTGACGTCAAAGTGGCGTACAGCGGGCGCATTTAATGAAATTAAATTAGTAAAACCGGGGAAATAGCCGCTAGAAGTTTAGTTTAGGCAATAAAAGCTATATGGCGTCGCTAGGCCTTGGCTTCTAGCACAATTAAGCCTTAATGAGAATAACGTTGAAAATTTTATAGCTCCGCTCGCGCCAAAACACAATAATGGCCAAATTGGTTGGCTCATGCGGGTAGAAATGAATATATATTTAAACTGATTAGGTCTTGGGGTTCGCGCAATTAAGAGCTTATTCTGTAATTGCGAGCGAAAGAAACGTCTAAAAGTTGGGCGTGAAAAATAATTGAAATACAAATATATTAGTCACGTGGTATGGGTGGTGATAATGACCTAAGCCTTGGCCTATAGAGTTTTAAGTGTTTTATTTCACTTTGCATTCAGACTGTCATGCAGATGGGAGTATAGCGCCAGTTGGGGATACACGTGTCATTCACGCTTTAGTTTCATTTTGATTTCCCAATCGATACCGACATGGTTGGCACCCGTTTGTATAAATAGTGGCGGGAGTTGTTTAAAGCGTACTCTCTGTATATATACCGTAGGTAAATAGAATGATCCAAATGTCAAAGCGCGTGGGAAAGCGAAATTTAAACATAGTTGCGCATAAAAACGATGTAGTCCGAACGCACCTTTGTAACGTAAGACGGGCTCACGTTTGTTCCGAAATCGAAGCATAAAGTGTATCTTCGTGACTGAAGCTCGTATTTATCAGCCTATTACTAAGATCTTTTTCTTTCCTCCTAGAGTAGGCATCATCCATATATCGTCCAGGCCGGGTGGGGGTTTTCGTTAAGCCTAACTTAGAACTCGTATTGCACCGTAGATTTCGGCCAATCCTATAACCTAAAACCATATACACCCATCCCCATAAACGGGGCTTGAAAATGGCGCGTGCGAAGGCGCGATAACTGAGAAAGAAAACCAATTATAGGGGGACCCAGGACCACCACCACCACCATCACCCTACGAATATATCGTTACGTATAATCACAGGTGTTAGAAAATGGGGTGGTGCTGGGAAGTCGGAAATCGAAAAGCATTGTGGGTAAGAAAAGGAAAAACAGAGCGAGAGAGAGTGAGAGAATTGCGTACACAGATACGTGTTCAAATATCCATCATGGTTTAATGCGCATTTTCCTTCCTTTTCCCGCCTTATTTTTTCTTTTTTTTTCGCGCCAATTTCGAGAATCGGACACTCGGGGATCCCGGCACGAGGTGGCCTTTGAGAATAAATCTTTTGCAGGGATTTTTTTTTTCGAGAAGGCTACTTTAAACTTTCTATATCTAATCCTCCATGGAGAGATTATTCCTTCTTCCAAATGTACACTCCACCGCTTATCCAATAATATGATACATTGGTTTTAGATTCGTAACCGACCATTTGGCAAGAAAAAAAAAAAGAAAAACGTATCGAGGTTTAAGGATATCGAATTCAACAGATCTTTCCCCAGCTTGACCAATTACAAATTACGCATATTTTAATATAGAAAATATTAGAATGTTGGTACCAAAATTCACTAAAAAATATTAAAGTTCATGAATGCTACAACCATGCACTTTCAAAATTCCCTGACGTTTCCATGATTTTCAAATACAGTTGCAACCCTGTTGAATGAACATGGATGTACATACTATGATCATTAAAAACTTTCGAGCATCTCCATCCATAGGGGGAACATATAGATTCGTATTTTTAGTCTGGTAGATATATACATTCTTAATGGAATGAGTTTGTTTGCGAGAAAAATGTACCCAGGCCAAAAGAGAGCTAGGATATCCAAGCTAACGAAAGTATATATATATATATATATATATATAGTATATATGATACAGCTCTTTAGGCATACCATTTTTAGGGGAGTTTCCCCAGAACCCTGAAGCCAAAAAGGCTGTGGTACGTCTGTCTAACTAATGTAGGCTAGTCGGAGAGATGGAGTCGGTAAGGCTGTCCTACCCAAGATATAATGGTCTACGCAGTTAGTATAATATCCAAGGCAAAAAGGGGACCCAGACAAGAAAAACCCTGGAAACGCAAAAATGTAACCCTGCATGCCAGACATCGTCCGTGGTGTCTAACACTTGCCAAAGCTTATTTAAAATACAACGTATAGAATTAAATTAAACGCAATCTTTCTCAAGAATTAATTAAGAACGAATGCCAAATTGAAAATATTTCAATATAAAATTTTTCTATATTCTATCAGGAATGGAGAACGGTTAGTATTTACTTCAGTCCGACTCATAGCCCAGTATAGAGCCCCTCCCTCCAACACGTAACGAAAAGTTTAAATTATCTTATTGGCTCACTTAAACTACTTTTTGATGACGTTGCTGACGGGGACGGCGAAAAATACGTAATTCATTTTACCTCTGTCGCTATGACCCGCCTCTTCTTTCATACCCCCCTCCGTTCCGTGGAAGGGGGTCCGGGACTATGACGTGCGCCCAGATTACTCTGTTCTCCATTCCGACTTTTAAAATTAAATCTATCCCTGATGCTATATACATAGTTTACACGCAAAGAGGATTCATACCATTTGCACAAGGAGACCAGGCAACTTAGAGTGTAAAATAGCAGACGATTTTACACTCTAAGTCGCTTGATCTCCTTGTGTTAATGGTAGGAATCCTCCATGCCTGTAAACTATGTATAACTGTCCAATCCCTCCAATTATATACATTCTAAGAAACAGGGGGTATTTCCCGGAGACTGGAACATGATAGCGGAAATATTTCAAAAATATAGATTCAACGGTAGGTATAGTGAAACCCTAGGGCTAAAAATAAGGAAAGTAAAGCATTTGTGATTCGAGGGAAATACGGATAATACACGTGGGTGTAGAGAAAAGCAGAGATTCCTAGTATACGGTAGATGAAATTTGAATTTTTCTATATTGATCTGTATAGAAAATGGAACGGAATTCACCAGAAATGCGGCAATCGAAAAAGGCTTAAGGCATGCATATACTGTTTCATTGTATTAAAAATTACCCATGGGTTTACAATACCGTGGATTTGTCTTTGAAGTGGTAATAAGATAAAAAGTTATCAAAGTTTAAACTAGTGATGGGAACAAACCGAGTCCGATATAATATCGGTATCGGTGACCGATATGGTTCTTTAACCGATATATATCGATTCGAACTAAATTTAATAATTTTTAGCTGTTAATTGTTTCGAGGTTTAATTTTCCGATTTATCGGTTACTGATCGGTAAAAATCGGTTGATAATCGGTCAATGATCGGAAAAATCGGTTGATAATCGGTCAATGATCGATAAAAATCGGTTGATAATCAGTTAATGATCGATAAAAATCGGTTGATAATCGGTAAAAAATCGATTGTTATCGGTTTTTAAACCTAAAATGACAATAAATGTTCAAATATTGCGAGATAAAAATTAAAATAAAAAATTGTACATTATAACATTGTTTAACAAACGATTAAAACATAACTGAAAAAACTATATTAAAAATAACAAAAGGATATGTACTGCTATCTCACAAGAAAATATAAATAAAATAATAAAAAAGGAGAAACTAAAAGCATTTTAGGTAAGTAAAGTACATAACGTTAAAAAAAAGAAATTTAAGAAACCACCATAGCCATCATATTCCGTTGGTAGAGAGCATAAAATAGTAGTTTTCAACGTTTAATATCCATACCGATAGACCCAGTAAAAAAATTCCATATAGCCATCCCTCCGTATCAAGCCTTACATTTTTAGTTGCTTTTAGGGTTATTTTAGAGCGCGGGAAATATCTTTCCGGTAGCGCGCCAAATGTTGTATTTTTTTTACGAGACACATTTTTGCAGAGAGAGAGAGAGAGAGAGAGAGAGAGAGAGAGAGAGAGAAATTCCTTCAGTATAATAGTTTGTCCACTTAAGTAAATGGAATAAAGTAAAGCCGGGGAAACGGTACGGGAAATCTACCTCGTATTTAAGATTAAATTCATTCAATTTAGTGCATGGATAAAGTATGCTCTAGAAGCGTACGTGTTATCACTCTTTTATGCCTCCGAGTCTTAAAAAATCATAAAAAGAAAAAGCATGACATCCCATCAAACCCCCTTCCCCTCTCCCTGTAAGAGTGAAAAATGATCCCCGATGCTTAATGAAGCAGAACTATTCACCATCCGAAGAAATTTTAAACTAGAAACCACAATTTTAATATAATATTTTTACAAATTTATCGAAAGTTAGGCTTAGGTAAAGAATTAACAATACAGGGTGTTACAAAAAGGGTGGTAGGATAGTGAAGTATAGTGGGATGTTTCTATGGAAATAAATTTTGGCTTAATTATCAACGTAAACAAGTTTTGATTAGAGAATTTACGAATAACCCCTTAAATTTAATTATGAAACTGAAAGACAATGATTTCTAATTTAATTAAGGGGTCATCCCTAAAACACTTCGGTCCCATAATTACCCTTTTTTGGAACACCCAGTACATAAAGAGGCGAGTTATCTTTACGTTATGGTTGTTTCTGATACTACACCGAAGGAAACAAAAATTGGTCCCTAATATAAGCCTCTGTCTCCATTCGTACACGATCTTAACAACGGGGCTCTCAAAGATAAAAGTTGTATATTTTTTCCCTCCTTGGTTATATAAGGCCTACGTTCTCTGGTCGAGATCTTTCTTTAGTAAACACGACAAGAGTGTTGTCTGTCGGATGACCAGTGGTCGAGGCAATGCGGATAAGATGAAAGAGGGAAGGCGACCTCTGGTCGAAGAAAACGTCACGACCCATTAACCCTAGGGATCAAGAAGCTACTAGCTCATTCCGGCACGAGGCCCTCTAAGTACTTCTTCGTAGCCATGGTAACACTTGTCGAAAAACGGGAAATGGTCTTCCATCGCGTTTCCGAGTCTTGGAAACGGGATACTCTCTCCATCTCATCTGTACAGGGTGCTTCTGATAAGTCTGCCATATAAATTAAGGGGGATGTTCTTTGGGAAATCAATTTTGATTCAAAAATATAACTTCTATCTATGATTTTGATTGCCATAAGGGGACACTGCTTTCGAGTTATGATTTTCAAGAGTGTTTTAGGAATGACCCCTTAATTAATTAAATTATAAATAATTGTCTTAATCAGTTTCTTAGTTAATTAAATTTAAGGGGACACCCGTAAAATACTCTGGATGCAATCTTAACTCGAAAACAGTGTCCCTTAGGTCAATCAAAATGGAGATAGACAGAAGTTATGCATTTTCAACTCAAATCATCCAAAGAACATCCCCCTTTCGGCTCAGAAAACAATTTTAACTGCTTGATTTCAAAAACATCCTTTTAAGCTTAGCTCCTTTTTTTTCATCAATTACTTCAAGTATAAAGAACACATTTTGCCAATGCACACCGTGGCCAGCGGCGTAGTGGGTTTTAGTTTTATCTCTCACCATCCAGGAAAACAGAAGAACAGTATAATATCAGTGGTAGTACTTCCAAAAAGCAAAAAAAAAAAAAAAAATAATAGGAAAAAGGAAGTCTTTCTCTTCCTCCTATACTGCATGGTGCTTGGTGGCGTTACTTCCAAAGATTAAAGAAAAGGCCTTTTATAAAACCCCAGGCAACGAGCTAGCGCTTTGCAAGCTAGCCGCCTCTCAAAAATCTTCCTTTTATAATATCAGCAACGGTTTTTTTTTCGGGATGGATATACCCATAGAAAATGTAGGCGTGCTTTACTTATGAAAATGAAGAGCAAAAAGACTGAGCCTGTAGCTAAGGAGGAAACAACGCCTCGATCATTAGACCAAATTGCGTCCTTCCTGAAGGCTGAAGCAAAAGGAGACCCTGGTCTGTTCTTGTTGAAAGCTGTAGCCTGTGTGCATATATGAAGCACAGTGTGCTCCGTAGGGTAGGCGCGCCTTTTATGTATATATATATATTATAGTTAAGATCCCTTTTAAAAAGATAAAATAACGGGTGATGATATCTTTTCTTTTCTGTTCTCGCAGCTCATAACATAAGTAAAATCATTTTAACTATAAGTTCTACTAAGTCGTGATTTAAAATTATGGATATTTTAATATCTACCGGCAGAGAGAGCATGCATGCACTTTGTCAAAAACAGATCCATGGTTTACACTTTACAGGCGAAAGGATTTAGAAGCTAGGATTGTAGTATATCAAGGTCGTTCTAAATTTAATTTCAGATATCATTGCATGGGACTGTAAATTCACCTCGAATCTCTTGTAGATTTTAAGCTAACTTACACTCATGCAGGCTGCAAAAACAAACAACCAGCTCTGACCTAAGTACGACTGTAAGGCAACAGTGCAGCGCAAACATCCATACACTTAGCTACAAAAATATATTTACTTATGATACCTCTTTTAGTATATCTCATTTTGCTTATGACTTTATAGGGTTGGGTGTTGAATATCGTTTCTAAAAAACTATAATAACTAAAAATAACCAAAATACACTTATCCTTCTTAATGAAAAACGTTTTTAATTTTTTTTTATTCCAGAGCGTGAATGACCATTCCATTAATTACTTGCAACTTACAGGAGAGGTTGCCTTCTTAGGTTATTTTCCTCGTGCCAACCAAGAGGCAACGCCAGAAGGAGTTCACCCCAGTTTACTACTACACGCGGAGGGAGGCTACCAGCCAACTCGCGTAGGCCTCTAACGGCCCTTCTTGGTACGAAGGAAAATAACCCAAGAAGATGACCTCCCCCGGTTTGCTTCTCTTCTTGAATAAATAGAATAGTCTATATTGGAAGCCGTAATTCCCATCCAGATAGAGAGAGCTAGAGCCTGTGTATTTTAATTTGCACCAACCAGACAAGTTTTTACGAAAGCTCTTAGTTCTTAGAAAAATGCATGCACACCACACTCATTTTAATACTTAAGTACAAACACGGAGGGTCCCAGACTACTATACTCTGGGGTCTTAAAAATAAGACCTCGATATTAAAAATCCCTCAAAGCGAAGAAGGGGGGAAAACTAAATTGAAAAGGACAGACTGTCTGGAGCCAGTATACAACGGGCATCCTTTCAAAAAGAATAATATATTTGGGCCTTGGCTAACCCTTTTTATAAGTATAATCGGGGTCAAGTATTCTTCTTCTCTTCAAAACTATAGCTCTTACAATGCAAAACTAATTCAGACAGACAAAGTATTTCACTTTCGGATCTTTGCAAAACAATAGAGTCCCCATTGCAGCAGTCAGTAAACAAATTCGCTAAAATAAAACTTTCCGGCTTGGCTTTTGTTAATTAATTGCTTAGAGCGTAAAAAGGAAAACTACAGGGGATGCTTCCTCGACTCTTACACACATTCCGGGGTTTGTATTAAAAGGAATAATAACGTCTGGAACCACGCAGCCTTTTAAAAAGGTTTTTCGTAGTTTCCTAATTTCTTCTTTAACTGCAATAATAGATCCCGAAATCTACTTTAATAAGTCTTTTCAAAGAAGGTACAGGGTGTTTCTGATAAGTCTGCATCCATAAATTAAGGGGGATGTTCTTTGGAAAATCAATTTTTAATCGAAAATGTAACTTCTATCTCCATTTTGTTTGCCCTAAGGGTCACTGTTTTCGAGTGTTTTAGGGATGACCCCTTAATTAAACTGAAAACCATTGTCTTAATCAGTTCCTTAATTAACGACCAAATTGTCTATATTTAATTAGACCAAATAATATAAAATAAAAATACAGTTTTAATCACTCCTATTAGTATTAGGCCTATCATAGAAGTTGAATAATATTCCAATTTCAAATATGATAATAGGCTGCAAAAAACAAGAGAATTTTCTTAAGCTAAAACTTCTACAGAAGGCTAGCTAGGAGAGAGAGAGAGAGTATAGGTGGTACAATTTTAAACTTTTATAATATAAATTTTAAACCCTTCTTGCAGCTATATAGGAAAATGGCAATTTTATACATTCATCTCTCTCTCTCTCTCTCTAGCACGCGGATATGTGATGTGCAGTTTTAAATTGGAAAAGAGGCAATCTTGGGCATCTGCGTCCATACAGCTCATCTCATTTCGTGATCGACGTTACGAAATGAAGGAGAGAGAAAGAGAGAGAGAGAGGGAGGTAAGTTCCCCCTCGAAATAATAACAGGAGAAAACTAGCTATACTCCGTTCTTTAAAACATTAGCCCCTTATAGGTACAGAAAGTACGGATTCAGAGGGTGAGGGGTAGGGGTAGGAGGGGCACCCAGAAGGCGTTATATCAAAGTCTTCTCAAAAAGCCATAAAGTTAACGAAATTTCCTGGAGTCGTTAGTTAGGGGGTTCAAGCCCCCTTTGGCCTGTGGGGTAACGAAAAAGAAATTTAGGAAAAGGAGCCTATAGCTCTTATAACCGTTTTTTTTCCTTTCATAGCCTATCCTATTCAATCAAAAGTAAATTAATTTTAAAATAATCTAAAGCATTTAAAAGCCTGTTCTTTCTCACCAATAATATAAAAAATCGGTTCTCGTGAGCTAGCACGTGATATCACATCAAGGCTCTCGAGACAAAATCGCACGAGACTATAAAAATTAAAAATAGAGGCTTTCTTCTCGTGGAAATGACTTCGGAAAAGCACCTATACTTTCTTTCAACGCGTTAAAAACTTTAGTCTAATTTACTTCTAAAGTCTACTCTATGAATACCCCGTCGATATGGAATGGTAGCTAAAAAAAGGCCGTTAGCTAGAGACAAAATAGTCATCTATAACTGGCGTGTCATTTTATAAAAGTTATTGCCAAGAGAGAGGCTTATAAAAGGGGCTTATAGTTATCAGGATATTTGTCTCATTTTTCGAGTATTTTATCACCGGGATCAGTTACGCCGTCTTACACGGTACAACTTATTTTCTATCGTTACGCAAAAAAAAAAAAAATTGTTCAGCAGGGGCGTTTATGAGCGAGCCAAAAAAAAAAATTTGAGGAAAATAAATGAAGCTTCGCTGTAAGGGTCTTTCCGGAAACGTTAGGTTTAGATGGAAGAGAAAAATTTATATATATATTGGGGTCCTCCTGGTCCTTTAGAGCTAAACGACACGCTCGTGGTGGTTTTTGGCGCCAAATACTATAGCTCCGTTTTTGTACACGTGCCCAAAAATGACGTGTTCCTATCTCATAATGACAAAATGAGTAGTTCAAACTTATTGACTGAGAGGCTTCTAAAAACCAGAGCAGTTAATTTTATTTTGATTTTAGTCAATTTTACTTAAGCCTCGTTGAACTTTTAACCCCCCCCCCCCAAAAAAAAAGATAATAATCTTGAATTCAGTTGCACATTAGGTCTAAGCGGACTTCACTTGAAAAGGTCCGCGGTGTTTGTGTGTGGTGTGTGAGGTTTTCAAAAATTCATCTTGGGCAGGAATTTGTTTGGCCTTAGGGCGAAAGAGGCTAAATTCTTAAACAAACAACTCACGTCCTAAGTTTTGGAAAAATATTTTTAAATTTTGATTAAATTATATAAAGGTTGCGCGGCCGGAATGAAAGCGTAAAACCTCGAGCAACAACTTCCGTTGGGAAATTCCATCCAGAAGGCTTTTTAAACAAACATGATAAGCTGCATGCGAGGGGCTAATCACTGCAGAAATCGCTGTACACCGATTAGGGATTACGTGTAATCATTTTAGCACTGTTGTCAAAGGAAAGGGGGCTTTAAAAGATTACTCGTAATCAATTTAGTAAAATCAAAGGTGTACAGCTGAGTTTACATTAAGTGACCAGCCCCTCGGCTGCAAGGCTCGCGAAACTTTCCTAAATTTTACTTCTTCAATTCCATTTTGGTCTTACTATCTTATTTTCATTCCCTTTTCAAATATGGATGAAAGCTTTTAGGAATTATTCAGAGCTAGAATGCGCTAACTTTCGTTCTATATCTATAAATAATTGATATTAGATTAAATACAAATACAACTGATATATTACCGGTTGTAATGAATGCCAAAGTATTCTGTATTCACATAGTTAAAAATAAATATATAGAATTTTCTATTAAACATATATAACGTAATCCCAATTCCAAACTCATCGCAAATTTTGAAGTTACGACATTATTGCTTTCAGTTTATAAGGCAAAAATAAGAAGCAAAAGCTTTCTGCAAATTTGAAGAAAACTTGAGAGAAATAGATAGACCCAAAGTGCTTTCCAGAACTCAAAAACTATAGTATACTTATTCGTCGTGTTTAGAAACCATCTAAAATCCAGACTAAAACATATTTTAAATGGATTAATTCAAATATTAATTCCTGGAAATGCATGCGTGCATTTATTACTTATCCCTGTTTAATATCAAAAGCAATATCCAAAGATAATCTATAGTCTAGACCCTTTTTTAGACGTTCAATGGTTGAGTACGTATATGGAACAGTATAACGATCAAAGCTAAAACCGTCAAAAATTAGCGACCGAAAAATAAAGTTATAGGTATATCTGATAAGTCTGCATGCATGCATAAATTAAGGGGTTGATGTTCTTTGGGAAATCAAATTTGAGTCGAAAATGTACAACTTCTATCTATCTCCATTTTGATTGCCCTAAGGGACACTGTTTTCGAGTTATGATTTTAAACAGTGTTTTAGGGATGACCCCTTAAATTTAATTAATTAAGAAACTCATTTCAAGACAATTATTTCTAAATTAATTAAGGGGTCATCCCTAAAACACTCTTGAAAATCATAACTCGAAAACAGTGTCCCTTAGGTCAATCAAAATGGAGATAGAAGACTCAAAAGAACATCCCCCTTTATTTATGGCAGACTTATCATAAACACGCTGTATAGGAATGAGAGAAGAGAAAACGAAACTAAATTCGATTTCTAAAAATTTTGAATAAAAGGATTCCAATATAAAAGAGAAGGAATTAAGAGGGAAAACCTAGAAAATACCCAATAGTCCAGCGACCTCAAATGGAGCGGATATACCCGGCCCGTCACCCCTAAATACAAGACAGTTGGGCCCAGCAGAGTATGTTAAGGAAACCATTTGAAGAGAACCATTGGGACAATGACGCCTTTAATGGGAGTTTGGGAAAACAGCCCAAAGTTCGTTTCAACCCGAATTGTCTACGACCTCAAGGATATTGTACACAGAGGTACATAACTTAGAAGTGCTTGTCTGACCCAATCAAGAGATAGTACACCAAGAAGTGATGTCTAGTTTATTAGAGAGAAGGTATAAGATGCCTAAGTATTCGCGCGCCATAGTAGCAGTCCCCCTTCCAAAACACAAAGGGGGGACGTAAAAGGAGGCCGGGTTATTTCGCCTCTCCTCAGTCGGAAAATACAAGTAATTTTCGTCATTCACGTCGCGCTGACGTGAGTTTTCAAGAACCAATGAGATGCTGGTTGTAATTTAGAGGCGGCGGGGATTAACTCCGGACCTACTATACGTTTGGACTGGAGATAAAGCTGGAAATGTGGATGAATGAATTTATACCTTCTCCCTAATAAACTAGATATCACTTCTTGGTACACGTTTAAAATTGACAAATTTCAATTAAAATTAATTTAAAAAAAATGTTTCAGTGGACAAAGACTATAGAAAAAGTAAAAGATAAGAGAACAATATGCTAAGTGTTTCGGGACTCCACCTTATAACTAAGTATTTCTTCTTCGAGTTATGAGTTTCTATTAAGATTTTTTCAAGGATAACTCTGTTGAAACGAACTCTGGTCTCTGGTTCTTTTTAACATTAATCGGAACTACGTAAGGATTCCGCGTCATGGACGTTCAAAGCAAAAGCAAGTATTAGAAGACACTCTTAAGTCCGTAAATGATATTGGTGGGATCGGTGGAAAAATCTAATGGAGATACTACATTTTATACCCAAAGTCCTTCAATTAGTGGCATGGAAAAGGGTTTTATGGGTATGTACTGCACCTTCTTCGAAATAAAGACAAGCAACTTTAGCCCGGGTACCAATTTGGATGCCCAAAAACCTTCTTTCTTTCTTTCAATACGGTATATAGCTTATAAAAAGAGATATTAGACTTGTCTACAGAGATAAGAAAAAGGATGTGTTCTGATACGATGATTTGATTAGCTTCATCAAAAACATCCCATTTTGTTTGCCATAAGGGACACTGTTTTCGAGTTAAGATTGCATCCAGAGTATTTTACGGATGACCCCTTAAATTTAATTAAGAAACTGATTTAGACAATGATTTCTAAGTTAATAAATTAAGGGGTCATCCCTAAAACACTGTTAAAATCATAACTCGAAAACACTGTCCCTTATGGCAAACAAAATGGAGATATAGAAGTTGTACATTTTCGACTCAAAATTGATTTCCCAAAGAACATCCCCCTTAATTTATAGATGCAGACTTATCAGAAACACCCGGTCCTTGAGTCGCAATACCTCTTTGCAGGTAGCCTCTATAATCTTTAGAATTTCACAAAGTCGACGATAAAAGCGTTGTAGAAACCTAGTCTATGTTTTGTTCCTAAGGTATACGCATCCTTCATTAAATGCGAACGCGCCCCCTTCAATCTGTAACATGCTGCAACCGCGCAAGAATACGAGGAAAGACTTTAAAAGTGGAGAAACTATAGCTGGGAAGCGAGACCCTAAGGAATTCCTTTATATTTCTAGAGTCGACACAAGACACAACGAGCTATATACATATATATAAACCTTGCTAGCTATCTGGGATGGGAAGCGACCCCAAGAAAGAGCTTCATTAAGGAAGATAGCGGCCTACCGACGTCTCTCAGCCCCCCATCCTCATCCCTCTGTCCTAATACCTTCACCTAGTGTTGCCAATACTGTGGACCCAAAATTTTCCTTTCAAGCTATATAGCTATCCAGGGAGCTTGCAACCCTACCCTCAGAAAGAGGAGAGAGAGAGAGAGAGAGAGAGAGAGAGAGTCTTGTCAAAATATTTTGCCTTAAATTCTTTTTTTATCGACGGAGAGGTAATGATTTTGAAGAAAAAAGAAGAGGGGGTTGGATATTGTACTTAACTGGCTCAAATTAATTAAAATACAGTATCTAAATTAGTTTTTAGCAGTAAAATTTCTTAATTTTTCAATAGTAATTAAATACAAAAAAAAAATAAAATCAGTAAGTAAACAAGTTTCCAACCCCTTTATAAACCGGGTCTGTTACGTCCCAAGTTTTTGAGAAAAGCTAATCTTCCAAATGACCAGAAACGGTTTTCAT
This sequence comes from Phalangium opilio, assembly GCA_019434445.1. Classification (NCBI taxonomy): domain Eukaryota; kingdom Metazoa; phylum Arthropoda; class Arachnida; order Opiliones; family Phalangiidae; genus Phalangium; species Phalangium opilio. Next base: position 190,388 of record JAEQBA010002326.1, on the reverse strand, counting down.
CGACTTTTAGTATCTTAACCCTAATTGGACCGAAAAAAAAACATTCTTCTTAATTTTTTTTTTGATAATTAAAAATTCGCGTCTTGGATTAATAGCCGCTTAATGATAATGAAACCCTTTAGTTCAAAAGGAAACCTATTTATTAATCTAGGCAAAAATATTCCTTTGACTTCAGCGCATGCGAAAGGGGGGGGGGAGGGGGCTAAAGGGATGACGTCGGTATTCTTGTTAAAGGATTATGAAAAGAATTTCTCTCTTCCCCCCTCCCAGCATCCTCGGCTCTTTATGGAGTCACTAATTAAATGGGGATTACCTAAGCCTTTGCGAACCAGAAAAGGGGATTGAAAGATTTTAAAATATTACCGAAGTTAATGATGATTATTTACGGTAATGCATCTAGTACATCTACCTCACAATCATTTTTAATCTCGTGATTTAATTAAGCAATGTACAGTGTACTCGGGTCATAATATAAGCATATATATTGATTTTTAGAGAATAATCCCTGTATAGCAGACGACGGAAGCTGCTAGTACCAGGGCCGTCGAGAGAGTTTGTGGGTCCCGGGGAAAATGACGAAATCGAGAGACCTCCAGCTTAAAGGCAGCCATAGAGGTGTCCCAGGCCCCTATAAGATGCGGGCCAAGGAAAGACAGCCCTGGAGGTGACCCGGGCTCCCTTTGAAGGTACGGGCCAAGGAAAGACAGCCCTAGAGTTGACCCGGGCCCCTTAGAAGGTACGGGCCAAGGGAAGACAGCCCTAGAGGTGGCGTGGGATCCCTAGAAGGTACGGACCAGCGGAAACTGACCTAATTTCCCCACACTCTAGAAGGCTCTGGCTATTAAAACTTAAATGGTGGTTTTAGATATAACTAACTCTGTAAAATACATCCAAGGTTAGTAATAGTGGTTGGATTTTGAAAACTTTGCTTACGAGGTTCCGTTCCATAACGTGGTCAGTTGTTTGTCCCGGAATGTCCAGGAATCTATACAGGATACTTACGTTCGTTATCTAAAGGTTTTAATCTATTCCCAAACCCGTTGAAAACTGTCATCAATATTTATCGTAATTGCGAAAGCCGCTATAAATTCGATGAGTAGACTTAATGAAGGAGACAGGTCCCATCTCCTCTTTCCCAATACAGAGTGTTCCAAAATGGGAGGGTACTTCGACAGTGGGAGGGTTCTATGGGAAATCAATTTTGAGTGGAAAATGACTAATTCCTAGTACATTTTTCTTCAATGGACACCCTAAAGAAGTTATGATTAGACTCAAAATATATTTACCATAGAACCATCCCATTGTTCTTGGGATACACCCTGTATGTAAGTATCGCATCCCTCGTGTTCTGTCGTCCGTTTTAGAATGATTTATCCCCACAAGTTTCCAAAGGATAACACTTCCCGGCCCAAAGTCGCCTATAACGTCCCTTAACTCGTGGATTGAAAATTCGAGATGGCTCGTTACAGATAACTCTAACCGCTAATGGAGAATTCCTTGGATGGCCGGGCGTTCAAACAGCTTCAAGATACGATAAAATATTTTGAAAAGCTAAAATGCACTTCTAACACCCTGCTATGAAAGTATACATCGTTTGACCACTGATATCCAGTAAATAATGCGCGGAGTATCAACGTGTAATAAGCCTGTTAGGCTTAGCAGTTAACATCTTTAATTAGTTCGAATAAGGCTTTGGGAATATTTAAGGGGTCATTCGTAAAATACTCCATCCAGTCTTAACTTGAAAACAGTGGCCCTTATGGCCAAATGTCATTTAATGTCAAATATTCTCTTATCCCTGGAGACTAGTGTATTGCGGGTAAAACATTTCTACAGGGGTATATTGGAAATAAATGGGGAGGATTCACCCTAAATTCAGGCTTCCCCCATAAACATAAAAAATATGTATTTTCGAATTTAAATCATAACTCGAAAACAGTGACCCGGACGACAAAATGTCATAGAACCTTTTCGACTTAAAATCGCTCATAGAACTCAGAAACCCCTTACATATAATTTCAAAAAATAATCTTCCAGCAAAATTCTCACCCAAATCAGTAGGAAAACCCCAAATATAGTAGAATCATCCTAAACCCCATTTACACCTCGATTAAATATAAAAAAGACGCTGAATGTAAAGAGGGGGATACGGGTTCCATAGAACTTTGGGTAAACTAGCGGAAAAATTCAAACATAGTCTTATCGAAATCTTTGATTAATTTTACGAAAGACAAGTACTTAGCGCTACCAAATCCCAATTTTCACATCGGACCGATCAGCGTAATCGGTGATATTCGCCTTGGAAGATGCGCATTCAATGTTAAAAGATAGGGAAGATTCCTAGTTTTAGTGGTGCTCTTTAATGCCTTACCCCCCACTGACTTGTATAAACCTCGGCGCAAAGCTACCTCAACACATGCTTAAAATATCCTGAAAGTTTGGTTTTGTAGGAACTAATAGTATTGATGTAACAGAAGGATATAGAAGGTTACGTTTCCTGGAATAAATAGACTATTTGTAGACAACAACGCCTGGTGGGGTGCTCCACTAAAAGTCTAGCTGTAGCGACGGAAAAGTCGCTTCAAGGGGCTCTATTGAAGCTTTTATACTACCAAAACCCCTGTATAGAATGAAAATATTTCCATTTGGTTGCTTTACTCCCAATGAAGATGATAAAAAACAACACACTATCCTTAAGTAATAGGTTCATTTTTATTACGTACAGTGGTTAACAGACTCATATCATATTACATCTGGTATGTCTTCATCCATTTGCAGGTTTTCTAGTTCTGTTGCGTCTTCGCAAATAAGACGCGCAGCAGATTGGGGCCACGAACCTTTATGTTCGTGTCTGCGGTAGCCCAAGTACCAAATTACACTACTTACGTGGGCACATGTGCCCACCGTTAGCGCCCCACCCTTGCAATTACAATACCACCGCTGAATGGCGTTCATTCCAACACCATTAGGAGTATATTGTATAAATGCCTGATGTTCGGTAGATTTGGAAAACTGGCCAGGTACTTTAACCCTAAGAAGGTTGTTTTCGACCTTACAGAGCTCGACTGTAAAAGTTCCTAACCGGTCAATTATTAGGCCGACGTATGATTCCGCTCTCCTTGTTTTAAAATCACTCATGACCACATCCCGCATAAGGTTTCCCACAGTTCAGTTCAAACAGTTCAGTTTTCGGTTCAGTTCAGTTATTTTCGGTTTCAGTTTAGGGACTAAACTGATTTGATTGCTTCAGTTCAGTTTCAGTTTGCACATCTCCAAACTGATCAGTTTTCAGTTCGGTTCAGTTTATTTCTTAAACTGAACTGATAAAAACTGAACTGAAGAGATAGTTAAGTACTCTTTCGATCTATCGCGAGAAACGATATCAATACGTTCCCGCAAACATTAGTAGAACAATAGAAAACTGGCATCGTTTAGTATTGCATGCTGTATGATATTTTGGGGGATGTGTCGCGTAAAGTTACCTTATTAGTGTCGCGTAGAGTTAAATTATTTTTGTCGCGTATATTTCATCATTTATGTCGCGTATATTTAATTACGCATAATATAATATTAATTATTTATTAGTATTTATATTAATAATAATTAATATTATATTAAATAAATTAATATTAAATTTTATTTATATTAATATTAATTAATTATATTAATTTAAGTCCCGTGATTAGCTGGAACCCTCTGCAGAGAGACACAGGCTAAAAGAATACCAATAATTAGTAACTAAAAAGGGTATCATAATTAGTTAACTAGTCAAAGGTTAATTGCTAATTGTTAATAATTAGTAGTTAGTGAAATAAACATGACTTTTAAGGTATGGCACTTGACGATTCCAAAATAGTAGTAGTTGAAAATGTTAGCGGTTAATAGTTACAATCTGGGGATTTTGGGCCTCTGACACCGTATTTTTCTTCTTGATAATCTCTGAAGGAGTTTTCGGTTCAGTTCAGTTATAACTGAAAACTGAACTGATCAGTTCGGTTTCCTGGCTGAACCGAACTGATAATTTCAGTTCAGTTTCAGTTCTTGAAAATCATAACTGAAACGTTTCAGTTCAGTTTCAGTTTTAGTCCAAAACCGATTTGAACCGAACTGTGGGAAACCTTAATCCCGCACGTCGTCTTCTGTAAGTACCGGGAAATCGACGAGCTGGATATCGTTCAGTTTCTCCCATTTGGTAGGTTTTCTCGAAAGTCCGTCTCGTTCCACTCTCTCCTTTAGTTCATTTATTTGTCCTTTTGACGCTTCCATTCTTTGGACGGTGGCTTCCCAATTTCCTTTGTGCAGCAAATCAGGATGGAAGGCGTTTAGTAGTGCCGCCGCTATTCTAAGAAAATCCTTGAGGTGCAACAACAGACCTGATGGTATGCGGTGTTGCAATAGAGCAAAGACAGTCTGAAGGTGACCATTGCGCACCTCAACCGGCCATCGTAGGTACGTTACCATTCTAGAACGGTTAACCTCAGAGGGTTCCACTTGTTTGCTACCCTTTGGTAGGAACGACGGCATTTGGAGTTCCAAACCCAAGTCTTGAAGTAGACCGTCAGAATCCCGAAAACCGCGGTCAGCCAGCACAACATCATTTCTTTTCAACAATGTCTTCAGGTCCTGTTTCGTTTTTAGGGCATGGTTTAATATTCTGGCGTCGTTGTTTTTCCCGTTGGAATAGTATGGGCCAAGAACATCTATAATGTACCCTGTTGTGGTTACCATTAGCATAGGCTTGAGGATATGTTGGCCTTGTGGATGCAAAATGACTTTTGTAATACCGTGTAGTCGCTTGACCTTTAAACGCGAATGTACGTCCCATCCACTATAACGATAAGACAATCGTCCCTTGAGTTTGCAAATAGTCTTTGAGCTGCCGGTGATTGGTGATTAGCAATTAAATGTTCTCGTTTAAGATTATCTGCTCCAAGATGTTGAGGGACGAACGAAGTAATCATGGCCGATGTAACAGACTTTACTACATCAGACACGTTTTTCTCTGTAATGTGGAACAGTGACGCCAAAAACGGGTTTGAGAGTCCCATTCTGAGTTTCATAAGCAAGATACACAACGCTGTTTGTGTTGACCGAATTTCACTGTTCCGTAACTTAGAAACAATACAGTCATGTACAATGCCAAAATCGTGCATATTCAGTGATGTTAGAACTTTGCAGTCTTGATCGTTGGTGATTAACGTTTTGAACGTCGTCTTCCGTTGTTCTCTGACAATTTCCGTTAAGCCATGAAGTAGTTCTTCAATCTCAGTCGCGTTTAAGTTTGCTTGCGTACAATGTGGTGTAATCGCGTCTGTTATGTCGTCGGGAAGCAAATTATTATCTCCAAGGTGGTTTTGACACATACGGCTTTCTTTGGGAACAAATATACCGCGCTTCACCCAAATGTCCAATCGCACGTCCAACTTCACTCGAGTACGAGTAGAACTGGCGCGCACAATGCAAGTTGTTGTTTGCAGTTTCAAAGTCTTAACCTTGAGTGTGACGCATGTTGAGTTCACGACGTTAGCCCCTTCTGATTCGCTGCTTGAAGTTGTACTCGTCGTTGGAACATTAGTACTCGAAGAATAAGACAACGTGCATGTCATGCAAGCACGTTTTCCCAAGGCATTCTCAACTAAGGGCGGATAACCATTTTCTTGTCGTCTTCGACGAAGGTACGACGCTAAACGACGCCTTGATATGATACGGCTGGTACTGTTATTTATTTTACGGTTACAAGCGTAACACTTTTGCGAAGGCATAGTGCCACAACACGATGTCGAAAACTAATAAATACTAACACCTTTGTTTTATTTCACCGTCACTCAACGTATTTGTAATATAAACTATCTTATATTGTCAGGCGCGTAGGAACGTTTCGAATTTAGGGGGTTACAGTCTAAATATGGATTTGTGCGCCCCCTCCCCAAAGACAAGAAAAATGTCGAAAAATACATTGAACAAGGTTGAAACATTGTATTTTAATTACAGTAAAATGGTGAATTATTATGATTTTCCAAAAACCGGTGTCCGATAGGTGTTGGTTGTGGAAATATTTCTGCACATGAAATTTTAATCACTCTTATGAATCCTCTCTGGATATGTTTAGACAATTGCTAAGTGATTTAGTTGTTTTCAAGTCATTGTTTCCCGTAAATCAGGGCACCAACCCTTGAGACAATTTTTAATATGAATCCCATTGTAAGACCAAGATTTCATAATAACCCCCCTTGATATGACTCATAAATGATAACACCTTAATGTGGATAATTCTATTTTAGTGTGAATTAAATACTGAAGGGCTCACAGAGAAGGCAAAAAGGCTAATAATTAAAAAAAAACCATAAGAAAAAAAGACTTAGAAGTGACTGAAAATTACAAAATCAAGCTATTTAAAAGGGTCGGGTAGGAAGAGAGGTTTTTCAGTGAAAACCGATTTTTATAATTAAAGATATTTTAAAGGTCTGTGAACTTAATCTGTGAGCTTTGACATTTCAGATCTCAGGTGAAATTAAATTGAAGTGCAGCTCAGAATGCAAAGTAATTGGTATCATTTCAAATAAAATCTACAAAAATTCTTTAAATTTAATTATGGGAAAATGGAAGGGAAAAATCTCCTGAGCGAATGAAGCGAGCTCCGCTATTTTTTATCTGACCAAATGAGATGTCGCTAATTCTGCGTTTCAAGCGTCATACAGCAGGGATTATAAATAATTAATCCAAAATCCCAAAAATATTAGAATATTAGTGAAATTATGGGATAAAATAGGATACTTTCTAAAATATTCTCACTTCAGTATAATTTTGGCACCCCTTGAATATAAATTTGGCGCCCTTTCTAACCTATTTAGGCGCCCTTGTAGAATTTTAGGGGGGTACAATGTACCCTTGTACCCCCTGTTCCTACGCCACTGTATATTGTATAAAGAAAGACAGATTAAAATGGGTGACCGACCTTTGTTTCCTGCAAACCAGTAAAAAGTACTTTGTTTCCCAACGGCGTCGAAAAATGAACAAGAATGACGAAAGGACACGTGTAATTAATTCCGATAAAAAGAGGTTTGTTTCAATCTTTCCATTTGTGTGGGTGGTTTGTGGGTTGTAGGCATAAGACGGTCGATGTTTTTTAAGATATCATTCTTTATACAATACAAGACAACTCACACTCAAGGTTAAGACTTTGAAACTGCAAACAACAACTTGCATTGTGCGCGCCAGTTCTACTCGTACTCGAGTGAAGTTGAACGTGCGATTGGACATTTGGGTGAAGCGCGGTATATTTGTTCCCAAAGAAAGCCGTATGTGTCAAAACCACCTTGGAGATAATAATTTGCTTCCCGACGACATAACAGACGCGATTACACCACATTGTACGCAAGCAAACTTAAACGCGACTGAGATTGAAGAACTACTTCATGGCTTAACGGAAATTGTCAGAGAACAACGGAAGACGACGTTCAAAACGTTAATCACCAACGATCAAGACTGCAAAGTTCTAACATCACTGAATATGCACGATTTTGGCATTGTACATGACTGTATTGTTTCTAAGTTACGGAACAGCGAAATTCGGTCAACACAAACAGCGTTGTGTATCTTGCTTATGAAACTCAGAATGGGACTCTCAAACCCGTTTTTGGCGTCACTGTTCCACCTTACAGAGAAAAACGTGTCTGATGTAGTAAAGTCTGTTACATCGGCCATGATTACTTCGTACGTCCCTCAACATCTTGAAGCAGATAATCTTAAACGAGAACATTTAATTGCTAATCACCAATCACCGGCAGCTCAAAGACTATTTGCAAACTCAAGGGACGATTGTCTTATCGTTATAGTGGATGGGACGTACATTCGCGTTGAAAGGTCAAGCGACTACACGGTGTTACAAAAGTCATTTTGCATCCACAAAGGCCAACATATCCTCAAGCCTATGCTAATGGTAACCACAACAGGGTACGTTATAGATGTTCTTGGCCCATACTATTCCAACGGGAAAAACAACGACGCCAGAATATTAAACCATGCCCTAAAAACGAAACAGGACCTGAAGACATTGTTGAAAAGAAACGATGTTGTGCTGGCTGACCGCGGTTTTCGGGATTCTGACGGTCTACTTCAAGACTTGGGTTTGGAACTCCAAATGCCGTCGTTCCTACCAAAGGGTTGCAAACAAGTGGAACCCTCTGAGGTTAACCGTTCTAGAATGGTAACGTACCTACGATGGCCGGTTGAGGTGCGCAATGGTCACCTTCAGACTGTCTTTGCTCTATTGCAACACCGCATACCATCAGGTCTGTTGTTGCACCTCAAGGATTTTCTTAGAATAGCGGCGGCACTACTAAACGCCTTCCATCCTGATTTGCTGCACAAAGGAAATTGGGAAGCCACCGTCCAAAGAATGGAAGCGTCAAAAGGACAAATAAATGAACTAAAGGAGAGAGTGGAACGAGACGGACTTTCGAGAAAACCTACCAAATGGGAGAAACTGAACGATATCCAGCTCGACGATTTCCCGGTACTTACAGAAGACGACGTGCGGGATGTGGTCATGAGTGATTTTAAAACAAGGAGAGCGGAATCATACGTCGGCCTAATAATTGACCGGTTAGGAACTTTTACAGTCGAGCTCTGTAAGGTCGAAAACAACCTTCTTAGGGTTAAAGTACCTGGCCAGTTTTCCAAATCTACCGAACATCAGGCATTTATACAATATACTCCTAATGGTGTTGGAATGAACGCCATTCAGCGGTGGTATTGTAATTGCAAGGGTGGGGCGCTAACGGTGGGCACATGTGCCCACGTAAGTAGTGTAATTTGGTACTTGGGCTACCGCAGACACGAACATAAAGGTTCGTGGCCCCAATCTGCTGCGCGTCTTATTTGCGAAGACGCAACAGAACTAGAAAACCTGCAAATGGATGAAGACATACCAGATGTAATATGATATGAGTCTGTTAACCACTGTACGTAATAAAAATGAACCTATTACTTAAGGATAGTGTGTTGTTTTTTTATCATCTTCATTGGGAGTAAAGCAACCAAATGGAAATATTTTCATTCTATACAGGGGTTTTGGTAGTATAAAAGCTTCCAGAGAGCCCCTTGAAGCGATTTTTCCGTCGCTACAGCTAGACTTTTAGTGGAGCACCCCACCAGGCGTTGTTGTCTACAAATAGTCTATTTATTCCAGGAAACGTAACCTTCTATATCCTTCTGTTACATCAATACTATTAGTTCCTACAAAACCAAACTTTCAGGATATTTTAAGCATGTGTTGAGGTAGCTTTGCGCCGAGATTTATACAAGTCAGTGGGGGGTAAGGCATTAAAGAGCACCACTAAAACTAGGAATCTTCCCTATCTTTTAACATTGAATGCGCATCTTCCAAGGCGAATATCACCGATTACGCTGATTGGTCCGATGTGAAAATTGGGATTTGGTAGCGCTAAGTACTTGTCTTTCGTAAAATTAATCAAAGATTTCGATAAGACTATGTTTGAATTTTTCCGCTAGTTTACCCAAAGTTCTATGGAACCCGTATCCCCCTCTTTTCACACATAAAAACGCCATTATTAATAAATCAGTACCGACAAATAAAAAACTCCACCATGCAGGCCTGCTATATACATATTTGATTTCTTTTTTTAAAAGCATGCCTGGAAAAACAATATCCATCTCACATCACAAATTAAAATTATTACAAAAGGAGGGGGAAGGGGCGGGAAGGTGGGGGCTATTCCTAAAGACTGTCAAAGTTAAGGAAGGAAGGGAAGGAATTTACTTCGGCCATTTATTTACCCTTTATATTCCAAACCATTAATGTTTGCCCCATTCCATCACGACACTATACACCAGAGCATGCTGGAACGCACTCTGGCGTATTAATGTTATACGGACGCTATAATAGTTTAGCTTCCAAAAGGGGGGTGGAAACCCAGTGCAGCCTCGTAAATTAGTAAAACGTGACTTTTAGGGCAAAATTTTCTCCCACCATCCAGTCTGTATATAGGTAGGTGATACTATAACCACCCTACATATTTTTCTTTATGGTTTTTTAGTATTTTTTTTTTACTTTACACCCAAGGTGCTTTAGGCTTAGAGGGGGTGCTAGATTTTATGGTTATTTTTTTAAATAACAGTCTAGGTAGGGTTCGTGGTAAAGCACTGATAAAACGAAATAAACCGAGTCTGGTGACGTTTTTTAAGGCGTTTAGTGATCAGGGTGGTACTAAAAATTCAAAGGGAGTGATAATAACCTAACCGAGATTTAGGCTTAACTGTCAACTTAAATTATCCATTATATTAATAAAGGATATGCCTGTTTTTTACTGCAATGTAAAAAGCCAGCTTATAGGGGCAAACAATATCCATGTTAATCCTACGAATGAATGAATGGTTTATTGACCCTTTTGATTACAAATCCCTTTTGGAACAGGGAGGAACCCTCTAACGTGGGTTCACAGGTCCGAAAATAAAAAAAAAAAAAAACTAAAACAAAGCATTAAATGTCGTACAATAAAAAAACACTAAATTAATATTTACACGTTACAAAGTCAACAAGAAAACTATTTACAATTATGTACAATGACAGCTGATCGACATATGATTCAATCCTTTAATAGGGCATGGGGCAGAGAAGGCGCAATTTCGCCCAATTGGCTAAAATACTTTTTGTGATAGTTATGACTTCCATATTTGGCCTATCCCCGAGAGATAGGCTATCCGCCAGGGTAATGGGCCCAAACCTCAGGTACGGGGCTCTTGCTTGTGCCAGGGCCGGACAAAACAGCACTACATGCTCGATGTCCTCTAAGACCTCCCCACAGAGAGGACAGCCGGCCACCTCCTTATCAAAAATGTGGGAAAGACGAGCGGATGTTGCTAACGCCCCCGTCCGGGCCAGGAAAAACAACCCACTAGCAAGGGAATTATCATAGAAAGGTTCTATGCCCGGTGTTTCCTTTAACGAATACAGGTTCAGACTCGGATGGTCAGCAACATCCCTCCGCCATTGTGCTTGAGAATACTCAGCAACAGCCTTATCTACCTTGGCATACCACTCATGTAACGATTGAACCGAGCTCCGGGACACTCCGGCACCATAGTTTTCGTGAAAAAACTCAACGCGCTTTAGCCAGGTAGTTTTCCTGGGCATTGCTCGAATATAGCAAAAAACCCGCTGTGCAATGCGCATGTCGTCCATAAACAATAACCGACCCAGATAGCGGAGCTTACTTTTAGCCTCCCTCTCCTCGAAGGCAGACCAGGCCATTTCACCCTTGACAGCGGCATATGATGTAATAAAGTTACCCCCCAACGCGGCCTTACCCACGGTAAATTGAGCCTGATTAAGTCGACGACTCGTATTAGACGAGAAACACATAACCTCATTCGCGTAGGTTAACGCCGGAACCGCGACAGCCTTCCATAGTGTCCTCATAACATTGTACTTATTGTACGAGTGGTACCCCTTGTGCTTTATGGCACCAGCCAGACGGTTGGCCTTAGCCATCACAATACTTTCCTGCGGTTCCAAAAACTTCCCCCTATTCGATACCTTTACACCTAGGTAGGTTACCTCAGTCACTTCTGCTAATACGCAACCTTGCAGGAAAACAGGGTCGGACCCCCTCTCAAAAGGCAAACTATTTTCGAGGACTACACATTTATCTGGGCTAAAAGCCAACCCATATTCCGCTGCGTAGGACCCACAAATATCCAAAATGGCTTGCAGCCCTACCCGCGATTCAGCAACAACAAAAATATCATCCGCAAAAAATCCACCCACTACCCGAGATTCCCGCGTCGCGCCGCCAGGGTACCTAAGCGTAAAACCGAGGTTTGAAGCCCTTAGGGCCCTGTCGAGAGGTTCCAGATATAGTGCAAAGAGGAGAGGAGACAGGGGACACCCCTGTTTTAAACCCACCCCACTGGACACGAAATCTGTTACCACATCCCCAAACCAATACCGGTACTTTACATCCTCATAAAGCCTAGCCAAGAGAGTAACAAAATGACCTGGAATGCCTAGGGTCACCAGTAACGCCCACAACCGAGTCCTACAGACGCTATCGTAAGCCTTTCGTAGGTCCAGAAAAGCGAATAACGCTGAACGTTGTTCAATTCGAGCAATGTCCAACAACTGGTATACTATAAAGAGACTATCAGCCCCTCGCCTATCCCGCCTGAACCCGTTCTGTAGCTCCCCCAAGATATTATTGGTCTCAACAAAATGTTCCAAGCGTGTTTTTAGAATTGCCACAAATACCTTAGAGACGCACTGTGATAAGGCAATTGGCCGGAACGAACTCAGATTTTCAATGTCCTTCCCTCCACCTTTGTACAACAATTTTATTTCCGTGAGGCCCCACGTCTCTGGGACAGTCGAATTTTGTAGGACTCCATTAAATAGTTCGCACAATACCCGACGCGAGCACCCGTTCAGGGATTTTATGAGGTCATACGAAATAGAGTCAGGCCCCGCCGCCTTTCCCGTGGGGAGAGCGTTGAGAACTGTATCAAGCTCATGGGGAAGAATATCATCGTGGAGAGAGTCGTCATACTGCATCTCTACACCGCCTTGCAGCCCGGGAAGGAACGCGTGACATTTTATGAAAGCTTCTTCCTCGGCCTGGTAGAATTCCGAGACTCGTAATCTAATAGCCTCTGGACCTGATATAAGATTAAAACCATCCTCCGCCTTTACTGCCGCCAGGGTCTGAGATGGGTGTGGCGGGTTAAATAATCGCCAAAACTTTTTACCAGCCAAACGTTTATCAGATAAAATATCCTGTTCCATGGCCCGATTTACTTCTCTAATCTTGCTTGCTACAAGCTGCGCGACTTCACGTTTACGGGCACAATAGGAGTTCCAAAGCTCCTGGATGTACTCCGGCGAAACCGTACTCGAGTGACGGCGGCCTTCCCTCGCGGCTTTACGATAACTACGATTTGCCTTTTTGCGTTGTTGGATAGCCATTTTAACGTCATGGTCGAACCAGCGCTTCTGTGGGCCTCGCGTACTTTTCCCCGACGACTGTCCTAACGTGTTAGAAGCCGCGGAAACCACGATAGATTGGAACTCTTCCAGCGTTATAGACGTCGTGTCACTCAAAGCTTCGTTGACCGTTCTTTGATAGGACTCCATTTTGGCAGGAACATCTGTCCGCCAACGCGGTCGCGAACGCGCCGGAACCACCGGTTCACGACGTCGACCCGAGATGTCTAAAGACAGCGTGATCGCGTTATGGTCACTGCCCAGGCTCAAAAAACCGTCCTCATCAATATCCATGCGCGACAGAATTCGTAGGAACTGATCATTTCCCAGTGCATAGTCAATGGTGGTAGCCAGCCCCCGAGCCGACCAAGTGAATCTGCCCACGCACACTTCACTGAGTGTGTTTAGGATCGTGAGATCTTGATCCATAGCCCATGACACGAATTTGCGACCCGTCTGATTATCACGACCATCTAGCTCCGGAATATGGGCGTTGAAATCGCCTAAGACGCAGACCGGTTTCCTACCATTGGTAGTTAACTGTGATAAATCCCTCGCGAGACACTGTAAAATGTTGGCGTTCCAACTCACGTCTTCTTTATCCGTCGCGAGATATACCACTCCGATAAGAACCTCAACCGATCCGCACCTGATTTCGATCCACATGTGTTCCTCGCAGGACCGCAAAAGTTTGCATGGGGTGGGGTCCGCAACCACGACTCCTAGACCACCACCTTTTTTCGCTCCCCTCTGTCTATTTAAGCCAAACCATTGGAACCCTGGACAAGATTCTGGGCTCTCGTCATCGCGCAGATGAGTTTCAGCCACCGCGAAAACCGCAGTGTTCGTTTGGGTCATCTGGGGATACAACTCAGACCACAGTTCGCGCTTGCGCCCGCTTTGAATGTTTAAAAATGATATTTTGAATGTGCTATTTACACGCGATTTACGATGTCTCTGTTTCCTCCCATGCCCCCGCTGCCTACTCCCGCTTCATTGATCATTACTAGCGCCGGTTGCGTCGGCCACGTTAGCCGCAGCCCCCGCCGCATTTCGAACCGCATTCTGTCGTTTCCGGGCGAAGAACGCACGACGGCCCCACTGCTGCCGTCTGGAAAGATCCTCTCGGATGTAAACGCCCTTAAAAGCCGGTTTATCCTTAAGCCTCCCAGCCTTCTCCAAAACGAGTTTCCTCATGGCTTGGGTTTCCACCGTAAGGCGGTAGGGACTCGGTTTGTTTCCCGACGATTTCAGCTTTAGGACGGCAGTAATTTTAACTGAGGACGGATCAAGCTCCAGGGCATTTGTGAGCCATCTTTCGGCGGTGTTAGCCTCCTCTAACTCCTGTCCCTCACAGCCGAAGACCATAAGCGCCTGTAAAAATGTTTAACCCGCAATACACCGGTGTTCGCAATAAGGATTTATTTTCTTAATATTTGTTGAAACCTTTGAGTTTTTTTAATTTTTTCTTAAAAAACGCACGTGTTTGATAATTTTTTTTAAATGTCATGTCACGTGATTTGATTGCACGTGAGGGAAGCCCGCCTTTTATTCCATATAATTGTATAAATAAATAAACTAAAATATAAAACCTATATACTCCCTATCAACTTTCCTTCAGGCGATTTCTCTGATTTGACCAGCTGATAAGTAAACCAATTTAATTCAAATCACTAATTAAGAAAAGGCCGGGTTATAATTTGCAATTTAAACCTCCCTTCTCTCCCATGGCGTTATAGTGCGGCGATAACCAGGTTGAGCTTTATACTTTCAAAACATTTTAAACCCCAACATCATGCAGCTCTTAAAACCAACTTGGCCGCTGGGTAATGATTTTTAACTTCGCTCTCCCCGAGATAATTCCCTTCGCTAACTTGCACTTTGAGGGAAACTTCACGCGAGAAGCAAATCTCCTCCCTCCCATGCAACCTCGTGAGCAAACTCGTGCTATCTCTTATTGCCTCCATGGTCTCGTTAAAACTTTTAACCCAAGTATCAATACTTAAACAGTTTTCCCCCTCTATAGCCCCTATAGCTGTTTCCAATGTTGCCTTAGTTTGAGGTGGGCATGACTTCTACCATAAGTTTATAAGATATGTTCTCATAAGTATGACTGACACTACCTATACTTCGTAATGCTAGAGACTTACAGCTCGAGCTAGTTCGAGAATTGAAGTCCTACACTCGGTTTTCAGGACTTCCATCTTCCTATTTAGTCTGTACCAAGAAATGATATCTAGTTTATTAGGGAGAAGGTATAAGATGCCTAAGTATTCGCGCGCCATAGTCCCAGTCCCCCTTTAAAAATACAAGGGGGGGACGTAAAAGGAGGCCGGGTTATTTCGCCTCTCTTCAGTCGGAAAATACGTAATTTTCGTCATTCGCGTCGCGCTGACGTGAGTTTTCAAGAACCAATGAGATGCTGGTTGTAATTTAGAGGCGGCGGGGACTAACTCCGGACCTACGTTTGGACTGGAGATAAAGTACTAAGCCTTTGATATGCAGCGCCTCACCAGGCGTCGCTTTACCTCGAATCTATGACTTCAACGCAAGCTCCAGTTTGTAACCACTTACAAACTTATGGTGAAGTATATCTTATGAACTTACGATATATATATATATATATATATATACATATCCTCTCTACAAACGGTAAAGACTAAACACTAGAGTTGAATTTTAATTAATTCTACTAGCACTTATGTATAGAGGAGTAGTGTAAATTCTCTCCTTAACCCTTTATAGGTTCGGAAAACGCGGCGGGAAAACTGCTAGCTGTACACGTTCAACTACAATAATTCAATTAAGAGAAAGCTAGGACTTCAATATACGGTGAACAAGAAAGTTTCTACAGTATTCACGATGTTAAACTGAACAAAACTTTGGTAGCCATGCTAGCATTATTATTATTAGATCCCGCGTTTTAGATAAGTAAGGTCTTATGCCATAAATGAGAAAACGCTAACATGTTTTCTACCGTGTACAGATTGGTTTAGTTATTTGAGGAATTAACTGCTCGAAGGTGCATATAGAATTTCCATTTAAAACAAATATCAAGTTTAAAGGAGCGTTTTCAAACAGATTTTCTTCATTAAAAATTAAGCTTTTGTCTTCGAAATTGCATCAAAAAATCCTCAGCTAGAAAAAAGTTGATAGAAAACGGGGCCTCGGTTCTCAAATTGCTAAACCACTCTGCAAACAATTTCAAATTTACTTTGCACCACTGAAGTAGGTGCAATCGTATTGCAACATAGACCCTCTTAGGTCTTGGCATTTCATAGTGTATATATACGCAGTTGCAGTTGCGTTGCGTTAGAGCTAAAATGACTTTTTGGCGGGAGACTTAACTATAGCTTTAGGTTACGAGGGTCGTTTTAATTTACCGTGTTGGCTTCGTTATTATAGCCGGATGGTTGGGCATTATACTGTAGTTAAGGGGATAATGCAGCTCGCTTATGACAATGGCTGTATAGTTTTGAGCGAAACGTGTCGGGAATTGCTAACTATATTAATTGCAAAGTGTTCCCAACGCTTATTTATTACAGAGATTATTTGTTTTTCGTTTAGACCGTAACTTATTGTATAGAAAATAAATAAATTTATATAAAAACTTTAGTTTTTTTTTATATTTTACAAAATGAGATAAAAACTATTACTAAATGACATCGTTTCGATAGACGATAACGGTGAAAGCAAACTAAGCTTTCCTAGAATCATTACTTTTTTTTACGCCATATACGTTTCTTCCAAACGATTTAAAATTTCTATGGACTACAGTCGCACCATAGCTATAAAGATGGGAAGACCCATAAGCTAAAAGCGCGCGCGTTTCGCCCCTTTTGCCTCCATTTTCGCGCGCGAATTTCTCCTTTTATCACGTGGAGTCATTCGTGCACGTAACATTCAAGACTTCCTTTTTTTTCTTCCCAATCACCGAACAGACTTTGCGAAAAATTGTCCTGGAAATTTGAAAAGAATGCATGCGATGCAACTGAGGGGAGGGGGAGGGTACGAGTAACATGTATACCCAAAGGGGATGAACATAAAGAACTTTAATTTTTATTTAAATTAAAATTGACTTACCGTTGCTGTTTCATGAAGAAATCAAGGTGATTCAACGAATTGTAAGTTCATCAGCAACCTTTAAAATAAATAAAAATAAAAATAAAATTAAACTTAAAATAAAAGAACTAAAAGAATAAATATAAAAATAATTCAAATAAAGACCAAAATAACTCAAATAAATATAAATCAAATAAAGACCAAAATAACTCAAATAAATATAAATCAAATAAAGACCAAAATAACTCAAATAAATATAAATCAAATAAAGACCAAAATAACTCAAATAAATATAAATCAAATAAAGACCAAAATAACTCAAATAAATATAAATCAAATAAAGACCAAAATAACTCAAATAAATATAAATCAAATAAAGACCAAAATAACTCAAATAAATATAAGTCAAATAAAGACCAAAATAATTCAAAAAATAAATAAATCAAATAAAGACGAAAATAATTCAAAATATAAATAAATCAAAAAAAGACGAAAATAATTCAAATACAAATAAATCAAAAAAAGACGAAAATAATTCAAATACAAATAAATCAAATAAAGACGAAAATAATTCAAATAAAATAAAACAAATAAAGACGAAAATAATTCAAATAATAATAAAAATAATTCAAATAATATTAAAATTAATTTAAATAAAAAATAAAAATAATTCAAATAAAAAATAAAAATAATTCAAATAAAAAAATAAAAATAATTCAAATAAAAAAAAAATAATTCAAATAAAAAAAAATATATCAAATAAAAAAATAAAAATAATTCAAATAGACATAATAATAATTAGATAAAAATAATTAAAGAAAAAACGCAATATTAATTAATAAACTTATTGAAAACAATGAAAGCAATCTTACAGTTATGAATGACCCCCTTTAATCCCAACAGCACGGAGAGAACCCGATACTCTCCGTGTCATTTAAAAGTTGACTAACGACTAGAAAAACTCCGTTTGAAATTTCTACTCCTACCCAACCCCAACACACGATCCCCCTATAAGTTCCTAACTTGCCAGTGAAGAGTTATGACTTCTAAAGCTTAAAAGAAAAACCGATCCTCTCTCTCTCTCCTCTTGCGCTTCCCTCGAGAACGAGAGAGAGAGAACTTCAAAGAAACCATAAGAAAGATGGTGCAAAAATGAGGAAGGAGTTGCTATCTTTAAACCCTTTAAAGTCAAACCAGTAAACCCGATTTTCCCTTAAAAACTTCACGCATTTAAAGATTGATTTTGAGTATATGGATTGATGTATACCCGAGCCACATCCTTTGGTGCCCTAAAGCCAAAAAAAAAATGTGATCTCGATTCGAAAAAAATTCTTAAAAAAAGTAAAAAAATCATTGGTAGAAAATTTCTGGGATCTTTTTTTTATTTTTTACTCTTACTATTTTCTGATCAGATAAAGATGGGGAGAAGGAGGAACCATTTCCCACTAAGTTTTCCGGTTTCCCAGCAGCACTTCCAGGGGAAGTAAGTGAAGGGGTGGAAGGAAATAAAATGGGTATTTTGCCCGATGGCGATTGGCGAAAGGGTCCCTTCCCGTTTCCCGCCCGATTTCTCTCTCTATATATATATATAAATGTTCCTTATCTTTTTTTCCGGCTACAGGGAGTCGTAACATTTAACCCGGCACCTCCTTCATGGACTATGTACAGTATACGTTTCGTCCCTGATAATAGGGTATTTCAATTGGAAAAAGGCTCCGGGTCATTCCCGCCTTTAACAATACTCTTACATCATACAAAGACAAAGGCGAGGCGCGAGCTAGCACGTGGAATCAACCTTGTTCTTGAAAGAAAGGGTATTTCGACTAACAACTGCACGTGGTCTCGTGGTCTACGGTTCGCTTTTGTTTTAGTAAAAGATACAGAATGAAATATGATAGCACGTGCGAGATATCGAAATACCCTATCTATAAAGAGGGGGGAAAGGGGCGGTAAAAAGATATATTATCGAGAGTCATAACTCACAGTATGGCGGGCCCGGGAAGTTTCCGATCCGATTTGGTAAAATACTTGTAAGAATATATAAGGTTTTATTTGGCGCCAAAATGCTGCAGCATTGTAACTGTTAGCTATACTGATGCCTCGCCGCTTATCGTATACCAGTAAAACGTCAATGATTATTTTAAAACGGGGTGATATGGGATGGTATATATGGGAATTTGAATATATATACATTTAGATAGATATTTTCCGGCAAATTTATACACAAATACAAGTTTCCCCATTCCCAAAACTGATATACGTTTTCTCCATTATTTTGCAGTGGATTTTTATCGATGTACCAAAATGACAATGAATATCGCAAAGCGCGAGAGAGAGGGAGAGAGAGAGAGAGAGAGAGAAAAGAGAATAGGTTATTGCCCCTTTGGGTGCGCATCTGATCTGTCGAGGAAGTAACGCGTTTCGTAAGCGCCATTTCCGGAAACGTTCATGTTACTTCCGAATTGACGACCATTCTGATCGGGATCAGCACCAATAAAAAAAAGGTATTTGTTTCCGAACAACAAAATAAAAACAAAACCTGGGAAATATTCCTGATATAGATTACAGTTTAGGCTTAGGTATAGTAAAAGTGACGTCTACCAAAGTACTTATCATTTTGAAAGTAAATTTAAAAGTATCGGACAAGTATAATGAACGATTTCCTGGTTCAGAGAACGGGCTTTTCAACCCACCAATCTCATCCGGGAGACTGTAGATAGATCAAAAGAAGAGTGAGCGAGTGAGTGAGAAGGGTACATACGCGTATGTATGTATATAATGTCTCTCCGGGATTTGAACTGCAGTTGCTCTTCCCCGAGTCCATCACGGAGTCGGTATCATGCAGTGGTTGCTTGGTTGACTCAGTAGTAGCACGAAGAATCTTTGAAAATGAAAGGGGCTGGACACGAGTGACTATGATAAACATGTAAGTATATCGCCCCGATTGAATTTTGATGGTATATCAGCCTACCGTGGGGTTTATACGATTGGTTGGCTTGGTAAATAGACCCTGGTAGCCCTCAGTATCGGGACGTATAAGGGGGTTGATACCTTGCCGTCACTGCGCACTCTCATGTTATACAAAAAGACTACAACGCAGGCACCACAAAGCGAGATGGAAGGTCAAGTTTTACCACCGTGTCTTTCTCTATTAGCTACATCGAAATGGTTTATTGGAATGACCGATATATCTTATTCTTAATACTTTTCAATCAACACTCGGATTACTACCTTAGAAGGTACTCAAAATCCATAGAAAAACCGGGTTCAAATAGGTTCCTACGAAGATGGTAAGCGAAAGGTAATTCTGATTAGAAAGCAAAATCTGCAAATCAATAAAGTATTGCAACGTTCCAGGAAACATAAACGCAACAATATCCACAACTACCCGACCTCTCTCTGTAAGCAAAGCAAAACTCCCAAAGACGAGAAAGGGAAAAAGGGCAAGGGAAAAGAAGTATCCTTTTCATCCGCGTGCATTGCGTGCACGAACCTATTCACTTCACGCATCGGCGCATATCCATCCGCATCGTGAAGAGCCTACACCCGCCACTCTCTCCAAAGAATAAACCCTCGTAGCCTTTTTATCCACCCATCGTAACCCCAAATGACACAACTAATGAAATCCCCTTTCGCCTTTTTCGTATTCGTGGCCAAGTTAGATTAGATATCATCGCGTATTACAAGTACCAAGTACAATATCACTTGTCAGTACGTACGGACGCCGAAAGGTTGAAACTTGAAAGGAGGGAGGCGAGAGAGAGAGAGAGAGAGAGAGAGAGTAAGGAGTAAAGAAGCCCTGTCGAAAGATTTGGATTTTGCATGATAGATAGGATGCAAATCGAGCTAAGTCACCCCAGAAGGAGATGCGCGAGAAAGAAGTAGCTACGCGTGGGAGGAGACCGAGGCTTAAGAGTGTATTTAGTTAATGTGATTGTATTATCTCGAGCGCTAAAGCCGATGACGACGACGACGTCACGTGGGGTGGTGCGGATAGATTCTTATCAACGGCGTCATGTAGGACAGTTAGGCCTATTTCCGAATGCAAGAAATGATTGTTTATCACAGAGAGAAAAATATAACTCGATAAATCTTTCAAATGTAGAGACACGTTTTATGTTATTACTTGAAAGGCCAGCCCTGCACTTAGGCTATTTCCCTGGCATTAAGAGGCAACACAAGATGGAGTCCTGAGTTCACAACAAACGGGGGAGGCTAGCCAACTCACGCTACCTCTAGCGGTGCTTCTTGGGGCGAGGAAAATAATACAAGATAGTGTTTGCTTCTCTTCAAGAAAAGTGAAATTGTCAATAATAACTCGAAATTATTTCTCTATTTGCATATTATAGTTTTTGTGTAGTTGTTTGCAATTGAAGTATTTATGGCTTACTTTTTTTTCAAAGTATATTCTGAAGTTAAAATTACTTGGCCAAGTTGCGCATGGCGTCGTATGAGCGACGCCAAAGTTGTGAGTGTGACAAAGTTCCCTGTTACACCAGGGGTGTTTAATTAGCTCTAGTTATAGAGAAAAGAGCGGGGAAGAACCCTTAACCATTAATCAGCTGAACATCCGAGCCGATCTCGGGCGCCGTACCGTACTAAATTCTATAGTTACTGCTAGAAGAGTCAGAGTCTAATCCCTTGGAATTTTTTTCTTCCTAGCTTTTCCCCCTTCTTCTATCGACTCCAGTCAACCGTATTAACGAGGTTATGACGATCTAAGTGTCTGGAATGTAATCAATTAGATTCTCTCTAGCGATTTTCCACGACTTCCCCCGCAACCCCAGAGCCTGGGCGCTCTCGACTTGGGTGTATATAAGGATAGTTTCCCACCGTAAACTAATTGCTTCTCGTTTGTTTAGCACTCTTTGTGTGTGTCAGTGTGAGAGCGTATGCCACGCGCGACGTGTTGTGTGTTTTTTTATCTTCTATAGTTACCCTTTTCAAAAGTCGGTAATTTAAAGTTAGCAAATTCCGATTTAAATTCGAAAATATATTTTTTCATGTTTACGGGTGAAGCCTGAATTTAGGCTGAATCTTCTCCATGTATTTTCAATACACCCCTGTAGAAATGTTTCAACCGCAATACACTTGTGTCCAGGGATAAGCAAACATTCAGGCGCACGCTATGGTTTATTTTTTTCTTTCTATATATGCGTATATTCGCTTTAATAGAATTTCGATCTCCGATAAAACATTCTGAACATATTAATTAGAAACAACCTGTATAATTCCTATAACTCAACTATTTAGATTCAGTTTAAAAAAATACTTATAGTAACGTTACCTAAGAAATTTCGTCAACCCCTAGAAACTTAAATCTAATTCCCTTTATTAAAATTACCCCGATTTTTTTATCTATTTATAAATTTCCACCTTTTGCTAAGGCCACGTGACACGCGTAATCGCTTAAAATATTCGTTGACGGGGGACAAAATATTAAGTCCCACCGACGTAATATTGTATAATACGTCGTAAAAAGCTTTCGATGTACCTATAACTGGCGCTCTTTCGGCACGCGCCAAGTTAATAAAAAAAGGGGCTGGTTTTAGCATGTAAGGTGTATACTGTAACAGGGCTAACTACTTAGCGGAGCATTAAACAAGTTTTACCGCCGCTTAATAAAAAGAAATGAGCGTGTTGCCGGTCTATATAGGCGACCATAAACGCGGCCATAATCCCAGAAGCGTCCGGGCGAGAGGTTATACTATCTTCCAGGCTATTGCTACTGCTGGACGCGTGGCGTGTCATCTCCCGCTCTAGTACTTGTAATTACGCAGCATGTACATCGATATGATAGAAGGCTTTCAATACAGAACGATATTATACCCATGCATTATCCGATTCCCAACGGTGCAAATACATAATTCAAGGAGTATCTTTCTACTACATAAGTCTGCCACGGTTGATGTTCTTTGGGAAATCAATTTTGAGTCGAAAATGTAACTTCTATCTATCTCCATTTTGTTTTCCCTAAGGGACACTGTTTTCTAGTTAAGATTGAATCCAGAGTATTTTACGGATGACCCCTTAATTAAATTAATTAAGAAACTGATTAAGACAATTATTTCTAATTTAATTAAGGGGACATCCCTAAAACACTCAAATCATAACTGGAAAACAGTGTCCCCTTATGGCAAACAAAATGTCATAGATAGAAGTTAAATTTTCGACTCAAAATTGATTTCCCAAAGAACATTCCCCTTAATTTATCTTACAGACTTATCAGAAACACCCTGTACAGTTCCCACCAAAAATCCTGAAGTAGAGGCAGGAATACCATAAAAATAATAAATCTACTTTAATTTATAAACTTCATTCAACATGTAACGCTTTTTCTACTACCATTGCCTATACTAGCTGCCAAGCGTTAACAAATCTACTACTACTATCGTTCGGTTAATGCTTCAGGGTATGAATAAGAATTAAACGAAGGTTTGCCATACGTAGAGTCAGTTTTATTCAATTGTATCGAAATATTTTTAATGTTTTAGGATAAAACTATAGCCATTATAATATTAAATAAATGTCTAAACATAGAGCCTCTATAGGCTATTTTAACTATGAGGGCTTTTGCCCTTATTACGACATAATCCCTTACAATATTATTTAATATATGGTTATCCCCCAAAATAGTTGTTTAACATGATAAAGCTATATCTTAACTCATGCAGCATGCATTTTGACCGATGCCAGGTCTAATTACTACGACGTCTCATATTAATATATTAATACCGATGGCTTTTAATTGCCTTTAGTTTGACACAAAAGTATATTTGCAACGGTACGGTGAACGACGAACGTTGACGAAAGTCTATTAGATGAAGTAGAGCGACGTACGTTGATTACGCGGGAACTAGTGGTGACGATCTGATGGGCTATGACCCGGAACTATGTTTAAACTTGCCATTAAAAATTGGCGGCCAGCGCTAGGACTTTCAATGACTTGTCCATAGTCTCGGTTCGGGTCGGACGATCTAGTGGCATCCTCTGGAATCCCTCAGTCGACTTGAGTAGGCTCCAAATTCCCGATCTCCATCAGTATTGAAAAAGATAATCGTAATAATCCTTTTGTACCAGTGTTCCCGGCTTTTATATGTTTGAGAGTGCTTGAAATTGCCATCCAATCATGTACGGTATTTGTCGAGGTCCATCGTCTATTGGTTATTTATTTTGGCGCGAAAATATCGCGCTATTTATTTTGGCGCGAAAATATCGCGCACTGTACCGTGGTGTATCCCATGGGTCTTAACCCTACCTTAACTTAACTTATCAGATACTGGCTTCGGTACTGGCATCGGTTATTGAGAGAGCATGCAAAGATTTTTTGTTTACGGCTTCTATAGCCTTTTGACACTTTGACGACCAAGCGGCGCCCGAAAGGGGCTTTACCATTTACAAACAACCGACTTTGTTCATAGAAAATACTTGGCGACTAAGTGGCGCCCAGAAGGGGCTAAGACTTCCAGGTATGGCATTTTATACGAAAGAAAGTGAAGGTATACTTTTAAGCTACTGCATGGGGGACAATAACGAGTGGCAGCTCGCAAGGACAACGGTGGTGGTTCCATCGATAACAATCATAAGGTCCTCAATAAATTCATCCCCAAAGTAGGCCTACAGGCCACTGGAAACATTGAGAGGGGTGATTCTAGTTCTATTATGAATAAGGAAATATGGCATGAATCTAAAACTTAAAGCAGCAAATATTCCTACTGTAGGGATCTAGTAAAATTTATCCGCTACAAACATTTTCTTTGGATTGGATAAAAATAAAACCAGAAAATACTTTTACGTAAAACAAACTTGTTTCGTCGCGGACATAAAATTATTTTAGACAGCGAAAGAAAGTNTATAAAATGAGTTTAATGTATGCATCACCTTAATTGCAATTTTTAGTGGAGTTTTTCGATTCTCTTTTTACGCTAAACTTTTTGAATTTCGCGCCTATTATGGTACTTTGGAGATAATTTAAATTAGCTTAAGCGTGAAAGAGAACACATGCGGCTTTTACAACGGCTAGGGTAGATACAATCTTAATCAAGAACATCATTTAAGAGTTATCTGAGTTTTCATCCAAAAAATGTATATTGGGGGTTTAATTTCACGTTAATTATACTTAATTACGTTGAAATTAACTTGTCGTCAGTGCTCATTAAGCTTATAAAATGACTTTCAACAATTAATTCAATTTAATTCTAATTGTTAGAGGAGTTTTTGATTATTTCCAACACATTGCGTTCAATTTTTATCATAACCTGTTCCAGGTTTGTGGTAAGTAAGGTTATCTATACAATATGTTAATGAATGATGTTATTCTATAGTTTAGCTTGAATACCAGTAATTAAATCAAATACCTATACAATTCATAGCAATTTAAACCAATAAACAAACGGCAATGTGGACTATGGAAATAGCAAACAACGTAACCCTCCGTTTCTAACGTGGTTACGTTGAGAGAATCTGTGATGTAAACCTGAAAATTATTTCACCAATTAAATTATATAACGACACTGTCCTCCTGGATTAACCAGTACCACTGTTACTTATGAATTAAACAATCCACTGTTGGTAACAAATAGTTTATAAAGTGATAACGTAACATCACAGTATGACTGATTCAATAGGATATGAATTATACTAAAGAGCGATTTTTTTTACTTTAAACAAAAGGTTCTAGGATCTAAACATGCTTGTTACAAAGTTGTAATGACTTTTTTTCATTCATCAGTAATAAACTAGTTCTAGTTTCTTTGAACTCGTTACTGTTATATCAAACATTAATTTAACTGATAGGGCACTAATATTTTCATCTATTTCTTATTTCAATGTTATTTTCAGCTCCCAGATCAGGACGTGCACTAAGAAATTTTATACTTGAATTTGATTCAAACTCAAGTGAAATATTATAAAAAAAACCGTCTTGGTTTGGACCAAGGCCGAAAAAACAAACGATATGTTTGAGGTTTATCAATTGACTGAAGTTTCAGATATTGAAATTTTTTCTAGTTATTTTTATCCACTCAATCCTTAATCAATATTTAATTCAATCAACTGATTTTACTGTTAATCGATCTAGTCCCTCTAAATTAATTGAAAAAATTACATATCTACGCTTTTTCAAGAACAATTACATTTTCCGAAAACATTTTATCATAAATTAATTATTTTGAAGGGAGTACGTGTTGAAGGATCAGTATTGAATATTTGAAATGTTCTACTGGATGTCTAAAAAGAGCAAGCGAACTTTGGCATAACTCGAATGGAAAATGTAAATATTTAATTGGTGCCAAACCAGGGTGTTGCGCGAATTTATACATTAAATTTCGTATATCGAAATGCTACATTTCTATTGTCGCCTCTATGAAGGTAAAGTTACACTGGAACTTCCATTTCCATACTTTAGAATTTCTTGGTCATAACTCAGTCTTCATTTGGAACTTCACCCCCCTACTTTACACCGGTTACGTATTACGCGTAATCATTTTAGCAAGCGTAAAGATCATTTCAGAACACACAGGGGCGAGGCCACCATTGGGGTGTATTCTCCCTCGCACCAAGGGTTATCGCCAGACGATGCCAAAGTTCACTACGGGCAGGAGGCTAGTCAACTAGCACTGCCTATAGCTGTGCTTCTAAGCGAGCGAGAAAATGAAAGAGAGAAAACACCCCAATGGCGGGATCACACCTGTGTTTTAGCTTCTCTGTATGTAATTTCCAAAATGGTCTACTCACTTACAAATGTACACCGATTACACTGAGTGATCGGTCGTTCGGGCGCTAGCGAGTGTCAAGCCATAACCATAACCATTCATGTACACGAATGTTTTATAGTGTTAGGTTAGTAAGGTTGGCGGGCGAGTCCAGAGTGTCATGTACCGTTTACTAATGTGAAAAGGTTTCGATCTATGTTTTACGATTTGAAGTTATATTTACTCGTATAAAAACGAATTAGGACTACTCCTCCTCTAATACTTAAAAAATAATCCACATTTTAGTTTTTATAGATCAGGAAATCGAACTGCCCAGACACGACATATTCGGCTAATTTTTTTACCACTAACACCACCCCCTGATCTTTACGTCGTAAAAAACCTGAAAGTTTACGCAAACGCTGGTACCCTATACATTAGATTCTCATAACCATAGCTATGTGTTGTATTCCTAGAGGGGGTTTTTCTTTTTAAATCACATCCCCTCCTCCTCTAATACTTTAAAAAATAATCCACATTTTAGTTTTTATACGTCAGGAAATCAAACGAGTTCGGATTTTTTTTTTTACCGCTAACACCTTGACTATGTCCGACGTCGATTTTCTAAACTTGAAATATTTCTATCAATTTAATATGGTTGAAAACGTTTTAAAATAATAAATTCAATTAAAAGTTGTGGTAGGATAACATTTTCAGTAAAAATTCCTGTAAATAACTAAAATTAATCATGCTTTTTGAATAAAATGTGGTTGAAACGGTTGTAACATGATTAAAACCTTTTTGTTAAATGTGTATTATTTATAAAAAAGTTTCGATAAATGACTATAAAATATTGCTGAAAGCTTCGATAAATGAGAAAAAAATGGTTCTATGCACCGATAAATGATTTAAATATGTTTGAAAGTGTTCGTTAAATGACTAAAAAGACTTTAAAAACATTGCTAAGTGACAAAAGTGGTTGAAAGTGTTATTAAAATTACAAATTCTTGGATTAAAGTGTTGTCAAATGAATAACGGGTACCCTATACATCGGATTCTCATAACCATATTGTATTCCCAGAGGGGTTTTTCTTTTTAAATCACATCCCCTCCCTCCTCTAATACTTTAAAAAATAATCCACATTTTAGTTTTTATAGGTCAGGAAATCAAACGTGTCCATTTTACCACTAACACCCCCCCCGATCTTTACGTCATAAAAAAAACGGGAACGCCATAGAAAATACATAGTATGGGTTCCCTATGAGAAATAACATGGTGGTACTGTGAAAAACTCCATAGGTTTAACATGGTGGTTCCTGGTCTAGAACCCAGTATGGGTTCCCTATGGGAAATAACATGGTGGTACTGTGAAAAACTCCATACGTTTAACATGGTGGTTCCTGGTCTAGAACCCAGTAAGGGGTCCCTATGGGAAATAACATGGTGGTACTGTGAAAAACTCCATAGGTTTAACATGGTGGTTCCTGGTCTAGAACCCAGTATGGGTTCCCTATGGGAAATAACATGGTGGTACTGTGAAAAACTCCATAGGTTTAACATGGTGGTTCCTGGTCTAGAACCCCCCTTTTTTCACTACTGGCCTACTTAAATATCAAAACTTCTTATACAACAGAGAGATTTTCAAATCCTCTTTAGGAGAAGGATTCTCAGAATTTCTGTACTCTAAACAAAAAATCAGCAATGGAAATTCTTGAAAAAGAGTACCTAAATTTTACGACTTATAAACTTTCTGGATTTACTACCGAGGCTTAGCTACACGTTGTGGTTAGTATATTTATTCTGCGAATATAGTGAGTGGGTGGCTTCACGAAAGATTCTTAAACCACTTGGAGTTGAGCCATGGTGGAAAATAATCTGTTTTAATATAATTTTTTAGAAAATTAAATTTTTAAATTATTTTGTGTGCAAAAATATATATTTCCAATAATTATTTTAAATATGTTTTTTCCCTCTCCGTGTGACGTAGTCCAGGAGAGGTTCTGTAACGGCCGTGTCTGTGTGTCTGTCTGTTGTTACACCCACGTGACCGCGTTCGCAGTTTGCGTATTGGAGCAAACGTGTTCGCCATTTCCAAACTGCTTTCACAGTCACGGAAATGGCTCCTCTACTTGAGTTCTCACATCACCATCTTCTGGTCTTTGTCCATTCCACTTGGACACCAGTCTGTTCTTACTGGCTTCTAATCACCACCATCTTCTTGGTCTTCGTCCATTCGACTTGGACACCAGTCTGTACATACTGGCTTTTAATCACCACCATCTTCTGTTCTTTGTCAATCCCACATTGACACCAGTCTGCTGTTACACTGGCTACTAACACCACCATCCACTGGTCTTCCGTCTATTCCACATAGACACCATCTGTATCATTGGCTTCTAACACCACCATCCACTGGTCTTCCGTCTATTTCACATAGACACCAATCTGTATCATTGGCTTCTACTCCATTATCATCGTTTGGTTTGAGGATATACGCGGCGATCAGCTAGGGTTACGAGAAACGTCTAGCCTCCCTAAGGTGGGATCGCCACCAAAGGTTTTCGCAATTGCGCTTTTTCCTTACTATTATAATGGAAACGAATCGTATATATACCCCAAAATTTGAAGAAAGCGGGCAAGAGGGGTACCCTTCACTTTAAACGTCAATATTAGCAAAGTTTCAGATGGTAATAGGTATAACTTTATTTTAAACGATTTAACTATTATTAATGTTAATTATTGATGATTAAAATAATTAAAAATAATTATATTTATTTAAATATTAAAGATAAACCTCTCGTGCAAAGAGAGATTATCATTGCCTCCTATATACCAAGGCCCGTGCATGCGATATATTTCCTTCATTGCCTCCTATATCTATCAAGGCCCGTGCATTGTGATATATTTCACTCATTGCCTCCTATATCTATCAAGGCGCGTGCATTGTGATATATTTCATTCATTGCCTCCTATATCTATCAAGGCCCGTGCATTGCGATATATTTTTCAAAACAACAACAAAAATGGGAAGCTCCTCTCAGAAACATAATAATTTCTTTTCTCTGTATATGAAATGAAAATATGGATAATATTGCGCTCCTTCTTTAATGGTATGAATCCTTGCCTGTCTATTAATATTTTACGTAGGAGTAATACGTTTTTAGCGAAGTCTAGAGAGGATAAACATAAACGAGATTGTTTCGGAAAAAAAATACTGCTTCCACTAATGGGTTTATACTCCTTGTTACTGTTTTATAGAGTAATCATGATAAAAGCTTAAAAAATTACGAGAGGACAGACCTTTTTTATCCTCTTGTTTTATTCTTAATAAGAATATAAAACATTTATTTTGTATCAAAAAATATTTTTTGGTGCTAAGATTGCTTTAAAAAAATCCAAACGGTTAGGCATTGGTAAAAAAGACAAATGATATTTTTCAAATCTAATGAGATAACGCCCACCTAGTTGAAAATTGCCCTTTTTTATCCGCGGGAACCATTCTTAATGAGAATTTCGATGCTAGAAGGTTGTCAATTAAACTACCGGTATAATATTGTTGTTGGAAATTGGATATTAAGTCAAATTAGGTGGTTGTAAAGAGCCAGCAGGTTTTTGCCGCTTCTTTTTGTGAGTATTTGATTTTTGTATGTAAAATGGAGGAAGATAAGTAAGGATGAAATGCGGAAGCGCAAAGCGCGGGAAAGGATGAGGGCAAAAAGGTCGACGTTTTCATTGGATACTTAAGTTTATATAATTTTCTCGACACGGAGAGGTAATATTTTGGTTTTCCCAACTTGTAATTTCCTAGGAAATCTCACTATTCGAGTGCGGCTATAAGGCTACATCAACGGTTACGTCAACTACTACGGCGGCAAATACTGAACTGGTTATATCAAAACTGAAGTGTGCGAAAATTCTCGGCATACGGAAAATTAGAAATAACAGCATTAAGTTCAGTGGCATTAATCTTTAAATATATTCCACTGTCTCTTTAATATACCCACTTTACTCATTTTTAATCTTAACTATATTTTTAGATGTACAGAAACTGCTTTTAGAAATTAGTTGTCAATTCGAAATTGATAATACTGATTGTGTAAAGCGCAAGAGTAACTTGTTGAAATTTTAACCCTGTACGTCATTATTAATGATATGGTTTCAATTCACTTACTTTAGAAACTCAACGTAATCGAGTTCGAATCATGTACTTTACCGGCGATTCAGACGAAGAAGTCATTACGCCAGTTTCAATGAAGAAAACCAAAAAAAGCCTTCTCAGCGAGCTATTCGAGGGTTTATCCGATGATGATTTTGATGGGGAATTACGAACAGGAAGGAATAATGCTAAGTATTTTAAATTATTGTGCTTTTAAGTGAAATTGTTAACAAACAATTATTTATTTACGTTATTGTAGACTGTGTTTCTACAGAGCCAATTGCGCTTTCTGTTCCATCCGTAACAACTAAAGCATCCATGCATTACGTACTTACTGAACCATCCTTGTAAACCGTGCCTAACGAACCATCGTTGCAAACCGTGCCTAACGAACCATCGTTGCAAACCGTGCCTAACGAACCATCGTTGCAAATCGTGCCTAACGAACCATCGTTGCAAACCGTGCCTAACGAACCATCGTTGCAAACCGTGCCTAACGAACCAGACTTGCCTTCTGACCAATCTGTCTCCTCCGTCAACGCGGAGTAGTGGGAAAAGGGGGTCAAGGCCTTTTTGCACAATGCCGGTTCGTACAAAGCATTTCCTGACACAAATCTTGTTTTACGAAGATTTGATTTATATTTGCGTAACGACGAACAAAATGAAAGTGAAAGTAACTTTTAATTTCGAAATTAATATAAAAAACTAACATAATTTTTTATGGGCCCGCGGAAACATGGTACGCCATATGGCTAAGCTTTTCCCTTTTTTTGGCTACCAAGACCATTTCGGATACATTGGAGGTGAAATATTTACAAAACAAAAATACGAGACTTTGTCCAACTAAATTAAGAACAAGGAGTATGTTAATTTTGGCGGTTGTTTTGTTTTACAAATTATTTCTATATTTTGATTTTTAGATGGCCGCGGACGGATCAAAACCCTTTGGAATGTCTTACAACGTTTTTTTAATTTTCGTAAGAACAGGTACAACAGTTCGAAGTGAAGGTATGTTACTCAACTATATTATTTCAAAAACGATTCGTGTTGTAACTCTAATTTGGTTTTGGAGCCCGATTTTTAAATATACCTCACACATTTGCAAGACTGCGCGAGCACTTGGAAACGTGGAAATAGTAGGGCGATTTCCCACGAGTTGGTGCAAAAAAGTTTTAAATTAGAGGTGGACGGAGACGGAGCCCAAAAATTGTGTATACCTTAAACTTTTTCCTGAGAGACCCATTAAAGAGAGCCATGGAAGAACATTTGGAAATTATAGAGGTAAAATATGTTTATACCTCTTTTGTCCAGTTGACGAGGTAATTTTCAATGAACATTTTAAAATTGTAAACTAATCTGAAAACCACTAGATTTTTAATATCATTCATTTATAATCCACCAATTCAAGATATCTCGATTGCATTATTATTATTATTGGGGGAGAGGGGGCTCACGTCCTAGCACCGATGCCAGAGGCATATTGTGCACCCTCATATTCATGCTTTGAAGAGACCCGTTGCCGCGGCGTAACGTAGAATACGTTGCACCGTTATGGAAGAGACCCGCGAGGGCTTCACATCATGTGAATCAAAGTGATCTAATCTGAGTAAGGCGAAGTAATCGCACTTGCACAGTATGTGAGAGGGAGTTTCTTCCTTCTCCCGGCACGACCGGCAAGGCCCATCAGATGGATTTGTCTATTTAACGGACAGTGTCCGGTCAATGACCGGTGCCCAGCCTAATATCCCATCTGCTGAGCGCAATAAGGTCCCTAGCCCGAGACCTGCAGGGGCCATTGACAAACTGTTTCGCCTGTCTCTGGCCCTCCATATTATGCCAGAGATGATATTGAATGGCAGTCAACCTGTCATGCAGGGTTCGACTAGCGTAACCGTAGGGGATGGGGACGACCTGCGCCGGTCCCAAGAACTTGGCCTCCACCCCCCTTTTAGCAAACGTATCGGCTTGGCCATTGCCATGATGTGCGCTATGCCCCGGCACCCAGTACAACTGGATCCTGTTGCGCGACTGGCGTCGCGCAAGCAAATCAAGGCAACTGCGCACCAGTTGAGAAATTATCTGACACTGGTTCAGCGCTTTCAAGGCGGCCTGACTATCAGAGTTAAATTCTCACAGTCCGTCCGTTATACCCTTTATTGATGCAGAAGTCCGCGCAATAACAGATCGCGGAAATTTCCACCTGGAACACACTTGCGTAGCGGCGTTGGCAATTTTTTTTTAACTGTGTTTTTTATTGTTTAAAACACGATTTGTTGTTTAAAACTTTCATAAACAAGTAGAAAAAACAGTAAAAAACACAAAAAATAGTTCTAAACATGTTTCAAAATCACTCTTCCAGATCTAATAGTATATATATTATATATTGCGGCTCTCCATTTAAGCCACTACTCCAGCTAGCGCAAGGCACAGCCTACTTGATTAAAAAAGGTCTTGGTTTGGAGCAGGACAGAAAAAACAAACTATGAGAGTGACGTTAATCAATTGCCTGAAGTTCCGATATTGCAATTTTTCTTCTAATCCTTAATTACTATTAAATTCAATCAACTGATTTATTGTTAATCGATTTATTCCATCCAAATTAATTGAAAAAATTGCATATGTACACTTTTTCAAGAACAAATTAGATTTGATATGTGAAATATTCTACTGACTGTTTAAAAAGAGCAAGAACTCCTAAAATTTAAAATTTCAAGTTGGAATTGTTCGTTTGGAATTAGAGCAAGGGACCACTTGAACCCAAAACGAGTATCATACACATAGACCCTCGGACCACGAAAACGTATTGAGAAGAAAAACACGACAATTAAAAACTCCTAAATTTATAATATGAAGCTGTAAGACGGGACCCCCGGGATTTGAACCCGTTACAACTCACATCCAGTGCGGATATCATACCCCTAGACTAACGGACCACGAACACTTAATGCGAAGTCAAGCACGAAATATAGTTAAAAAAAAGTTATTTTATATTGTTTAAAACCCGATTTAAAATTAGATTTTCCGAAAACATTTTAGCATGAAATGAATTATTTAGAAGGGAGTACGTGTTGAGTTATCAACATTGAATAATAGGTGAATATATAATATTCTTTGTTGTGGCTTGATCAACTTGTTCAAATGTACCCGACACGTCAGTGCATACGTCACGTGGTAGGGTAGCACCGTCTTGACTACTTGACTCGCGAGAGGGAGCTAATAAAGCATTTTTAGGGCCCATGTTTGATTTTTCCGTTGTGAGCTCCTCCGTCGGAGTTAGTGTACCCTAAGTCACCATGAACGCTATCGACCCTTCAAAAAGGTATGAATAACTTTAGATAATTAAATAAGAATAATAATAATATAGTTAGCATCTTAATAATGTAGTTAGCATCTTAATAATACGGTAATATAATAACTGCTCAATATAATTGATTTTCAGTGTGTCTTTTACAAATTATAAGAAAAGAAAAATTGCAATAAATAATTAAGTTAAACTTCCAAAAGGAAACTGGACCAAACAACTTAAAATAGTTCCAACAAATTTTGAAGAAAATGCGATTATAAGACCACTACACCGCCAAAGCCAAGAAGTATTTGACGTTAGGTTACCGTATGTTTAAGGCCAACAAGCTAACTCAAGTATTTGTGTGTCCTGGTTCATCTTCAACAGCCGCAACAGAGACTTTTTTATCAAGAGCAAAGTTGAAGGATCTTACATAGAGATGGGCGATGCCAGGCTTAACCCGATACCGATCGATACCGATATTTACTCACTATGATCCAAAACCCGATACTTCAACCGTTACCGATATGGTATCGGTTCATCCCTGGAGTAGTAGGCGCGTACTAAGAAAGATTTTCGCTTATTAGTTGTTAGATAAACTGAATTCAGGTACTTTTGATATAAATGAGAACTCGTCACGATTGAAATTCGTAGAAATGAGATATTATCACCATCAATATGTTAGTAAAAGACCTAAAAATGTCATGTAGGGCCATATAACGCATTTTAAACGAGTATCGGTTTAGTATCGGTATCGAAACAACCGATCCGATACTATCGGGAAACTCCGAGTATCGGTTCATCCCTACTTTATAGCGATATCATATTTAGAATTAATTGTGTAAGAATCTTACACAATTAATTCTAAATATGATATCGCTATAAAGCTAAAACCCTCAGACTGTACTATTGAAGCAGCTTGGTGTGGTTGTAAGGCTGGTCAAGGAGGAGTATGCAAGCACGTTGGGGCTGTTTTATGGTTTATATTAGACTGTAAGAGAGAGGGCAGAAGCTTTATACCAGATGATAAATCCTGTACAGCAAAAACCCGAACATGGAGCGCAGCATCAAAAGGCAAGAAGTTAGCTTGCCGCACTTTTAACGAGTTAGACTTCATCAGACATACACCAGGAAAGAATGGTGAAGAACTTCTAATCAGGCAGAAGAAACAGCAGGCCTATTGCTGCATACCCGATTTAGGATGTGAAGAAGATAACAAGAGTTTAGAAAAAAGAATAGAAAATTTGACACAAACCTTAGAAGCCAAGCAGAAAAGGAGTTTCCTTTGCGCTATTCAAGATGAAAATGGATTTCATCCTGTAGCTGGAAATAAACCTGCTTCAAAAGATACCAGCATTGTAAATGATAACTTGGTACAGCACATACTTCTTCCTCGAAAACTAATCGAGCTGGACGGAAATGTGAACGTACCTTAGCTAAAACACCTCATATTTAAAAAATTTGTTTTAAACGTAAGAAAAACATTGGAAGTAAACACTAGGCAACAATCTTATTGTTTACTATGGAACGCGGAGAGAAAAACAGGGTGACAGCTTCTAAGTCTGGAAACATATTTAAACGTCGCAAAGAATTAAACGATTCGTTTCTGAAACGCATATTTAACAAAGCAGATCTGTCAAAAAACAAGTATATCCAAGAAGGACTAAAGAATGAGCAGATTGCCACCCAAAAATACAAAACCATCCATCCAAACACAACCACCTTCGCTGTAGGCCTTTGTGTAAACCCAGTTCTACCAATGTTCGGAGGGTCACCAGATCGACTTGTATATCAGGAAAAATGGGACTGCTGGAAATCAAAACCTTAGCAGCCAAATACAAAGAAAAAGGCTTAAGTATTAGAGAAGCTTTCTTAGCCAAAGATAGCACTACCAAATTCCTCAAGGTTAAAGAAAACAACGAGTTTTTTTAGACAAGAATCACTTTTTTATCTTCCAAATACAAGGTCAAATGGAATTAACTGGTTTACAATGGTGTGACTTACTGGTTGACTGTGGGGACGACCAACCTTTTTGTGATAGAATCCCTTTTGATTCAGACTTTTTTAACACCGAAATGATTCCCAAACTGCTAAACTTTTACCTAACTCATGGGTTGCCTTACTTGAAAAACATGTGATAAAAAAGCCATTTTGCCTTGCGTTACTTAGAACCAATGTGATAAAACTAGTCGTTTTGTCTCAATGTTATGAAATATAGTTCCTTAACCAGGAAGTATTAATGGCAATGTGGAAATATTTAATAAAACACAAAAATACTTAAACTTGGTCTTTTATTTTTTAACATCAAGCAAGGGTTCATCGCAAAAATTAAACTTGGTCTTTTATTTTTTAACATCAAGCAAGGGTTCATCGCAAAAATTAATCAGGAAGCAACATATTTTCCAAATCTTATTTAACTGATTGTGCATACTATTTGGGAAAACGGTATTTAACAAATGAAACATTTTAACGCTTCTAATGACTCCCTCAATGTGAATCCTAACGTTTGCTATTTCCCTTGTGTATATCTCTTCCTCTTTCGTAAGCTGAGCCTTTTCTCCCAAAAAGGGTGGCATATTTAGCTTAACGTCTTTATCATTTAAGCAATCCTCTATCAGCCATGACCGAGTCACCAGGCTCTAATAAGTCTATTTTGCCACTGGCAATCGTTAGTTCTCTGTCTGACATTCTTCCTGGCACCAAATCAGAAACAAAGCTAATAAAACCATTTGGAGTGCAGCCGATTAAGGCTTTTGCTGTGTTATTAGTTTTATAGGAAGACCATGTATCACTTTGAGTTTTAAAGTCATCCGGCTTTTGTATAAAGAATTCAGTCGCGTCTAAAATCACCCTGGTTTTGGGAAACCTTTCTCTAAATTCTTTAGGCAAGTGCTCGTCAACGATTTTTCTCGATGGCCAGATCGCTAGTTTCGTGAGTCTTTTTTCTAAGAGGTCAAACCAAGTTATGCAAGTATTTGAAACTGTTGAAACGGAAATGCTAAAGTGGTATGCTAGATCTTGTTCAAGAAGGCCCACTTTCAAACGATAAAGAACTAAAACCAGTTGTTCTTTAAAAGATGAATGCATGGTACGTCCTTTTAAATTAAGTTCATTTCTATCAATTTTTCTTTTGTAACCCTTAGCTCCGTTATACAGGTTTAGAGTTTTTAAGTCGGGTTCAATGAACTCATATAGGTCATTAAACTCGCCAATATTTTCACGTCCGGTGTAAAACTGCATCATGCTGTCGGATACTGATTTATTTCTCAGTGAAAATCTTCTCGTTTCTTTAAGACGATTTTCCAAATTCCTAACCTTATTTTCATATCGCACTTTTTCTCTTAAATGAGAAGAATTAGAGACATTTAGCTTTTCATTTTCAGTTTTAATTTCATTAAACGCTTTGAGCTGATCAGTAAGCTTTAGATTTTCCGACTTGAGTTACATATTCTCCTTCAGTACAGTTTTATGTGCGTCTTTGACTTCAGTCGCCTCTTCCACAAACTTTTGAAGTCTGAAAATCTCCGCTTGATACAATTTCGTAAGTCTGGCTAGGCATTCGTAATCACGAGGAAGGCAGTAATCATGTTCTAAAATAAAAAATTACAAAATTTTAAGCAATGAATATTTCATTGAAACAATACTTGTTTACACAATATTCAAACCTTTATCGCTATTCATCTCTGGAATAGTTTGTTGAACAATCACATCATTAGGCGGAAATGGATATAATTCTTTTATAAAAAAATTTACTGTTACATTCAGTAACGTTTTAAGATGGTGATGTGTTTACATACCATAGTTTATTTAAAAGTTATTTGAGCCTTTACCAAAAAATGTATATTTTGGTTTAATTTCACGTTAATTATGTTTAATTAACGTAGGACTGTGTTTTGGCACTATACATTTAGTGTTATAAAATGAGTTTAAATGTATACTTCACCTTAATTGCAATTTTTAGTGGAGTTTTAGATTCTCATTTTACGCTAAAGTTTTGAATTTCGCGCCTATTAAGGTACTTTGGAGATAATTTAAATTAGCTTATGTGTGGGGCTTTACCAACGGCTTGGGTAGATACAATCTTAATCAAGAACATCATTTAAGAGTTATCTGAGTTTTCATCCAAAAAAATGTATATTTTAGTTTAATTTTACCTTAATTACAGTTAATTACGTTGAAATTAACTTGTCGTCAGTGCTCATTAAGCTTATAAAATGTCTTTTAAAAAATAATTCACCTTAACTCTAATGTTTAGAGGAGTTTTTGATTATTTCCAACAAATTGCGTTAAATTTTTATCATATCCTGAGCTAGGTTTGTGGTAACATAAAGATTATCTATACAATATGTTAATGAATGATGTTATTCTATAGTTTAGCTTTAATACCAGTAATTAAATCAAATACCTTCACAATTCATAGCAATTTAAACCAATAAACAAACGGCAATGTGGACTGTGGAAATAGCAAACAACGTAACCCTCCGTTTCTAACGTGGTTACGTTGAGAGAATCTGGGTTGTAAACATGAAAATTATTTGACTAATTAAATTATATAACGACACTGTCCTCCTGGATTAACCAGCACAACTGTTTCTTATGAATTAAACAATCCACTGTTAGTAACAAGTAGTTTATAAAATGATAACGTAACATCACTGTATGACTGATTCAATAGGATCAAAATTGTTTTAACGAATAATCTGGTCCTCTACATTGGTTTAGTTTCAGGAATTATACCACACACATTGACAATTAGTAGCATTTTAGTGAGATTAACAAATAATGAAACCGTTTATACCAGTCCTCAAATGAGAATCTTGACTTAACAGCGCTAACATTAACACCACTCTTTTAACTGCCGTAGGGAAAACAAATTGGAAATTTTGTCATCTTTCCTGTAATATTTTGAAGTCGAATTCTTCACAGGGTGAAAACACTACCGTTGATTTCTAAACCATAATAATTTGGATATATATGCCATTTTTTACTGTCATAGATACAGTATTAAGTTACAAGAAGCGTAAAACCTTGGCCCTAGGGTTGGGATTTGTAGTAAGGTTTCCCACAGTTTAGTTCAAACAGTTCAGTTTTCGGTTCAGTTCAGTTATTTTCGGTTTCAGTTTAGGGACTAAACGGATTTGATTGCTTCAGTTCAGTTTCAGTTTGCACATCTCCAAACTGATCAGCTTTCAGTTCGGTTCGGTTTATTTCTTAAACTGAACTGATAAAAACTGAACTGAAGAGATAGTTAACAACTCTTTCGAACTATCGCGAGAAACGATATCAATACCATCCCGCAAAGATTAGTAGAACAATAGAAAACTGGCATCGTTTAGTATTGCATGCTGTATGATATTTTAGGGGATGTGTCGCGTAAAGATACCTTATTAGTGTCGCGTATATTTCATCATTTATGTAGTGTATATTTAATTATGCATAGAAATAAGCTATTAATTTAAGTCCCGTAATTAGTTGGGACCCTTTGCAGAGAGACACAGGCTAAAAGAATACCAATAATTAATAACTAAAAAGGGTATCTTAATTAGTCAAAGTTAAATTGTTCAATGTTAATAATTAGTAGTTAGTGAAATAAACATGACTCTTAAGGTATGGCACTTCACGATTCCAAAATACTTAGTAGTAGAAAATGTTAGCTGTTAATAGTTACAATCTGGGTATTTTGGGCCTCTGACACCGAATTTTTCTTCTTGATAACCTCATAAAAGGGTTTTCGGTTCAGTTCAGTTATAACTGAAAACTGAACTGATCAGTTCGGTTTCCTGGCTGAACCGAACTGATAATTTCAGTTCAGTTTCAGTTCTTGAAAATCTTAACTGAAACGTTTCAGTTCAGTTTCAGTTTTAGTCCAAAACCGATTTGAACCGAACTGTGGGAAACCTTAATTTGTAGCATGAATCGAAGCAGACTACGTATTTTGTAATTCCAAACAGAGCTGGAAATTAGCTTTCTTATAATCTTTAAAAGGAAAGACACTATAAACACTATATAACATAGAGTAACTAAAATACAACTTAAGCCTTGGCCGTAAAGAACGTCGAAAAGCTTACTTTAAATGATATAAAAACCTCTATTAACTGTAATTATTTACCTGAATTACTTTTCTAGACGAAAATTCGACCTGATAACGACGTATTTCTTATTAAGGGCGCTACAGTTAATTAGAAAATACATATAAAGGTGCTCAAGCTCGGACGAAATACAAAAGTAATTTGCTGGAGTCTACTGCTAAGAAATTAGGAAAATCAGCAAGAAAGCCAACATTTACAATTAGTCAACGTAACTTGTTAGCACCCACAAACCTAGGACCTTCTAGTTGTCAACGAGAACGAATTGAAGAAAATAGGTTTAAGCGCGCTATAAGGTTAGGCTGACATCTGACCCAAAAGTAATTTTTTGACTTACTATCTTAATTAGTTAAATTACAAAAATTAGAATTCATCGTTAATTAAAAATCGAAACCCGTAAGTTTCCCGTTTAATAAATGCTTGTTAATTTAGAAGTATTCCGAAAACTAACTTCGCTATACTTTTTCCGTATGGCCTATGACCATTTCGTTAAAAAAACGAAAAATTTTTAATGCTTTTTCTATGGGACGCTAACCCTAAAAGGTGTGACTTTTTCTTTAACATTACGGAAGGGTGTCATGTCATATCTACAAGGGCCTACCGGCCCTGTAGAATACAGAATAAGCTGTCGTTCGAGATAGGGAGTTGCCTATCCTATAGCGTGAAAACAGATTTCCTCACGCGCATTCTTTATCCATGCTTAAACCAATAAAAATAACAATTGTAATTGTAGGGAAAGACGCGAAATAGTAAAAGATAAGTTCAGTGCCTAGAAACGCAAGGAAATAATATACCAAAATGTCGAAAAATAGTAAAATACATTCAGGCAGTTTGAATTTGAAAATTTATGGCAACGTTTTCTATAAATAGTTTTAAATTATAACTTATAAGGATGTTTTTGTT
The DNA here is from genome assembly GCA_019434445.1 of Phalangium opilio. Lineage (NCBI taxonomy): Eukaryota > Metazoa > Arthropoda > Arachnida > Opiliones > Phalangiidae > Phalangium > Phalangium opilio. The sequence goes on along the minus strand of JAEQBA010002326.1, from coordinate 149,208 downwards.
CATTAAAAGACCCTGGTAAATTTATAAAATTATTTTCTTTTCCTAACTTCCTTATTTCGGCAATTTTTGGCAATGTGCCCCGGTTTTATGCAGATATAGCATATTCTTTTTCCTTTTTTCCACCGGTAATTCCGCCTCTACGCCCACCTCCTCCCCTTCCTCCACGTCCACCTCCACCACCCCGTCCTCCTCCACGTCCCCCTCTTCCTCCACGTCCTCCACCATAAAAACTAACAAGGCATCCCTTGTTAAAATGGTTTACAACGTTTTCCATTTTCTAAGCCTAAATCAATAAACGATAAATTATTTATTTTAAACAACATAAAAATATCATTATTTTCCATATATTTTTAAACTTGGCAACAAAATTAAGTGTTGCAAATTCTAATTTTACGGCAAAGCTTAAAAAAATAGCAAATTATGACATATTTAATTATTATATTTAAGAACTTACTTTCAGTTGAACAGTTGAAGAGACTTCAAGTTTGAAAATTAGGCTTAAAATGACCTTTAGCTATTGGCTATCGCCAATGAGATCCTATTGGCTATCGCGAAAAAGTGACGCGCCACCTAGTGGTAATTTTGGTAACTGTTCTAACGGAGTAAGTTTTCCTCAGGCTCCTGGGCGAGTGCCAAGGCTTAAGTTATCATAGGAGGATCCTAACATGGCGCCTAGCAAAAAGTATTGTTGTGTCCCACAACGTAATTCTAGGTTAAAACTAAATATCCCAAGGTTAAGTATGGGCTAATTTTGCCTAAGTATGCATAGTTTCCCGAAAGAAATCAAGTGGCGTAAAGAATGGCAACGCGTCCAAAAAATTGGAAAAGATATTTCAAATCACATGGTTGTATGCAGTTTTCATTTCAAGAAGACTGATTACTTTTTTCCAGGTAATTTGGTTTTTTAAGTAATAAGAATTTAAGACAAGGATTTGATGTACTTGTTACTTCAGATTTGCCAACAGGGAAAAGGAAACTAAAGCTTGGAACTTACCCTTCACAATGTTTGCTTATATTGACCGATGACGAAATTATTTCCGAAGATACCAGAAAGAAAGTTAATGGAAGAAAGATAAGGGCTGATAATCAACAAATACAATTTAAAAATGATGCAGAACCTTCAACTTATAGGGAGTCGAGTTCAGAAAGAGAAATAGAAGATGCCCCAGAATCCACTGTCAAACATGCAAATATTGAATTTGGTTTGAATGCCTCCCGAAACTGAGGTCTGTGAGCCCTTACATCAAGAAAGAAGAGATGTTTCAGTGCAAGGAAACATCTACTTTTATGAATCCTTCAGTATTATGAATTCAGTTAAAACTGAGAAGGATTTAAGCCGTATGACTCGTATCTCCACTTTCAAATTATTTTACTCCGTTGTGGAATCTATGACAATGTTAATAAATTTCAAAGCTCAAATCCCAATGGACGGACTTTCTCTTCTAGTTTTAATGAAAATTAAACTGAACTTGACGTACAGGGTTCTTTCTACTATGTTTAATATGTCTCATACCATTTGCCACAGATAATTTAAACAAACAGTGTTCATTGTGGCGGATGTTTTTAAATGCGCAATCAAATGGACCTCAAAGAAAGAAATTATTAATAGCATGCCCCCATTTTTTAAAGACTTTGAAAAAACAGTGGTGGTATTGGAATGTACCGAAATTCCAATAGAGAAACCTGAATGTAGAATCTTGTCTAATTCTTATAACAAAGGTAATCACACTGTTAAAGTTTTGGTCGGCGTTTCTCCTGCTGGTTTGATTACATTTTTGAGTAGTGCTTATGGAGTCTTCGAAGAGCATCTGACAGATTTATCACTTTGCACAGTAAAGTATTGGACAAGTTAACACCATATGTTGACGCATGCATGGTAGATAAGGGGTTCAGAATAGAGACCGAATGTTTAAAAAGGAATCGAAATTTTTATCCCAACACTTTTGAAAAAATCTAAACAGTTTACGGAAACAAAATAACTCGAAAACTGGAAAATAGCAAAACCAAGAGTAGACGTAGAGAGAGCAATACAAAGATTAAAACTTTTTTCAATCTTTAATGAAAAACTGGATTGCGAGATGATGTCTTTCATCAACCCTATGTTTTTAATCGCAGCTGGCATTGTAAACTTGTCATCACAAATATTTGATGAAGTTAGATTTTAATAAAATGGACATTTGGCTTTTAAAAAATTATTTTAATTGTGAACAGTTTTACAATTTTATCCCACTAATTTCGATATCAATAAAATAAAATAAAATTGTTTTAACTAATTTCAAAACAAAATCTTTGTCCTTTTCACTACAGTGACTAGTATGTCGGGGTTTTTTTTTTCTAAAAGTGGCCAAGTGACATTGTTCAAAATTTAAAACTGCCATCCCTGGCTGAATCTGTCCGTAATATTTATGTTTTTTCTTCAAAACATAATTTTCTCCTTCCACTTTTTGTTTAACTCAGCGATTGAAAGGGTGGCTCCTTTCATGGGACACCTTATTTCCATAACAATGTAGTGCATGTATATATTGCGTAGCACATTGACCAGGAGAATCTTTCCCATCTCTCGAGCATCTTCTTATGATCTTTTTCTTCTTTCCCTTGCTTAATTCTTTCAGAGCATAGACTCTTGGCAAGTTCTTTTGTCACAGAAATGTGGATTCCCCCCCCTTTATGTTATTGGAGAAATCAGTAAAAAATTTTAGTTCATCATTGTTTTCAGTGTAGTGGTTAGACAGAGTTGTAAACTTCTAGGTACAATTGCATTATATCTATTCACATGAAATAACGGTCTTACCTGACTAATTAGACCACGGGGAATTTAAACAAAATAGTCAAAAAAATATTCGTCCGCCGGAACTGGGCCAAAACTTCGTTTGAAAATTTGAAATCACCAAAAATTCGCATCCCTATAGCTGTAACTAGTTGGCACCTTTTCCAAGATATCGCTTTTTGAATTTAGTGCCTTCACCAAAAATTATGCCCCTTTTCCTAAATATGAGTTTTAAAATTTAATTCCTTCAGCCAAAATGATGCGCCTTTTCCAAATTATCGGCTATTAATTAAGTTTAGATCCATTACCGAAAACAGGGGCTTTCAAAAATTTGTTCTTTTTATAGGTTTAAAAACGTGCATAGGTATATCTCTGTCGCGAGCCGTTACGAAGATGCAGTCTCCACCCCTACGTTTTTTACAAGACTGAGTGCGGAATACGGTATACAGGAGTTACGGTAAAAACATGCAATTTTGAAATTTTCAAAAAAAAAATAAAAATATTGCGGCGGGCCAAAATTTTTTTAACTATTTTATTTGAACTCCCCATGGTCTAATTAGTCGGGTAAGACCGTTATTTTATGTGAATAGATATAGTGCAATCCTAAATTTCTACATATCAAGAAAAATGTTAATATGTTTACGAGGGGTGCTTTAGGTTTGGAGGACTTTGGTTTTATTATCAAGCTTAGGAGAGCAATTTTGGTTTAGCATTACTGTACATTCACTTGGGAGTTTTGAAGGTGTGCATTCAAGAATCTGGAGGATTTCGTGTTGATTCCATGGAGAATGCGTGCTGAGGTAGCTGAAGGAGTTTCACCGCATCCTGCCTTTTTATGAAGAGCCAGAGCAGAACATTCAGCGCTAAAGGTTTTTCTCTTACTGTATGTTGTTGATCAACTGTTAATTCCTTATGCACAGACTTCACTTCTTTAAAATGGCAAAACTCTTGAAATGGTATGGATTCATGAATTGTTACACTGTTCACTTTGAGTTTACCCCATTGTTGCTTCAAAGAAGTTGCGCTAACGCCCTCAAGAGGCTCTACACCATCATTATTTATTTATAAGAAGTAAAACTACCAAACAGTGTTTTCATTTCCAGCTTAATCTTCATTGACTGATTATTTGATGAGGCTGAGCCCCTTGAAGATCTGTAGTTTTTACGCAAAGCTATCTCTATGAATGTTAAGCCTTTGTAGTCTCTACTTTGTATGCCGTAAAAATATGACGTCCTTACACTTGTAAACCTGTTCTCCTTCTATTAGACATCGTTTTTGGTCTTCTTATTTGTAATCCGCGCATTTATAAATTCTAAACTGTGTTACCATAAAACTTGTCAACATTTAAATTTCTTATTTCTTCAGTTGCGCTATATCGATAAACACAACATCGTACCCCGTTGTAGCGGCCATTTTGAAAACACTGCGGCTGGTGTGGCGGATGGCGATGGCCAATCAGTTCAGTTCAGATATTATTTTCCCCGGATCGAAGTCAGAAAAACCAAATACCGCAGAAAAATTTGCGCGAGACAAGATTGGCCCTGAATCATGTGGCCGCGTGGTTCGCCCAACTTTTAAGCCTATTTTTGTGCCGTATGTTTCGTCAAGGGGTTTGCGTTGTATTGTTAAAAGGCATTCTCACAGTAAGTTTGAATTATCTTTTGTTTAAACTTTAGAAACGTATTTAGGCTTTCGTTATCTTTTTTTTGGTACATTAATTGTACTAATTAAATTGACTTTAACTCAAGTGTTCTTCCATTTGAGTATTTCATTCGAGTGTTTTTTTTTGCTCTATGTCCGGGGACAGGCTGGGGCTGGTTAGCCATATAGCCTGGGGCACATGAAGTTTAAGAGTTTGATTTTAAAAATGGTTGTGGAACCCGCGTTGACAACATCCTCTGGTAGATTATTCCATGGTATGATCACTCGGTGAAAGAAGGAATATTTAACCGCATCACTTCTGGAGTGTGGGAGATGGAGTTTCCGGCTATTGCCACGCGTTGTGATCGATGATGCGGTGTATGAAAAGTAGCTTTGACCAGGATGGCACAGAATTTTAAACAGGAGAACCAGGTCGAGGTAGAGACGACGATCTTTTAGGGACACCCATTTGAGAGCCTGTAACCGATCCTGCCTATTGAAGTGTTGCAATGCAAACGGAAGTTTCGAAGCCCAAGCCTGAACATTTTCTAAGAGGTTGATGTCTTGCTGACGGTAAGGACTCCATAGGCTTGAGGCAGATTCGAGTAAGGGTCGGACAAAAGCGTTGTACAACAACGTCAACGTCTTCAACGACTGGCCAGGAAGGTTATGCTTGATAACAGCCAAAAGACTGCTGGCATGATCAACAGCGCGGGTGACGTGTGCATGCGGATCGAGGGTAGGGGTGATGATTATACCCAAATCACGTTGTTGCGAAACACGTTTAACGTTCACGCCCAAAAGGAAATATGGTGAAGGAGTGTTCGGATTGATTTTTCCCCTTTGAATAGTTAAAACAACCGTCTTCGCCTCGTTAAACGATAAGCCGTTCAAAGTGGACCAATCTTCTAGTGCGGTTAGATCATCCTGAAGCAATTTGATGTCAGAGTAATAGGTGATGGTGCGATAAATTTTCAGGTCATCAGCGAACAATCGGCATTCAGACTTTAGTAGGTCAGGTAGGTCGTTAATGTATACCAATAAGAGTAGGGGCCCCAGAACACTTCCTTGAGGAACGCCACTATATACTGGTAGAGGCGCACTCAACGTCCGTTCAACACGGACCATTTGAGAACGGCGAGTTAAAAAATTCGTGGTCCATGACAGTAGGTTATTCGTTACGCCGTACATTCGCAGTTTGGCAAGAAGACGCTGATGAGGGACTGTGTCGAAGGCCTTCGACACATCCAAGTAAATAACATCAACACGTTCGTTGTTGTCATATGCTGTAGTCCACGATTCACGAGGAATTATTAAACAAAAGTTAACTTCAAAATTCCTGATAATGTTATAATTATTCATTAAAGAACTATTTTCTTGAATAAAATAATTGACCATTATTTTTATTGTTATTAAATTACTGTACTCAAGACCTAAATAGCTGACAACACGTAATTTCATGATTCATTTCACAAGTATAAATAAATAGTTATTTCTAGTGCTTAATGCTAAAGCTAAACAGTTCCATTGCCTGCCCTAACACGGTACCTAATATTCTATCCTACAATTTTTCAATACCAAAGTCAGAAACCAACTAGAAGTCAATACGAGGGCGGACCGTAAAGTAGCTTATGCCAGCTTTTTCAAAAATACACAAAAAAGAAAATCTCTAACAGTACCAAAGTAGCGATGTTGCACTAAACTTGCGCCTGTTATTGCTTTCAAATTATTATCAAATTGCCCCATTTAGAACGATATTACTAAATTGGCAATTGGATGTTTTTCCACCAAAATATTGCTACCTTTCCCAAATTATAGGTAGTTGGTTTATTTATAGTCACGTTTACCAGAAATTGCCTATTTCACCAACTGCCAGAATAAGACATACTTTAAAGTCATTCATGTTGAACATGAAAGTATTTAAATGTTGTTGGAACAATGACATTAAAACAGTCTTTAAGAATGATCTGCGTGGGAACATCTGGTATATTTCTGGTCAACCCCCATCGGGAATTAATTAATAATGCCGATTCTATGGTATGAGGGAATCGGAAATTAAATAATAATGACGATTCTATGGTAGGAGGGAATACGCGATTTTAATCAAGACATTTTTGATTAATAAGACTATGTTGTAATAAAAAAGCTGTAGATTTAAATTTTACGCGAGTGTCTGAGCGCGACTGTGTACAAGAGGTGACTACCCTCACTATAGATCTATTAACTCGAGCCTTGGTCTATGACGAATACGACGTTGTTGTATTTTGAAGAGCAATTTCTATCTTGTTTTTTATTTCTTACCCCTTGCCTAGGGCATGAGCTGAATTTTAATAACGATAAATGGGTAGATTTTTTTCTTTCATTTATTTTTTTTGTAAAATGAAAAATGTGATATTGTATTTGTTCGTTTATTCGCGCTTCAAAAAAAATATGTTTAATTCATATGTACCAACGACGGACAAAATTTACCAATTATATTATTCTCGAGTTGATTAAAAACAAGATTGGGTCTCTAAGATTAACAATACATACCCTATCCCGAATCGGGGTCAAAGGTCGGATGATAATTGATTATGATAGGCCAATCATTCATTCGTTCTAAGTTTAGTTTTAACATGAAATTCGGCCATTTTTATCTCCTTCAATGTAAAGTTGTAAACAAAACTACTTTTTATACGTCAACCGAGACCAGGGTAGGAAATATGGATTTTTTAAAACTGGACATTGGGCCAGCGACCCCCTGATCTGTAAAATAGTCTTTGCGTGGGTTGATCCTAAAACTTATTCATTCAACTGAACAATCTCGGGAAATCAAGCGTTTTGTAAAATGCAGGTAATAAGCTTCATAGTCTCATTGAATTTAAATTCTTTATTACTTTAATAAAACAGTAACAATATATTTAACGATCCAATAGTGGTAGTTAAATTCTGTTTTTTATGTACCCTTTAATATTCATCGCATAAGCTTAAGGTTAAGAAAATCAATTAAATTAATCCCTTAATTAGAGAGAGGCAGTGAAGTAATATTCGTTAACACTCTCAAGAATTTCCTGGAAATGTATAATTAAGGGATGAGATATTGAACTATCGATTCCGAATTTATATTGTGCACACCCATACTGCAGGGGGATCGATCTCAATTAATACAGCCACTAATAATTGCTTCTATTGAACCATTCATCACACGTCAGTGATCGGGGGAATCCGTATCCTCGTAAAATCCGCCTATTACGTCGGGGGAATCCGTATCCTCGTAAAATCCGCCCATTTCGCCGGGGGAACACGTATCCGCGTAAAATCCGCCCATTACGTCGGGGGAACCCGTATCCGCGTAAAATCCGCCCATTACGTCGGGGGAACCCGTATCCGCGGATTGAGTATAAATAGAAAATCCCTGACGGGATTTTCTTAATTAATTATTTTCATTGACAGTTATGTACACTAGCATACTTTACATCATTTAAAGGCATACATAATTAATATAAAGGTTTGAATCCGAGATTACGCCTTCAGTCGCCATTCAGAAAATATCCATGTATATGTGATCCTGAATTACCTTTACACTATAACAGTATCACACCTTCCTTAACAAGGGGAAACAAAATTTTGTATCGGGAAATCTAGAGTAGTTTATCCCTTGCTCACTACGCGAACTCTCACGATCCCGCAAGCCTACGGCGCAGACACTAAAAGCCGAGATGGAAGGCAAAATTTTACCCTCGTCCCGTAAGCCCACAACACAGACACTAAAATTTGAGATAGAAGGCAAATTTCACCTAATGTAGCAACCGCGGTGTCAGATAGAAGTCTTAATTTCGCGGTTTTCTTAAAATCCGATTCTTTAAAATGGTCACCACATATCACGTCGTTTGGCTGAGAAGTCCACTTTAATTTTCCACTAGCTTCAATCCATTTTTTTAAACATCGTCAGTGTTGGTCAACCGATTAACCGGATATCTTCATATGTGCATAACAAAATATAATTCAATCCTAAACTCTTATCGAGTGACCGTTAATTTCTTACTTGTGCCTTGAAACCGTTTTGTTTCTCCCGTTATTTTTACATTTCTCCACAGAACATTTTCTACCCATCGCAATGCAAATGAATTTTACAATTTAAAATTAAAACTATGTTTTAAATAAAAAATATTTCGTTATTCACTCGAAAAATATAACAATTACGACGATGTGCTCTGACAAAACCATTACCAGTTTTTATTTTACAAAGCCATTCAGCATCCACTTTCCCAGTCGGGCCGAGTGGACTAATATGCTGCCTCTTGGTACCGGGAGTGAAACTATTTGGTTCACCGATGGTTCTAAGACTGATTCCGGCGCTGGTGTTGGCCACTACTGCCAAACCACAAGGGTGCGTTTCTCAGAGAGTCTGGGCGCCTACGCAACATTGCTGGCAAGTTTTAAACAAATTTTTTTTAAACTTTGGTTTAAAACTTGTTTTAAACAGCCAATAAAAAAACAAAAAATTGTTTAAAACGTTTTAAACAAAAAGTTTAAAACTAGTTTTTTATATAGATAAATTTCGAATATTTTTAACTCTTTTTATTTGGAATGAGCGAAAAGATTAAATAACAGAAATAATAAGCTTCAGTAAGTTCAGTCGAATCCTTCCAATATTCATATGTGTGTTTAATTGTTAGAAAACCCTACCAGTTGATTTATCCGTTACCAAAATGTATTGAACGCATCACCCTCATTTTGTATCGGCTGTTAAAAAATTACATTTTCCATTTGAAAAGATCGCTTGCTCTATTTAAACAGTCCGTAGAATATTTCAGTAGGTCTTTATATAAAAGGGGAGGCGGCTCTAGGGAAAATGTACCCGACACGTACGTTTAGCATCACGTGAGTCCCAAAAATTAAAAAAAAAATTACTCGACAAGTCGACAGAGAGAGCTTTGGAGTTTGCCAGTTTGGAGAGCGTCTGCTGACTGACAGTAAGTCTTGGATAGAAATCGCGTTTCGGTATAGTGTTTAGTTTCAACTTAAATATCCTTTTAAATGGTTGGAAGACGTTGCTGTGTGACAGGTTGCACCTCAAATACTTTAAAGAACAAAGGAGTAACTTTAGCCCATTTCCAAAGGAGGGAAAATTAAAAAAACGATGGATTAGAATTATTCGAGCACATGCTACAGAAATATTTAATGAGAGCCCCCAAAGGCGACCCGCCTTGTGTACCCCGCTACCAAGAAACCTTTTGGAGCTAAGCGTTACAAGGTTTGCGTATTTCATTTCAATGAAAACGGAAAGAAATGCTACACGGATAAATATCCCAATATGTTCTTTGGCAAAAGGGTTGATATATTTCCTTAATGATCATGATATAATAGAGTATCGTGAAATTCTACAGGGCCGGTAGGCCCTTGTAGATATGACATGACACCCTTCCGTAATGTTAAAGAAAAAGTCACACCTTTTAGGGTTAGCGTCCCATAGAAAAAGCATTAAAAATTTTTCGTTTTTTTAACGAAATGGTCATAGGCCATACGGAAAAAGTATAGCGAAGTTAGTTTTCGGAATACTTCTAAATTAACAAGCATTTATTAAACGGGAAACTTACGGGTTTCGATTTTTAATTAATGAATTCTAATTTTTGTAATTTAACTAATTAAGATAGTAAGTCAAAAAATTACTTTTGGGTCAGATGTCAGCCTAACCTTATAGCGCGCTTAAACCTATTTTCTTCAATTCGTTCTCGTTGACAACTAGAAGGTCCTAGGTTTGTGGGTGCTAACAAGTTACGTTGACTAATTGTAAATGTTGGCTTTCTTGCTGATTTTCCTAATTTCTTAGCAGTAGACTCCAGCAAATTACTTTTGTATTTCGTCCGAGCTTGAGCACCTTTATATGTATTTTCTAATTAACTGTAGCACCCTTAATAAGAAATACGTCGTTATCAGGTCGAATTTTCGTCTAGAAAAGTAATTCAGGTAAATAATTACAGTTAATAGAGGTTTTTATATCATTTAAAGTAAGCTTTTCGACGTTCTTTACGGCCAAGGCTTAAGTTGTATTTTAGTTACTCTATGTTATATAGTGTTTATAGTGTCTTTCCTTTTAAAGATTATAAGAAAGCTAATTTCCAGCTCTGTTTGGAATTACAAAATACGTAGTCTGCTTCGATTCATGCTACAAATTAAGGTTTCCCACAGTTCGGTTCAAATCGGTTTTGGACTAAAACTGAAACTGAACTGAAACGTTTCAGTTAAGATTTTCAAGAACTGAAACTGAACTGAAATTATCAGTTCGGTTCAGCCAGGAAACCGAACTGATCAGTTCAGTTTTCAGTTATAACTGAACTGAACCGAAAACCCTTTTATGAGGTTATCAAGAAGAAAAATTCGGTGTCAGAGGCCCAAAATACCCAGATTGTAACTATTAACAGCTAACATTTTCTACTACTAAGTATTTTGGAATCGTGAAGTGCCATACCTTAAGAGTCATGTTTATTTCACTAACTACTAATTATTAACATTGAACAATTTAACTTTGACTAATTAAGATACCCTTTTTAGTTATTAATTATTGGTATTCTTTTAGCCTGTGTCTCTCTGCAAAGGGTCCCAACTAATTACGGGACTTAAATTAATAGCTTATTTCTATGCATAATTAAATATACACTACATAAATGATGAAATATACGCGACACTAATAAGGTATCTTTACGCGACACATCCCCTAAAATATCATACAGCATGCAATACTAAACGATGCCAGTTTTCTATTGTTCTACTAATCTTTGCGGGATGGTATTGATATCGTTTCTCGCGATAGTTCGAAAGAGTTGTTAACTATCTCTTCAGTTCAGTTTTTATCAGTTCAGTTTAAGAAATAAACCGAACCGAACTGAAAGCTGATCAGTTTGGAGATGTGCAAACTGAAACTGAACTGAAGCAATCAAATCCGTTTAGTCCCTAAACTGAAACCGAAAATAACTGAACTGAACCGAAAACTGAACTGTTTGAACTAAACTGTGGGAAACCTTACTACAAATCCCAACCCTAGGGCCAAGGTTTTACGCTTCTTGTAACTTAATACTGTATCTATGACAGTAAAAAATGGCATATATATCCAAATTATTATGGTTTAGAAATCAACGGTAGTGTTTTCACCCTGTGAAGAATTCGACTTCAAAATATTACAGGAAAGATGACAAAATTTCCAATTTGTTTTCCCTACGGCAGTTAAAAGAGTGGTGTTAATGTTAGCGCTGTTAAGTCAAGATTCTCATTTGAGGACTGGTATAAACGGTTTCATTATTTGTTAATCTCACTAAAATGCTACTAATTGTCAATGTGTGTGGTATAATTCCTGAAACTAAACCAATGTAGAGGACCAGATTATTCGTTAAAACAATTTTGATCCTATTGAATCAGTCATACAGTGATGTTACGTTATCATTTTATAAACTACTTGTTACTAACAGTGGATTGTTTAATTCATAAGAAACAGTTGTGCTGGTTAATCCAGGAGGACAGTGTCGTTATATAATTTAATTAGTCAAATAATTTTCATGTTTACAACCCAGATTCTCTCAACGTAACCACGTTAGAAACGGAGGGTTACGTTGTTTGCTATTTCCACAGTCCACATTGCCGTTTGTTTATTGGTTTAAATTGCTATGAATTGTGAAGGTATTTGATTTAATTACTGGTATTAAAGCTAAACTATAGAATAACATCATTCATTAACATATTGTATAGATAATCTTTATGTTACCACAAACCTAGCTCAGGATATGATAAAAATTTAACGCAATTTGTTGGAAATAATCAAAAACTCCTCTAAACATTAGAGTTAAGGTGAATTATTTTTTAAAAGACATTTTATAAGCTTAATGAGCACTGACGACAAGTTAATTTCAACGTAATTAACTGTAATTAAGGTAAAATTAAACTAAAATATACATTTTTTTGGATGAAAACTCAGATAACTCTTAAATGATGTTCTTGATTAAGATTGTATCTACCCAAGCCGTTGGTAAAGCCCCACACATAAGCTAATTTAAATTATCTCCAAAGTACCTTAATAGGCGCGAAATTCAAAACTTTAGCGTAAAATGAGAATCTAAAACTCCACTAAAAATTGCAATTAAGGTGAAGTATACATTTAAACTCATTTTATAACACTAAATGTATAGTGCCAAAACACAGTCCTACGTTAATTAAACATAATTAACGTGAAATTAAACCAAAATATACATTTTTTGGATAAAGGCTCAAATAACTTTTAAATAAACTCTTTAATTTTGATTAAAACTACCCGAGCCATTGGTAAAGTCGAATATTTTCTATTTGACACTTAAGTTAATTTAAACTATTTTAAAGTACAATAATTGCCGCGAAATTCAAAAGTTTTGGGTTAAAAAATGAATTTGCGGAAAAAATATTAAACTGCACTAAACATTGCAATTAGGGTAAAAAATTCAAATAAATTTTAAGCTTAATCCACTCTCACGAACCACGCTCAAATTAAGATTAAAACATCACAAGTTTTTCGTACAGCCACAGTAGTTTCCTATTTCACTTTCAAATTAATTTAAATGATCGTTAAAATACATCAGAAGCGCATACATTAAAATTTTAGGGTGATTGCAATTAAAGTTAATATTTTATTGAAACTTGTTTTATAAACGAAATCCACGCTAGATAAACAAGATAAGCCGTTAAATTAAACTTAAGTATAATTAATGTGAAATTAGCCCAAAACACGAATGTTTTGGGTAAATTCATAGATACCTTATAATTAGACTAACAAATTAAAATTAAAACTACACTTATCTTTCACCCAGCCTCCATTTTCCTGTTGAATTCTTACGATTAATTAAATTGTCATTTAAAAGCATTTTTCCCATTTTTAAAAGAGAGCCATTGAAAAGGCGCGATATTTAAAAGTTTTGGGGCAAAATAGTGATTGTTCCGCAAGAGTCAAACAGGCACTCCTCTAAAGTTTGCAATTTAGGAGAATTTCTTATTCAAACTCGTATAATAAACTGCAATAACACTAATAAAAGAAGATAAGCCGTTAATTTCAACTTAATAACCATATTTAACGTGAAATTAATCGAAAACAACAGGTTTTTTGGGTAACTATAGATAACCTTTAACTGAAATAAGAAAATAAGATTAAACTACGCGAGTTCTTTCAGCCTAAACGTTTTCCTATTTAACACTAAAATTAATTACATTATCACTATAATGCATTTAATAGGCTCCAAATACAAAATTTTAGGGTTAGGAATGTGTCAAAATGTAACTTTTCCATTTAAATTTTAATATATCATTAACATAGTTCGTAAAATCACCAGCAACAATTTAATCTGGCAACATTCAATGCTGTTGGTCTGATCTCGACAATACTGTATGTGTATACAGTGTTACGAAACAAATATTTTTCTTCCATATTTCAAATACCGTCGTTTTTAAACTTCTTTCATAAATAAAGTACAACCATAAGTCTATTATGTAAGGTCCCCATAATAGACTTATGGTACAACATTATATGGATATCAAAATCAATGTTATTGGATATAAGTTAAATGTAATTAACGATAATTAAGTACTTCTTTAAGCAATTAGAAATAGATCAACCCCAAATGTTTGACGGTAAAGCAAAAATAAAATTATTCAAATTTTAATTACATTAAGACTGAAGTGACAGATATTATAAAAAAACGTCTTGGTTTGGACCAAGGCCGAAAAAACAAACGATATGTGTGAGGTTTATCATTTGACTGAAGTTTCAGATATTGCAATTGTTTTAGTTATTTTTATCCATTTAATCCTTAATCAGTATTAAATTCAATCAACTGATTTTACTGTTAATCGATCCATTCCCTCTAAATTATTTGAAAAAATTACATATCTACGCTTTTTCAAGAACAATTACATTTTCCGAAAACATTTTATCATGAAATTAATTATTTTGAAGGGATTTCGTGTCGATGATTACTAACTTGAAAGCACATTGACGGTCATAGTTTTAATTAAGGCTGGCTTGACAAATTTTGAAGTTTGCAGCAAAAAAGTTTAAATCTGTAGTAAGTTTCTGAGAAGACTGATGTTCAAGAAATTATGATAAATAACTTATTTTAGCTCAAACTTATTTATAAACTAATGTCGTCCTCATAAGACAAAGCATCAACGTTTATCGTGTGTGGTTTCTTTGAGTAGGTGGCACTCTGTAGCACACAAAAAATTTATTATTTTATTTTAATGTATGCGCTTTTGATGTAACTCCCCCCCCCCCATTCCTTCATATTCCCAATATATACAGTTTTACAATCACCAGTGGTTCCAGTGTATGGGTCATCTGAGCCGTCGCAACACACTCAGCCAATATTATCATATAGTTCGAGACCTTTTCACATTAGTGAACGGTACATGACTCTCCGGACTTGCCCGCCAACATTAATAACCTAAAACTATAAAACATTCGTGTACATGAATGATTACGGTTGTGGCCTGACACTCGCTAGCGCCTGAAGGACCGATAACTCAGTGTAATCGGTGTACATTTGTAAGTGAGTGGACCATTTTGGAAATTACATACAGATAATTAAAACACAGGGGTGATACCACCATTGAGGTCTTCTCTCTCTCTTGCCTAGAAGCACCGCTATAGGCAGTGAGATTTGACTAGCCTCTTGCCTGTAGTGAACTTTGGCACAGTCTGGCGGTGACCCTTGGTGTGAGGGAGAATACCCCAATGGTGGCCTCGCCCCTGTGTGTTTTCCGAAATGGTCTTTATGCGTACTAAAAGGATTACACGTAATACGTAACCGGTGTACAAGTAGCGCCAACAATGTAGAAAGGGGTGGTGACGTTTCAAATGAAGACTGAATTATGACCAAGAAATTCTAAAGCACGGAGAGGGAAATTGCAGTGCAATCTTTTCTTCATAGAGGCGACAATAGAAATGTAGCATTTCGTTATACGAAATTAAATGTATAAATTAGTGCAACACCCTTGTTTGGAATCCACTATTAAATATTTACATTTTCCTTTCGAATTATGTCAAAGTTCACCTGCTCTTTTAAGAAAGTCAGTAGAATATTTCAAATATTCTATATTGACACCTCAATACGTACTCCCTTCAAAATAATTAATTTCATGATAAAATGTTTTCGGAAAATGTAATTGTTCTTGAAAAAGCGTAGATATGTAATTTTTTCAATTAATTTAGAGGGAATGGATCGATTAACAGTAAAATCAGTTGATTGAATTTAATACTGATTAAGGATTAAATGGATAAAAATAACTAAAACAATTGCAATATCTGAACTTCAGTCAAATGATAAACCTCACACATATCGTTTGTTTTTTCGGCCTTGGTCCAAACCAAGACGTTTTTTTATAATATACTCTGTTACAACATCGGTTGTCAGCACGCTCAAACCTAGGTGTCTATGCAACCTAGCTTTGTACGTGCTGTCAAGAGACGTCGAGCTAAAAAACTCGCGGATAATTTAAATCCTGAATATCCTTTCCTTTTTCTCTTTGTCAGCACGCACAAACCTAGGTTACATAGAGAGCTAGCTTTGCGCGTGTTGATAACCGACGCTGGAACAGAGTATATACAGAATAAGCGGTCGTTTGATATAGGAGTTGCCTACCCTATAGCGTGAAAACAAATAGTAGTTTTCACAAATGTAAGATGTTCTATAGTTTGTATGTTAAAGTCATTTATTTTACTACTTGGTGGCAATCTTTAAAAAACAAATTTAAGCACCAAAGAATGCCTTTGACATCAGACCCGGAAGTAGCGAAAGCCAAATCTGCGCATGGTACGCTGGCTAAGGTGGCGTTAGCAAAGAGAAAAGCCACCGACTCTACTGACCAAATTGGCAACGCAGTCAGTATAAGCAGTACTTCTAATGCTTCCGTTCCAAAAAGGATTAAACGTGTGGTAAGTTAAACCTTGGAATTAATATAAAATACTTTCGTCACTTAAACACTAAGTGACGAAGGTAATTTCCAAAACCACAAAAAATTAAACGTCTTTTGACTTTTGTTTACGGAGAATCGCTTAGTTAGTAAAGACAAAGAACTTGTTAAATTGCTAATTGCGGCGTTTAATGCTAATTTTCTTTTGTTCGTTTCAAGAATTCAAAGAGTGGTGATTTTGGAGGTGAAGACGAAAAAAGTATAAAAGGCCATAACAATATTCTTCAAAGAGAGTGGGCAAAAGCGAAACCAGACCACGTCTTAATAGACGAAAAAATTAGCGTGAAGCTCATCTACCGGGAAAATTTAGTTCAACATGAAAACGTTCCCATATCCCAAATATTTGTAGAATTTCCTACATTTCATTGTGAAAAACAAGTACTACTTACATTAACTTTTTCATAATAGTTAAACGACTAAATATATTACAATTTAATTTTAGATCTTCAAAGAAATACAGAGAAGAACAACTTTGTGCAGTGATGTTGAAAAACTGGTTTACTATTTCGCAGAACTTCACCATGAAAAAATTTTGTCTTTCATTAACAAAAAGCCAAAGAGAAAATCATTTATTCAAAAAGTAGAGATGGCTTCCGAGGCCATGAATGATGAAACAATCAAAGGTATATATTGAAGTTATATAATTTCCTAAAATGGTACTGGAACTAACCTACTTGATAATAATTTTATGCACTTATTTATTTTGCGATTTTAGAAATCAGAACCACAGCAGCTTTGGTGGGGCTGCCATTTTTATTTAATGAAGAGTTAGAGGATTGGATATCAGATAAGGTATTTTTCCGATAATGAAATGTTTACTTTATTTAGAGCAGAGCTAAAATTTTATACATTACCATTTAAATTAGGATGATCCAAAACCAGAACCTCGAGTTACAGTAATGGGCGAATTTTTTTTTCTAAGCCTTCTGAGGTTACTATTGGTCAGAATAAAATAAGTTGCTCTACTATTGAAAACGCCATCACCACTACTTTTTTCTGCTATTATATTTTCAATTTACAATACGAACAATCTTTGAAAAAAACTTTGGCATTTTTCCAAATGGTAATTCTAAAAATTGACCAAGAAAAAAAGCTAAGATCATCTTTTCAATCAATTTTGAATTATTTAAGCGCCATAGTTTAACTCGTCTTTGTGAATGTTATTTTAAAAATTCTGAACTAAGTAATCAATAAAAAATTCTCATACATTGACCAGTCATAAATGTGAAATTTAAGATTTTTGAACTTAATGAATATAGGGTTAATATTTAAGGATCATTTTTGACTTTATTATAATTTGAACCTAAAAAAATTAAATGTGAACTATCCCATGATGGTGGTATTTGAACCTTGTAAAGTTGACTTTTAAATCTTAAAATGAGAGATAGAGTAGTGGATATTTGAGCCTAAGAAAGTTCAAAATTGAACCCTACTATGATACGGCCTTGAAATTGGGAGGTCGGTATTTAAACCCACTAAAGTCAAAATTGAACCATTCAATGATACAAAATGAGTATCTGGTATTTGAACCAAATGAAGTTCAAAATTGCACCATTTTATGATACGAAAGTGAGGGGAAGGAATTTGAACCCAGTAGAGTTCCAAATTGAACCATCCTATTATACGGCCTTGAAAGTGGAAGGTCTTTTTTTGAACCCATTAACGTTCAAAATTGAACCATTCAATTGTATGAAAGCGAGAGGTCGGTATTTGAACCCTTTAAAGGTTAAAATTGAACCATTGAATTGTATGAAAGTGAGAGGTTGGTTTTTGAACCCACTAAATTTCAAAATTGAACCATTCAATTGTATGAAAGTGAGAGGTTGGTTTTTGAACCCACTAAAGTTCAAAATTGAACCATTCAATTGTATGAAAGTGAGAGTTCGATATTTGAACCTATAAAAGTTCAAAATTGCACCCTTTAATTGAATGAATGTGAGAGGGCGGTATTTGAACCCTTTGAAGTTCAAAAATGAACCATTCAATGGTACGAAAGTGTGAGGTTGGTATTTGAACCTTTGAAAGTTCAAAAATGACGAAAGTTAGAGGTCGGTATTTGAACCCACTAATGTTCAAAATTGAACCATTCAATGAGACGACTGTTACTGTTATGTATTTGAACCTTTAAAGGCTAATGTGTGAACTTCTCACATAAATGTAAATCGAAGGTGAAGGTTTGAACTAATTATAGTTCGAGTTTGAACCCATTTCAAGGGTTCAAAACTGAACTAACCTAAGATGGTTCAATTTTAAACTAAAAAGGGTGCTGCCTGGGTTTTTTGACTTTGAACCCTATAAGGTTCAAAGGTGAACTGATTTTTTTAACAGTGCACCAATCACAGGCCAGAGGAAGGCTGGGGCGATTACTTTCGTTTTTCTCTTTGGACAACTTCAATGGAGAAGGGCAGATGGCACAATGATTGCTCAAATTTTATTGGCTCTCGGAATGGGAAAAGCAAATTTTTTGCGTGTATCAGAACAGAAGTGCAAATGTTTTTCCTGATCTGTTGCGAAGATGCGAATAGACGAAGGCGCGAACGCGAGTTCAGTGTGGACAAAGCTTAAGGTACCAGGGCTAAGAGAAAAGTTGCTACGAGAAAAGAGTGTTTGGAGTGCTTGTGGCGAGGGCTCGGAGTGCTTAATTTATCGGACGCACCACTGCCAAACAAGATATTTAGCCTCCCAATGAGTTAGTGAATTTTTCTGGGGGCCCGACCCACAAAATTTCCCGGGACCCGCAAAGTCTCTCGACGGCCCTGTCTACGCTACGGGGTCTAGGCGTACATCAGCACTCTCGTCATCCTTCTGAACACGCCTTCAAACACCAACACGCGGGTCACTACCGTTATTGGCATGCTGATGAAACCAACGCTCTGGCTGAGCTCGAATGCTCATTTCCGGTTGACACTCGCGACATTAACCAGCAACTTGCGGCCAAATTTCTCGAACGGCCTCTAACGGCCCTTAAAGCTAAACGCCGCAATCCGGCTTACAAACTTTTAGTAGCCTCCCTCCTCGATGCTCAAACTTCACAAACCCGTCCAACCTCCCAGATTACTCATCCCTTATCAAACGATGATCAACCCATCATGTCGCGCATAAACCTACCAAACTCTGACCTACCCACCGTCGCCAATCCTGAGCTCGAGTTCAAGTCCTTCTTCCAGTCTTACGCCACCTCCGAAGACGCCAATCCCAAGCTTCGTGATATTGCCGCATCCATTCTTGACGGTGACCTTAACTGCCTTTAGAAGCTTGAAAACCACCTCGCCGTACGTTTTCCGGTTAACCCTGTAAAGACAAGACCCCCATCTACCACCATTACAAATAGTCACACAAGAAAAAGGCGTCGTTACGCCCACCTTCAATCCCTTTACAAATTAAAAAAAGAAGCTCTCTAAGGTCATTCTCAATCTTTTCGACGATAACACTGATACACCCAGCGAGTCCGTCATTCGCGACACCTACGGGAAACCTTTTTCATCCGTCTCCTCCGCTGACGACGCACCGTTCGTGACGAAACATTAAACGCGCCGGAATACTATCCGGTCCTTCCTACTGAGGTGTCACACGCGCTATCCCGCCAACCTGCAACGTCGCCTGGGCCTGAACAACTAACCTTGGCCAATATACGAACCATTAGTATTACCGACTTGACCTTAATTTTTAACGCATATTTCTACACAACCGACCTCCCCTCGACGCTTAAACTATCCCGTACAGTTTTAATCCCTAAATCTGGCGATCTGACCCTAGCGACAAACTGGCGCCCGATTAAAATACCGTCAATTATAGTGCGGATTCTACACACCGTTCTCGCAAACCGGCTTCGCGTCGCTCTTAACCTACACCCGGCTCAGCAAACCTGAAAAAAACTGACGGTGCAACTTCAAACACGCTTCTTTTAGGTTACGTGCTGAACACCGCTAAAAAACGTCGCCGGCCTCTCGCGATAATGTCCATCGACCTAGCCAAGGCATTTGATTCTGTTGGCCACCATAGCCTCTCCCGTGCGTTAAAACGTCTTTGTCTTGAGCCCGGTAATTCGTCATACATCCTGAACACCTACGCGTCCGCTGCGACCTCTATCACCTGTGGTTCCACCTCATGTCGTCCTTTCGCCATGACCCGCGGTGTCAAACAAGGCGATCCGTTATCGCCCATCCTTTTTAACGCGGTCCTAGAAGAGCTACTTGAGCTAGCAATATTGGCGTCGCGGTTGGCAGCTATCGCCTCAGCGTTCTCGCGTTCGCTGACGATTTACTCCTCGTGGCGGAGTCGGAATTTGGGCTTCGCACTCTTATCAACCACGCGTCCTGTTCCTTCAACGCGTACGGTCTCCGCATCAATGCTGCGAAATGCCATTCACTTGTCTTTCGTAAACACGGCAAATCAGGCAAATTAAGCGTTCCGTCATCCTCCATATTCACCCCTTGTAACGTTGCCGTCCGGTCCATTTCTACCACCGACTTTTTCAAATATCTCGGCATCACGTACGGACACAATGGTAAGAGTGCGCCAATAGTCGAAACACTTAAGAAGGACCTTGAACTTCTTCGCACTAGCTGCCTGAAACCCCAACAAAAAATAATTATGCTTCGTATTTTTGTGCTTTCGCGTTACTCCCATGTCCTGACGTTATCGCGCCTCTCAAAATGCCTACTGTCGCACATGGACGCCACCGTAAGGACGTTTTGCAAACAAGTTTTAAGACTACCCCTCTACACCCCAACGGGTTTCTTTTACACGGCCATAAAGGATGGCGGTCTTGGCCTCCCAACTTTACACTGAACATGGCACTCAATGCCATAAACCGTATCACCGCTCTTAGCGAAAACCCTTCTCCTATCGTAAGGGAAGTACTCAAGTCGGATTTTGTCAATGGTCAACTGGAACATTGTCGTTCCTTAATTGGTTACGTTGACGCGACGATAGTCCAGCCTGAAAGCAGGGTTTCTCTCATACTTCACGGCAACAGTTTAAGGTGCAGGTTTAAACCAAGGCAACGCCCGCGTATCGAACCACTGGCTGGGCAACTCCGCGAGGATCTCTGACGCCCGTATGCACCTAAAAATAATCAAATGCCGTCTAAATCTTCTGGCCTGCCGCGGAATGCCGGCAAATCGCGGTGAACGTTCGTGTCGTGCGGGATGCGGCCGTGTCGAATCGCTAAGCCACATCTCTCAACAGTGCTCTTCGGTTCTCGATAAACGCATCGAACGTCACAACAATGTCTTATCGTTTTTCACCAATTTAGTCACAGATCCGCAGTTTTTTAAAATTCGTGAGCCGGTTTATAACGCGACTTGTACTACAACGGGTGCACGACAAACCTTCAAATCTGATCTTGTTTTAATGAACGCCACAACCATTATCGTTGTTGACGTCGGTATCTGCTGGGATACACCTTAACCTATAGCTAATGCATACGCGGCCAAAGCAAAAACTTACGACACTCCTCTATTTCGCGCATATCTTCTCAACTTGTTCCCAACCCGCGAATTTCACTTTTAAGCATACACCATCTCTGCTCGCGGTTTGTTCGCCAGTGAAAACACCGCTATGTGCCTCGCTTTAGGCCTCGGCCTCGGCTTTCAAATTAAAACTGTTGAAATTGTGCTCAAGTGTGGAGTTTACCTATATCAACACTTCATGTCTCGCGCCTTTGCAAAAGCTTAAACCTTGCTTTACGCTCCTAGCGTCAACGAACAATTAAATGCTATATGAATCCGAAACTGATTTAGCTTCGATTTATAATTACCTCTCTTGTCGTGCGATCAAATTAATCAAAAAAATACAATAAAAAACAACAAACAAACAATACTATTAAATTAATAGGCAATGTTTAAACTAATGAATTATAATAAATTAATTATAAAACACTTACCATTCGTGCTGACCAGGTATAATTCAACAAAATAATAATAACTAAAACGAAAATGAAATAATAAAAAACATTTATTGTTAAAAAACGATTGTCTAATAGAAACCTTTACCCGCGGCACCCTTAGGGTATTCCCTCTAGCGACCAAATGTTATACTTCCCCAAAATTTCTATAAAATAACCTAGTGTAGTATATCAACATGAACCCACTTGAGTTCAACAGACTGAATGACGAGCCGCGGCCCGAAACGTCTCAAAGAAATTTTAATGTTTTAATAAAATCACGTTGGATATCTCCGTAAACAAAAGTTTTTAATTCTTCCATATCTTAAAAACCGTGACAACAATAACAATGAGTAACCTTTTTAAATTATTACAAGTACGGAGACTTGTTAGTGAAGCATACCGTATTAGACACGTGTACTGCAAACTTGCGCGTTTTAATAACCATCTGACTTTTCTTGTCAAAGCACGGAAACACAACATCACGCCTAGAGGACTCACCGTAAGTGTGCCGAATGGTATTTTTACCAAATGTATACCGTACAAAGTCAAGGAACACCTTGAAACTCTACAAAACGCAGTTATCAAATACAAAATAGGAGAAATTCGTAAAACTATCCACGAATTTAAAAAAGAAATAACAAGACGGGAAGAGCTTTTCTACAAGAAACTAGACGACAGCACTAGCCTGGAGATCAAGCAATGGATACAAGACAGCTACAAAGAAGTCCACGACGAAATTAGTACCAAACAGAAACGTAAGTTTGAACAACTTCAACTATCCTCAACCATAGAAAAGACCAAAATTAACCTCGATACCACAGACAATAAGTATAATCTCAACAATGTGATTAACCTCTCCAATAATGAAATTAACTCTAACGAAATGAAGCTACTAAGCCTCGGCCTAAACTTCATACCAAAACCGAAATACATGAACCATCTCAATAACGCCGTAGAACTAGCAAAATTCTTTATCAAAAACCTAGTTGATGATAATGAAATAAGTGACATCAGCTATATAGTGACAGATTTACTACAAACTTTTAACTACAAGGATTCTAAAGACAATCTACATAAAGATCTACGATACGCGAATAAATCTCCGATTAACAGAAAAAACATCCTTATTGTCCCGGCCGATAAAGGAGGAAAAATTGCCATCATGGACAAAGACTCCTACCTCTCCAAAATGCAAGACCTAATTGACAATCTTGAATACATAGTGAACACTAAATTTAACTTGAATAAATAATGCAAAGAAGTCACAGACTTCACTATAGGACTTACAAAATCGGGAGAAATTGATAACAAGTTCAAATTTACCCTCAGGAATAAAAACCCTAGATTACCACATTTAAAAAGATATGTAAATATCCACAAAGAAAACAATCCCATGAGACCTATTGTCGACATGTCAGGAGCAGCAACTCGCAACCTATCTATTCACCTTGAAAAGATTTTTGATACTTTCGTAGACTCCAAAAACTGTCTTAAAAATTCATATGATTTTGTTGATAAGTTAAATAACATTACTTTCGAGGACAATAGCCTGATGGTGAGCTTTGATGTAGTAAGCCTTTACCCAAACACCCCAGTTAAAGAAACCTTAACTGTAGTCAAAAATTTATTAATAGCTAAGAAAGATGAATTAATCCACGTTACCCCTCTAAGTATAGATAGTATACTGACCGCCACAGAAATTTGCTTAAGAAACAATGATTTTCAATTTAATAATATAATATACAAACAAACTGATGGTCTCCCTATGGGATCAAACATATCCCCAGTATTAGCTAACCTTTTTATGATATATTTTGAAAATAATTTCCTAGCTAATGACCCAAAATTTCCTAAGATCTGGTGGCGCTACGTAGATGACATTTTTTTCCAAATGGATAGGCAATATATCGGAATTAACTAATTTCCTTAACCGTATTAACTCTAAACATCAAAAAATTAAACTCACACTAGAAATAGAAAAAGAAATAGGTACAGCGTCTACACCAATTAGTTTTTCCTTATCCATTGCTTATTAGGCACGAAACCAAAAGTGATCAGCCCCTCTGATTTTACGAGCAACATGCTAAAATTGCTTGCTTCAGTTTTTCCCACGGCCGAGTCAGGCATAACCAACACTCTACCATTTCATATCATTTTAAAACTTGTTATCTTGACAGTCGAAAGTTTAAAAAAATGGAAGATTTCCCAATTCCAATGAAATCAGGTTCATCCGACCCGTATTCTAATTGTTGTTCGTGTCGGTCTGTGTGCACTCGAGCCCATGGAAGCCTAGGGTGTCCATGCAAGGCAAATGGTGTCGAGTGCACCGATCGATGTTACTGCGGGGTTGATGGCTTGATTTGAATGAAAGCCTCATTTTTTAGTTTTCATATGATTTAAACGACAAAATATAAATTTTATAGCCCACCCCTGCTCCTATAACTTGTTGAAGGAGTCGCGGTGCCCGGGCTAGACGCCAACCGGCTCATAAAAGACTTGGGCAAGCCCAAGACCCCGCGATTAGAGCTCGGCATTATCTAACCGTTATCCGAAAATTAGTGATTAACGGATTATTTACAAACAAAACTGGCGGTTATAATGCTATTTAACATGGTACTTCTGTGGATAATTCTAGATTTCAAATAAAGATAAAATAAAGCGGATAGTTTATTCGATAATTCCGAGCTCTACCCGCGATGAGGGGGGCATTTTCTGTTTTTGGGAGTGTGTTCCGATGCAGGGCCATCGTCTATCAGTGATAATATATCTAGAGCCGTTAATGTACGTGTAAATATGTATTTTTTTCTTATTAAATTCCAAGGTAAACGACATTTTTTGTAGGATGTTATCCTACTAAAGATAGACTTCTCCGAAGATTGGCCCGGTTGATCCCAGAAACGAAAGCCATTTTAGGAGAGAGTAAGTTATTTTACAATTGTCTAACACGAGAGACTTTCCGTGAATCTTTCCATAGCTGTGTTCAATTGGACTTCAGTAGTCCTAGTTTCTATGCTATGCAACATTTCTGACTGAACACGACTATGTATACGGTCTTTGCGTGAAAAAATGGGTTAAGAAGTAAGCGTCAAAAGCCGGTTTACGGGTTAGTGAATATGGCGTTGAAAGGACATATTCCGGGAAACCGCAAGGAGACAAGAAAGGGGGAAGGAAATGACGTCACAGGCGAGGACCCTATACTTTATACGAAGAGGATTGAAAGAAGAGAATCAGAAGCTAACAGCTGAGGCAAGGCATTTTTAAAGTTCTCGCTTTCCGTTTTTAATTTTACACGGAATTTTAATTCCTCTCCCTCCAATACCCATCATGATGAGTAACTTCACACCCTCTGATCTGCACAAATTAACATAGGCCATGGCATTGCTGCTACGGCTCTCTTATGAAAAACTTGCTTGGATGATCATCTTGATGTTCTTCTGATTTCTCCGTTTGTAGTAAATTCAACCCACACTCCCACTATTGTTTCATGCAGGCAATGCTTTCTTACATACTCCCATCTTATGTGTTTCTCAAAAACTCAAAAAGCCTGTGATCAATGCATTCTCGAGAAACCCGATCAATTTAATTGAGCCACCTGCGGCCCTCGAGAACGGGTGTTTCTCGGGAATCATCCGGTACTGGATTTTTTGGATTATCTTCAAGAATTCCACAATTCCCCCAAAATAACGGTCATAGGCCATAACGGTAAAGTTTATTGTAACATGGCTGCCAGATTCCTTGGAGTTTCCACTCCTTGGACCTGGCAGGGCATATTTGCCTCAATGTTACATGCTCCTCCCCCTTTCAAATATTTTGCTGTGATATTTTTGATCTATGATTTTTTCATTCCGTAGTCGTCTCTCAGAGACCACATTACTTAGAACCGCCAAGACGGAGTTTAAATGGGCGTAGAGTTCTATAGGCCCGTGGGGCCCGAGCCCCCCCCCCCAAAAATTTTAGAAGTGGCCATGGGCCCCTCCAAAAATTTCTCATCCATAATGCAGAAATCAGGAAGATATTGACGTCATAAAAATATTTTTTTACGTATAACTCTATAAGGCAATGGAAAAAAACTTTACATTTTGATGGTTGATGATGGAAATTTATTTAGAGAGACGCCATACATCCATATCTGAGCGAGACTGATAACAGTAGAACTCGCAGCAGACAGCCTAAGTCTTTTGAAGGAAATTTAGCCCCAGCACCATCGCCGCAGAGTCACGCTAACCCTATGCACCATCGCGTGCCTCTCTCAATCCTCGGGCCTCGGCGCGTAAGTAAGGCGCGGCGCTGGCCAACTAGACAGTTTAAACAAATAATTTTCAACAATTTTTTTGAGGCAGAAGTGCAGATTGGTCTAATGGTCTTATGGGTTAAGTCGGTCTCACAGTTTCAAAGTTAGTTTTGACAGTGGAGTCTCGAAATTATTTTATGGATTTTTACTTTCGGTATAGACTGTTTGTTAGTTCCAATGCTCAAATATGGATAAATTTGTTATAAAACGGCCTCGTTTATCTTTAGAAGAAAATATAGTCGAGCAATCACAGCAAATTATTTCTATCCCTAATGATTCCACGGACTCAATTGCCCCTGGAAATAGCGGCGGTTTGTCGAATATTAATATTGAGAAGAAAAAGCCAACTCACACGAAAAATAGAAGACGTTTCCAGCAGAAATGGCCCCTAGAATACCATTGGATATACGGTAGGATTTTACTTTACTTAACTAACCCAACCAACACTTGATTCTGATTAATTAGACCACGGGGAGTTCGGAAAAAATAGTGAAAAAATTCTAAACCCGCCGCAAGTTGGTGAAAAATTTTTTTGAAAATTTGAAAATTGCATGTACTTACCGCCATTAAGACCGCTACGCGCCTAAACGCATTCTGCCCTCGATCTTGAAAAACTACCCGGGGGGGTAAATAAAATAACAAGGACTCGCGACGGAAATCAGGGAGCACACACTGCGGAAAAATAGCTATGAAATTTTAAACACCCGCTGAAACGTTTACAATTCTCATACCAGGATAGAAAAATATTTGAAGCAAGCTCCAATTTTAAAAATAAACAACGATATTTTGCTAAATTGCGTAGATTATTTAGTAAGTAAATGAAGATAAACAATAATATTTTGCTAAAATGCGTAGATTATTTCGGAAGTAAATAAAGATAAACAATAATATTTTGGAAAAGGCGTAACATTATTTGGGCAGTAAATGAAGATAAACCACAATATTTTGGAAAAAACGTAACATTATTTGGGAAATAAATGAAGATAAACAACAATATTTTGGAAAAGGCGTAACTTTATTTAGGAAGTAAATGAAGATAACCCACAATATTTTGGAAAAGGCGTCATATTTTACAGCAATATTTTGGAAAAGCCGTCATATTTTACAGCAATATTTTGGAAAAGGCGTCATATTTTACAGCAATATTTTGGAAAAGGCGTCAAATTTTACAGCAATATTTTGGAAAAGGAGTTCTACTTTTCAGCAATATTTTGGAAAAGCCGTCATATTTTACAGCAATATTTTGGAAAAGGCGTCATATTTTACAGCAATATTTTGGAAAAGGCGTCATATTTTACAGCAATATTTTGGAAAAGGCGTCGAATTTTACAGCAATATTTTGGAAAAGGAGTTCTACTTTTCAGCAATATTTTGGAAAAGGAGTTCTACTTTTCAGCAATATTTTGGAAAAGGAGTTCTACTTTACAGGAAAATATTGGAAAAGGCGTCATATAAATCCTACCGGGTATACTTTGATGAAGAAAAGAAGAAAGCGTTCTGCTCTTTATGTCAATCAGCGTACAATAAACAATTGCTCAGTTGTAAAAAATTAGATACTGCCTTTATTTTGGATGGGATTGATGACTGGAAACAAGCAAAATATAAATTTCACGCTCACCAGAAGTCAAAATGCCACAATGAAGCCATAGAAAAACATCACTACGTTAAATCAAATGTAAATATATCAAACCAGTTAAATACTGCCCATAGCGTAGAAATGATAAACGCAAGAAACGCTCTTCGCATTATATTTTCAAGTTTAAAGTATCTTACTCGTCAAGGGCTTCCCGTTCGGGGACATACCGAAAATGAGTCAAATTTCTACCAGTTGTTGCTGACACGGTCTGAAGACAGCCCTTCATTAAATTCTTGGTTAAAGCGAAAAGAAAAATTCAAGTGGTTATCACCTGAAATTCAAAACGAAATATAAAAAGCAATGGCACATGTTGTCTTGAGAACTGTTGTGAGTTCGATCAGGAACGATAATCCATCATTCTTTTCGTTGATAATTGATGAAACGACTGTTGTTTCTACTAACGAGCAAGTTAGCATTACATAGTTCGGCACGTTAACAATAACTTAGAAGTTTTCGAGAACTTTCTCGGATTTTATAAGACTGAAAATACAACCGCTGAAACACTAGTAAAAATAGTAGAAGACGCGATAACAAGATTTAATTTGTCTTTTGAAAATTGCCGTGGTCAGTGTTACGATGGTGCTTCAAATTTCTCTGGTCGTCTAAGTGGTCTTCAAGAAAGAGTCAAAATGATCCAGCCATTAGCAATTTATGTTCATTGTACGGCACATTGCTTGAACCTGGCAGTATCCGACGTGATGAAACAGGTAACGATTGTGAGAGATTCTATGAACCTTGTCAAAGATTTCGTTAACTTCGTTAAAGAAGCTCCGAAATTTTTAAAAATGTGCAGCTCAGTAATTTTGATGAAACAGATGAAACTTCTCGAGCTTTGCGCCCTCTGTGCCCAACTCGTTGGCTTTATCGCGTCAGTAGTGTTCAGAGCCTCGACAAAAATTATCAAGTGTGTACGGAATTTTTAGAAGAATTTTCAAGTTCTACTATTGGCATGAATAGCGAGCTGGCATCCAAATGTAGTGGGTTTTTGAAGCGCTTCATGAATTTTGAATTTTATTTTTCCCTGAAAATGATTCAAGCAACTTTGGGACCTGTTGAAGAGGTCAATGCTAAAATACAAAGTCATCAAATGTCCCTAAGATCAGTTGAAGAAACACTCGATGTTCTTCGAGAAGTTTTAATTTCTCGTCGCAGAGATGAATTTTTCGAAAATTTATGGGAAAAAACTGAACACGAAGTATCAAATTTTGGTCTGGAAGCACCTACTTTACCACGCACCCGCAGGGCTCCTCGAAGATTAGATAGTGGATCTGACCCTCATGTATTTAATACGCCCAAAGAATATTATCGAAAAAACTTCTTCGAATTAGTTGACACTGTAATTGGCACAATAGATGAGAGATATAAAAACTGCGAAGGTTTTAAGAAGTTGCGTAACTTAGAAAAGGCTGTGATTGATTCCCTTAACTCGTCTGTTTTATGTGACAGCACCACTGACTTCAGTGACTTAAAAAAAGCTTTGGATGACATATTACCAGGGGATTTAAATTTAGATCGTTTGTATATACACTTGAAAATGTTGTCGGACATTTGCAAAACTCGCAAGAAACAGTTGAATAATTTTAGTGAAATTAAGACGTTTCTTCTCAGTGATGAAGGTGTAATGACAACTCTAACGGAAGTTGTGACATTAGCAAGATTATTTTATAATGTTCCAGCTACAACGTGCACAGCAGAACGATCATTTAGCATGCTACGCCGCCTAAAATCATATTTGCGATCAACAATGCACCAAGAGAGACTAGACCACCTAGCAATACTTCATTGCTACAAAGAAATCCTAGATGAACTTTCTCTGGAAAAAATAATCAATGAATTCATTTTGCAAAATCCCCAAAGAAGAAATACTTTTGCAACTTACAATGAATAAAAATAATATTATACTAGTAAGTTTAATACTTAATCTTCGTTAAGAATTTATATCCACCATATGCATGCATCATACATGATTGCTATTTATATATTGGTCCGGGCCGGTTCGACCAGGCCCCACCAAAAATTTGGGAAACTCTACGCCTGTGACTGTTTGATTGTAACGGACGTTATTTTGGGGTTATCCCTATTATTATTAATAAAAATAACGAAGATTACTCTTCCATTTTTGGATTAAACAGTAAAATGTCTTTATTTTATTTTATGGCCCTCCGGAAAATATTCCCTTTCGTTTAAATATTCTATTGAGGGTTACATAAATGGCGCCCGAACAGGGACTCGAAGCGACT
Organism: Phalangium opilio; assembly: GCA_019434445.1. Classification (NCBI taxonomy): domain Eukaryota; kingdom Metazoa; phylum Arthropoda; class Arachnida; order Opiliones; family Phalangiidae; genus Phalangium; species Phalangium opilio. The sequence continues at coordinate 118,779 of JAEQBA010002326.1, read as the reverse complement.
AGGCCTTAAGCCTCGGTTAGTCCCTTAATAAAAAACTGTTTATCGTTGTTGTATATACGCCCCCACGTGTGACGTTAAGCTTTCACGTTAAAGTTAATTGTTAATTAAATCTTAATTAATTATAATTCCTTTTAATATTAAACACGAAATAAAATTATCCTTAACTTTAATGTATTGAATTAAGACAAATTACTTGATTATTTTGTTTAAAATTAACTTATAAAATAGAACTACTTGTCTATTGTAAAACTTGATTAAATTAAATAATGGCCTATTCGGGTAAACAATAATGGAGATCTCCTCATGATACTGAGGATGAGGAGGAGAATGAATCGCAATTACATCAAGAGGAAGATAGTTCAAAGGAAGATTTTTTTGCCTCTACGCTAGCACCGCCTGAAATCGAAGATCCTTTGGAGAACTTTAACCGCATTCTTCGATTTGAAGAAGATAAGGATGAAGAAGATGCTCATAAGAAGAAGAGGACTGCAGCCTCTTTAGCTTCGGGATTTTCTCCCTAACAATTATTCCCTCATATGAGCATTCCCGCTCCCAAGGGAAGTTCAACTCCCTCAAATTTTCCTCCTCAAACCGGGTTAAAACGAAAGATACCCTTGTTCCACCCAAACAAGATTCAAAAACCGTCAGGCCTTCCGACCCCCACTATTTCTCTAAGTGGAAGATCAGGTCTGTGTTTTTAACGCAGCCTGTTATACTCCGCAATGGCTCGTTCATCTTCCATAATTTTACTCGGGTCTAATTGCAAGAGATGGAGACCGGCCATGGAAGTCACTCGCGATAGAGCAACGTATGCCATGCCTGTTCCAAATACATTTGATCCCAAATCCATAATTGAGCATTTTAAACTCATTCCCTGGCTTTTTTGTATAGTAATGGCATATGCTAAGATTACGGGAAACTGCGTTCGTTTCACGTATAAATTGGTCTAGCAAGAACTTGACGCTCATTTTCTTGACTAAAAAGTGGGGCTTATTTTTCTCGTCGTTTGGTTCCCGATCTACTCTGATCCGGATACCAATGATTTTCCCACGCTCTTTCTCTTGGAATCCCGTGATAACGGCCATGGTGCCGCTAATAACACCGTCTTCGAAATTGATGTTTCTCCTAACCTAACCATTACTCGAGATCCGACGCAGAGATACAGCTTGCTTTCTAGTGCTGGAACGCATTCCACTTTGTCCAGTGCCAATAATGCCTCGGAGGACGAGGACGAGGGCAATTGCGTCCAATCTGTACCCAGAGTGTACGTTAAAGCTTTCGCTTTGAAATTTAAAGACAGGGGCATTGGAGTCCGCAATATTCAGGACCATTACGAATATTGGCTATTGCGGTCATGTCACGAATGACACTTGCTGTCACCAAGTACATGGTCGTCGAATGTGGAAAACTTTCGAAAATCCAGCAAAGTACTGCTGGAAACCTGGAGCGTCACGTACAGGTATGCAATTATACATTAAGAATAATAGATTTCCATACATTTTATAACTCTCTTAATTATATCTGATTTGTACATTCCAAAAGAAAAGCCATGGAGGGATTCTGAGGAAACGGAAGCCAAAGAGGTCCAGCGAAGAGTTGTTGGCACCATCGAAGAAGGTGGTAAAATTCAAGCACGACTCCATCCAACAAAAAAACTTGGAGGTCACCCTAATGGTTATGGTGGCCAAGGACGAGGTACCTTTTTCACTGCTCGACCAAGAAGGGTTCCTAGAAGTGGTGCGAGAGGTGGACCCCAGGTCACTGTACCATCTTCTATGGAACCTTTTGCCGAAATGAAAAATCCACTTAAAAAGAAAAAGCCTGCAATGGTTTATGTTAGTTAAAACAAAATTTATATCAAATATTTTTCATGATTATCATTAAATTTTTTTGTTATTCTAGTCGACTGAGGAGGAAAAACACCAGGTGTTAATATGTTGGGGTGAAATTGTCGAGGTGAACGTCAACTTCATAGACGAGAAATTTCACTAGCACCGCGCCATACTAGTAGGTTTTGTTTCAATCATGCCACTTTCATCCGAAGGTATTTTTCGGAAGATTAAGGGAGCCTTGATCGAAAACGGTGTAAAAAACTCAGACGTATGTAGCTTAAAATTATCCCCATATATAGCTTTTGTTCCCAGCAAACTATTTATCATAAATTATTCGTGTATCGTAGGTGTGTTACAGTGTTCGGTTCTCATGATGGACGCGCCTAAGGTACTCTCCTAGTATAATAACGCAAAGTCGTGGGTTTTGCCAGGCTCGCTGACAGAAAATGGTAATTAAATTTGAACCACTTGGCAACCCTTGGAAGTTGAAAGAATCATTTTTAATTTCCTGTAGGTTTCAATAAGCTGGATATAATTACAAATGAAGCGGAAGAAGGGTTTTCAGTGCAGTCACTATGGATGGACAATGCTCTGTATCAGGTTTTCGTCCGTCAACTGGAAGCAGTATTTTGGGAAAGGTCGAAAAATGGATTTCAACTGCTTTGTATTTGCACCCACGGCAGAAAAGATATATGTTCACTGGTAAAATTTTCTTTCTTTGAAGTATCTTAGGCTAACCCTCTATCTCTTGCCTTATTAATATCCCCTCCTGGAGGCGAATTGTATTCTCTATTACACAGTTACTTAAATTATAATGTATCCATTTATCTCTTTACAGGTAATTTTTTTACTCCAGAATGGAGTGAAGAATATCCAGCCTTTCGCCCTCCAAGTTTTGAAGTGGTTTTGAAAATAGTTCAAAAAATATTAAAAGTCATGGAATACGAAGAGGAAACAGACAATGAACCGGAAGCCGAAGCTGGAGATTCCATGTTCCCCTCCCTGGCTCCAACTGGTGGATCAAAGGCAAAGACATTGCCAGCATAGCCTTCTGGGGAGGTCAGCGGCTATTTAAAACGTGGATAAAAATAGCAACATAGCTCCCTTGGACATTTGGAGGGCCAAGGCAACCGCCATGCCAAACTTGGCCAAATTCGCCAGGAAGTACTTAGCATGCTCAGTGTCAACGACCCTTATGCTGTGGAGCGGGCGAGAACGTTAACGCGTTACCAGCGCTCCGGCCATAACGGAAAAACCATGGCAACGTTGCTAAAAGTGAAAGACTTGAGCTAGCTTTAGAAGTATATGAGACAGTGGTGAGTTTCCGCTTCCCCATTGTAAGTTTATTTGAACGAATAAGCTTTATCTTGTTTGTTTTTCTTCTTACCAGGGCTCTGTCAACGAGCCGTAGTTTGGCGTTAAAAGGGGATTAGGGCTACTGGCGAAACCCCTCCTCCAAATAAGAATCCGTCATACATTCAATCATAAAAACTACGTTGCCACGTGGTTCTTATGAATAATTGGATTCCAACTAAAGATGCAGTCTCCTTTATACCTAACGCTACCCAGCAACGCTAGCATGAAAATTTACGACAACAACAAGACCTCTTCTTACACTACCAAGTTGCCCAAGGCTATAGAGTTGATCCGTGGTGAATGGGAAGTTGCCCTGGTACAAGTTTTGTACCCACTGTCCTTTTTTAACATCCCCAGTGAGGACGGTCACGTGCAGGTGGTCTCAAATGAAAATAAAAAAGTAGCGACGGTAAATCGCAGCCTAAGATTAAAGTCGAGCCCTTTATAGTTCCCGGGGGTTATTACAAATTATTAGAAGCCCTCCTTAAACAGATAGCTTCCGGAATAAGCGGATTTCAATACGGTTAAAGTTTAAATTTGATTCGGATCCTCTCTCTGATTAAATTTCTTTAACTATTCAACCTAACGGTATATTGGCTCTTTCCCCCACTTTGAAAAGGATATTAGGAATCAAAACCCCAAAAGGCCAAAGTACGTCTTTCTCTTGCCCTTCAGATAAAACCAGACAATCGTATAGAAGCTCTGTTCCCGCTAATTTAAATTATTATATTCCCGTCCAATTGTTTATTTATTCCGATATAGTAGCTAATGATTTTATAGGCGAAACGGTAGCCCCGCTACTTCGTATGGTAGGCGTAGACAGCGAAAAACCTCGCGGTTCGACTATAACTAAATCATTTGACTCTCCCCATTACGTTAAAGTTGCTAAACGTTACTTTGATACTATAGGCATTGATATAAGGAATATTTTAGGCCAAGCCGCGTCATTAGAGTTTGGAACGTCGACCTTTAAACTATGCTTTAGACAATGCTAAAACCTCAAACATTAGAGTCTCGTTGCGAGTATAGGAGGTATTATTTAGACCAGGTAGGGTGTGGTGGGGTGTCAGAAGTATTCGTTGGGACCCCCCACGGGATTGGATGCGCCCTGAAAGGGTTATTTAGATGGGCACGCCCCTTATTAATTAGAAGTGCATAGTATTTGGCGCCTAGAGCCATTAGTACGGGACAAAAGATTCTTGGTGACGTAATTCAAGGTCAGACTTCTGCTCAGCAAGGTTCGGGATTAAAGATAAAGAGACGCAAAGTTAAACGCCCTTACGAAAAAAACCATTGAAAAACAATTGGTTTTTTATTGGTTGGATTGGAAAGGAATTGGTATTGTATTGGAAATGTTGTACCAATCAAAAACCAATGATGTTTTCACTGGAGTCAATTAATTTCCAATTGGTATCATGATGGTCTATAATGGGAAATTGATTGGTTTCTGTGTCCAATCTAAAACCAATCAAACCCAATTAAATACCAATAGACTAGGCGAAATTATATCGATGGGAAATCGATTGGTTTTTGTGTCCAATCCTAAACCAATCAAACCCAATTAAATACCAATAGTCTAGGCCAAATTTAATCGATGGGAAATCGATTGGTTTCTGCGTCCAATCGAAAACCAATCAATCCCAATTAAATACCAATAGACAAGGTGAAATTTAATCGATGTGTAATCGATTGGTTTTTGTGTCCAATCGAAAACCAATCAAACCCAATTTAATACCAATAGACTAGGCGAAATTTAATCGATGGGAAATCGATTGGTTTTTGTGTCCAATCGAAAACCAATCAATCCCAATTAAATACCAATAGTCTAGGCGAAATTTAATCGATGGGAAATCGATTGGTTTTGCGTCCAATCGAAAACCAATCTATCCCAATAGTCTAGGCCAAATTTAATTGATGGGAAATAGATTGGTTTTTGTGTCCAATCGAAAACCAATCAAACCCAATTAAATACCGATAGACTAGGTGAAATTTAATCGATGGGAAATCGATTGGTTTTTGTGTCCAATCGTAAACCAATCAAACCCAATTAAATACCAATAGTCTAGGCCAAATTTAATCGATGGGAAATCGATTGGTTTTGCGTCCAATCGAAAACAAATCAATCCCAATTAAATACCAATAGTCTAGGCCAAATTTAATCGATGGGAAATCGATTGGTTTTGCGTCCAATCGAAAACCAATCAATCCCAATAGTCTAGGCCAAATTTAATCGATGGGAAATCGATTGGTTTTTGTGTCCAATCGAAAACCTGTAACCGTAAAATTTAAATGTAGGAAAGGGGGCCTAATTTCACGATCCACAAAGAATTTAAATTTAAACTAGCTAATTAAGAATTTCCCAGGTTACCCGCTTAAACGACTTATTGTCCATGACTAACTATTTACCAGATAATCCATGGCGAAGAAAACGAAGTGACACGGAGTAGAGCACAATTATTTAAATTTTATTTATCGAGTAGAGAAAACAAAACAGGTCTCGACGCGTACACTGACTAGACTGCTAACTGACTACTGACAATTGTTGGCGGGGGTTTTTATCCCCGCGACAAAATGTTTTTTAACAGTTTGACTGCAGTGGCGCCACTCCGGGACTATTTAACATTATACAAAAAATTTAGTATAAAAATTAAAAATGAAGGAAGCAGACGACGCGGTTTTTTCCCGGGAAGGAGAACCTTGGTGTGGACGGTTACAAACCAATCAATCCCAATTAAAAACCAATAATCTAGGCCAAATTTAATCGATGGGAAATCGATTGGTCGGACCGTCTCATAAAGCTATAATAAAAATCCAGTGTATTCGCGTAGTCTGTACGAAAGGCTAATTCTAATTAACATATCACATTCTATGGCTTTCGTTTTCAATAGACGACGCTAAAATCACTAGTTATTAACAAGTTGTTAAGCCAATGACATTTTCAAGAATTTCAATTTATTACTCATCTAAAACTTACATTATACCTAAGCATTCTATTCTATTTGGAAAATCGCCGAAGTAAATTTTATCATTAATTTTCAATACAATACATTTCTGTTTTATACTTGATATTTTTAATATATACATCTTTTTCGTACTAAACCCAATTTTGATATGAGGCACCATATTAGACGCTTCTGTTTCATAAGGCTGAATTACTGGAATTGTATTTTCGGTATCTTTTAAATCCATATTACAGTCTCCGAGATCAATAAAATATTGAATTTCCCCATAATGTTTAATACCTTCGTATTCAAAAATTACAAAGCAGTTATTTCGTTTTATGGATCTCTTGTACTCTTTCCATGTAATATTATTCCCCTATTTTTGATATTTGGTAATATGTGTTTTCACTGAAATTCAAATTCAAAATATCATTCTTCAAACATTACACTTCTTCATCAGTCAGTTTCCTAATTTCAGCTTTTCCCAACGTTTGGAATTTGATTTCCTTTTCATCAATCGTAAAACCCAACTTTTGTAAATAATCCTTTGTAGCGTTATAAATTTTAGGGAATACATTTTGTAACACCATTTCAAAAGACAGTTTTCGAAAATACTTTTCGCAAATCTGCACGGGTACTCCTTGCGTCCCATTAATAAAAGATATTAATTTCCCATTAGCATCTTCAAAGACAAACGCTGAATGGGCCCACAGGGGGCCGAAGTTTAAGACGCTCTTTGGCAAGTGCAGTAGGAAGTGAACGTTGGCAACCATAGATTTTTCGCCATAGAGTTTTTGGTATTGATAAACAAGCTTTGTTATTAAATAGTTAGCCTTATTGAGTTCGTTTGGTAGTATACAGGAACCGAGCATCATATAAATACTTTTAGAAAGGAGACAGAAATGCCTCACATATTTTTTGGTTAAAATATCTAATACGCAACGATAACAGTAAAAAAGAAGCCAGTTCCTCCATTCATTTGCTTTCCACAAGTTTCTTTCTTTTAAAGATCTAGGGCGTCTAGCAATGTCGCGTGGTGGTTTAATATTTTTCAAACCAGTGTCAACTGATGTCAAATCTTTTGGACACCCTTTATAGAATTCTTCACCAGTTCTTGAAAGCCAAATTTCTGTGAGTGTTTTAGTAACACCAAGCAACACTGCATGCATATAATCTGGTACAAACCGATCAATTATGTTAAATAGGGGCCGGTTAATAAGAGGGCCTGGACCTTTAAATCCACAAATATGCTTGCCATTTTGGACTACTTTTTCAATATCCCTAATAGTCTGCTGTTCGCTGCGTTCTGCATAAGTGTTTTCAGTTTCTGTGTAGCTAATAAACTTTCTTTTATGACCTTCAGTTTCTACTATTATAGAATGCCCTGGATGTAGGCACCAACTGCAGCCATAGTAACCGTTGAATTGGATGAAATTTTGCATTGCAGGTCGGGCAACTGAATCAGGGCAGCTACAAACCGAAAGGACTTTGCTGGTTATGGAATCTGTTTGGGTTTTTTTCCAAGTGAAACCAACATCGTGTAATAACGTCATCTCTGAGACAAAGGGTTGTAAAAAAATTTCCATGTTTGGATCTCCATTCCCGCACCATAGTCCTACTAAAAGAACCCGATTTAAGCGTTCTTTTGGAGGTAACTCATTCAAAGTAACAAATAACGGCCATATAGAATATCGACTAGACTTAAAAACAGAAGCACCGTCTGTATTAAAAGTGATTGAAAAATTATTAGGGTCACTTAAAAGCATTCCTGGTTTAGATAAGTTCTTATACATTTGCCCATCGTATATGTCCTCAATGCCATTTTCAACCTTCTTCACCCTTTCAAATTTATAATTTAGCTTTGAAGCTATAGAGGAATCCTCAAACAAACGTTTCAATTGTTCCTCTAATGGAAAGGAGTAAAAACTTGTTGAAATTTCCTTACTGTCGTACTGTTTCACACAATTGGGGCACACCAAATTCTCACTTAGAATTTCTACGCATCCATTACAAAGATGGTGTTTAATACTGTTACTTTTTGGAAATAACTGTTTTAAGCGATACTTCGAATTTGGAACTACTTCACTTCCAAGCATGGTGTTTATCAATTTCAGCAAGTCGTCTAGAGCAAGTTCAGTTATACTATGTCTTAGTGAAAAACGTTGAATTAGTATCACAGCTTCTCCTTTGGTTACGCAGTTTCCCAAGGTAATTTTTTCTACAAACAGTTCATTAGGGTACTTTTTTTGATTTGGTTCTTCATTATCAGCTTCATGCTGAGATTCATTTTCATTTAAGCGACGATTATTAGCTTCATCCTCACATTCATATTCATTGAAATTTGGATTATTAGCTTCAGTATCAGATTCATATTCATTTAAGCGAGGATTTTTAGCTTCATCTTCAGATTCACATCCACTGAATTGGCGATTACAAAACTCATTTCCAAATTCTATGTCTTCGATTTGTTGACCTTCTCTACTGACATCCAAGTTATCTTTGTTGTTTAGACCAAACGTGTTCTGCAAATGATGTTCAGGCTCACCAGAACGATTCTATAAAGACAGACAAAAGTTATAATTAAAAACTACTCCATGCTTACAAATGTTTTTGGCCAAGGCTTAAGTCGAAACATACCTGATTTAGCTCCTTAAGGCGTTTCTGTTTAGCCTGATTATAAAGAGTAGTTTTGGGAATAACAATAGTTGGGCTAATATAGTCTTTTTCTAAATATAACTTATACCTTTTTCGTGACATAATAAGAGCTAATATAAAAGTTACTGGGGCAAAAGAAATATTTCGGGCGAGCTGCTCTTTTGGCAGTTGGCACTGGCATAGACTAAGGCCGTATTACATTGGCACTAGAGCGCAGAGCGCTCCCGTGGAGACATAACTACAGTAGAAGTAGTTGAAAACTTCATTTAAGCTTTGTGTTTGGAATCGTGACATCCTATAGGGCAAATAGACTAGTCTTTGTTACAGGGTCATTGGTCACTTTCAGGTTCAATGCTGTCGTTACATATTGCCCTCTAAACTAAACAAATTGAGTAATGTCAATAATTATTTTTTTAGTTTTAATTTAAATTAGTATTTTTAAATATAATTATAATTTAGTGATGAAAACCCGAAATCCTAGTTCTGAAAACGTATAATTAAAGTAGCCGAAAAATGCTCATAGATGGCTGCCAAAGAATGTTGTTAATTTGGACCTCGTGGGACGGTGTGGGGGAGCTGCGTTCGAATCATGCGGGGTTTTCCCATGTCCATGACTTATACCGATCAAAAGTACAATGAAACTGGTACCCATTTTCTTTTTCGCTTTGGTTGGTCCTCGGACATTTTGCATCGTGTGCAAGGCTAAAATTTGTGTAAGTATCTCTTATTTGTTATAAATTTCAAATATAGGGCTAATTTGAATAGTTTTGATGATTACGTTTGATAAGTTTAAAGTTTCTAAAGGGATAATTAGAATATTTCATTTTTATAACCTTATAAATCTGTTCTTTTTTCTAATGTATTCAAGCCACTTTATGTTCCGATTTTTAACGTGTTTTTATTTAAGTGTTCTGCCTCTGAACATGTTAATTATGCAGAAAAGGTGTTCAGGAGCTGAACACATTACCTGAACACTTTCATGCGGCTCTCTCCTATACATGTTCAAAAATGAGCACATGTTCAAGTGAAAATTTGTTCACTTTCTAATGTGTTCAAGACGATTTTTGTTTCGGTTTTGAACGTCTTTTACGTGTTAAGCATACACTCTAAGAAAATGGGGTGTGCTTTAACACCCTTAAAAGTAGTTTATATGGGTCCAAATTTGACACAATTATAGGTGAACATTTACACCTCTGAAAGGGTTTAATAACACTTATTGAGCAATTGGTGCAATAAAATGGTGCAACAGAGGTGCAGTTTAACACCTTTTTCACTCTTATATCGAACTGAAAACTTAATTTTTACTCTCACATGAGTGTTGTGCAATTCCTAAAAGCGTGCGGCATAACACCATTCAGATTGTCTCATAACACCTTTCAGAGTGTCTCATAGCACCTTACAGAGTGTCTCATAACACCTTTCAGAGTGTCTCATAACACCTTTCAGAGTGTCTCATAACGATTGTCTACCATTGGGTCGAATCCCATTGGATCGAATGTCTCGTTCGACCGAATCCCATTAGACCGAATACCGCAATTTGGGCGGTTTTCCAATCATGAATTTTCCTTTCAATCCTATTTTTCTATTGATTTTCCTATTAAACTTCTTGTTATTGCAGAAAATACTAAACCAAACGTAACCTAATATAACAGTAATGTTTTGGAAAAGGCATATTTTTGGAGAAGTCAATGAAGCTAAATTTCAATATTTTGGAAAAGCCGTAACATTGTTAAATGATTTATAAATTATTACTAACCTAATTTAACCAAACCTAACCTAACATAGAAGTAATGTTTTGGAAAAGGCATATTATTTGAGAAGCCAATGAAGCTAAACATCAATATTTTGGAAAAGGCGTAACATTGTTAAATGATTTATAAAATATTACTAACCTAACCTAACCTAAACTAACCAAACCTAAAAATAAAATTGATTTTCTTATTAAACTTCTTGATACTGCAGCAAATAATATGTGTTCACCAATAACATTCTTCAATAAATTTAAGAAAATAACTTCCATTTTTGGAAATTGTCTAACCCTAACCTAACCATACCTAACGTAATCTAACCTTACCATTAAGAGATCTCCCTCCCAAGTACTGACGGCGCTCGATGCTGCTTAACTTCTTCGATCATCCAAATCACTTTATCCATTGCGCTACTGGAGCCCGGCAACTCAAGGAAAACGCTATGATTTTATATGTGTAAACCCATCCCATTCAGTCGAAAGCTCTTCCATTTAAATATTCCCATTCAGTAGAAAATCGCTCTTTGGGCTATAAATTGTTTTAAATTTGGCTACAATTTTAGAAATTTGAATTCGATCCAACGGGATTCTATCCAATAGGATATTACCTCTCATAACACCTTAAAGAGTGGGTGATTTATTAGCAATCAGTGCTATATTCACAGCATGGTTCCATTTTGAGTTAAATTAAGAGGAAAGTTCTTACATGCAGAACTATACCCCTTTAAGCAATGCTAGTTCTAGCATGCAGTGTGAAACTGCATAAAAGTTGGCCACTTGCTCGACTTTAAATCGAGCATGAAACTGCATGAAAAGTTCTTAATTTTTACCGACTTAATAGCCTCTGAAAAAGGCAGAAAGTTTTTAATTAGTATAAATTCATCGGGTATTAAAGGGTGTCTAAAAAAGTCGGCGGACCGTTGGAAATATTTTTTTGAAAACGTCGTTATTGACGTCACAATCCCGGGGGGGTGAGCAAAACGAAAGTCTTTCCTTCTAGCAAACGCAGCGAGGGGTTTCGGACTCTCGGGGGTCAGGACTGGGGAAACGCCGAAGCAGGGCGGATCACAACCAATCACAAGAGAGGGGAGGATGGGTCGGGTGAGTTTTTTTAAAAAAAGAAATTCAACGGTCCGCCGACCTCTTTAGAGTCCCTTTAAGTTGGTTTTGGGGGTCATAATATCCAAGCAGTAGGCATAGACGTACTCCTTAAATTTAATAATCTCTTTTCAGTTTTCACTAAGAATTTTTCGAGCACCAGAAACGCGTTTGACCTAATCTACTCTACAATATTTAAAAAAAAAATTCATTTTCTACTCTAATGCTTCTCAAAATAAAGATAAGACATTAGACATTTCACAAAAGCTGGCGTCTATAGTCGTCTTTTATAAGCTCAGTTTCCGTTTGCTTTTAGTCCCCACTACTGTTTGATATTGAAATTAATCTCTACAAAGATGAAACTGAACGAACTTATCATAATAATTTTATACACTATATTACTACAAAATTTTAGGGGACTACGAGCAATTTTTTTTGGTAGAGTTTACGGATTATTTTAAGGGGGCTAACTTTGAAATTTTAGGGGCGCTATAGCCCCCAAAAAAAGGCTTAGCGACGCCGCTGCAAGAGTGTCGTATAACGCATTTAAGAGTGTCACCTAACACGTGTCAGAGTGTCGCCTAACACGTTTACCAGTGTTTTACAAAAGTTCAATACTCTCTGATTACGAATTTCTTTGTTAATTTTATTTAAAGGATAAAAATATATTCTTTCATGAATATCATCTTTAAAAAAATGCTAAACAATCAAGTTTTTCAATAATGTTTTACGGTTTGGATTGACTTTAATATTAAAACATTAATGAAAATGAAAGACCTTATTTAAGAAACCCGCAGTACCATAATTTTCCATTTTTAAATTCAAAACGGTGTTTAAAAGTTTTATTTTACACCGAATTTACACCTTAAATTGGCCACAAAAACTCAAGGTAATAAAACCCTCTTTTGGGTGTTTTACGGTGTAAAAAAGTGTTTTCTTAAATTACACTTCCTTTTCTTAGAGTGTATGAACATGTTAAGTACATCTCTCGTTCTACAGTCCAAGAGAGATATGTACGAGAATTTCTTACTCGTAATTAATAACTAATAGGTATTACTGTACTGAGGTTTAAGTTATTTTGCTAGTAAAAGGACTATTAAGTATTGAAATATATTTTTGTCACGTAATAGTTACTTAAAACTTGCCCACAAAAAGAATTACACCTTTAATATTCTGAAGGGCCAAGGCTTAAAAATCCTGCCCAAAACTTGTGTGCTGTTACTTTCGGGATCGGTTTTCTTATTAGCACTATAGCAGCAGTAAAGGTTGCAGACGAATTTTAGGGAATATTAAAATTTCCCAAACATAAGTAAATGCAATTGCAAAAATGCTTTGTCAGAGAGTTTGTCTCATCGTCTGCGCTTTGCCAAGAAACGTTTTCAAGGCGTAGTTTAATTAAATTCACATTCCAAATATTTTTTATTTAAAAATATGCTTACAAGTCTGGGAAATAAGGATATTTTTTAAACTAGTCCTTAGGACCCGTGACCCCTAGTGTGTGAAATAATAAACTGTTCTCCTGACTGGTCCTAGCCTTTGTTCTCCTATAGATTTGAAATTAATAAACTGGTCCCGAGGACCAGTAACCCGCACTCTTTGAATTAAAAAACTAGTCCAAGCAATTAATAAACTGGTTTTGGACCAGAGGAAGTGTGCTATTTCCCAGACTGATGCTTACCAGGTTTTTAGTCGAATTGATACATTCATATTCATTGCATAAGCGTCGGTAGGGTTTGAAATTTGGGGGAGAAGGGTATCGGGCAAACTGTTTTAAAGTTATTATAAGAAATTAATACCAAAGTTTAGCATAAGTGGTTCATTGAAACTTAACTAATCTATCAATATAATTTTTTACATATAGCTACAGAACTTTAGGGGGCTACGACCATTTTTTGGTAGGGTTTACGGATTATTTTAGAGGGGTTCAAGTTTGAAATTTGGGGGGGGAAGAGGGGCTATACCCCCCCCCCCCGAAAAAAGGCCTAGCGACGCCACTGATTCTTTGCATTTTATAATTACTTGAAGTTTAAATTCATTCTTGGGCGACAAACAAAAACCATGTATATAAAGAATGCGCGCGAGGAATTAGGTTTTCACGCTATATGATAAGCAACTTCGTATTTCCGACGGGACCTTATTCGATGTATACTCTGTTCCAGCTTCGGTCGTCAGCACGCACAAAGCTACGTTACATAGAAATCTTGCTTAGAGTGTGCTGAGAACCAAAGCTGGAACAGAGTATATATCGAATAAGCTTCGTCGAAGTACGCCTTCAACTGCAAGCTTACAGAACATGAAAACAAATGATTGCGTTCGCTGTTCCTAAATTTTTAACGTGTTCATTGTGAAAGTGTTAAGATTTTGTGTTCAACTGTTACAATTTTTCCAAATAGAAACAAAAATTAGAAGTTGAAGGCCAAAATTAAGCGAAGTGTTCAAAAATTTCACTTTTTCCTCACTTACACATATCAAGAAACCAGAATCTGATTTTTGAACACTAAAATGTGTTCAAATCTTTAACACACATTTTTCTGTGCAGGTACACCCGGCCCCCAACGGCAGGTATCAAATCACAGATACACCCGGCCCCAACGGCAGGTATCAAATCCCAGATATACCCGGCTCCCAACGGAAGGTATCAAATCACAAATACACCCGGCCCCCAACGGCAGGTATCAAATCCCAGATACACCCAGCCCCCAATGGCAGGTCTCAAATCCCAGATACATCCATCGTTACTAAAATTTCTCAATTCTGAGAGAGCGGTTGCTCTCTTAGATAAGACCTCATACTGCGTTTAATGTATAAGGGTGGTTTTTTGATTCGATGTAACTTTTTTCCTATCATGGTTACTGCTTTGATAAAATTCCACTGAACTAAAATTCGGACCCTTAATATGTGGTTAAAATTTCAAAGAGATCCCTCTATTAGTTTTCTTCATAGAAAATAAAGTTGCTAAGGGTGGTTTTCATTTCCATAAAAAAATTAAGACATTTTGGCAAAAAAAGGGAAATTTTCCCATAGGAATAACATGGCAAATGTTTGCTGTGATGGCCAAATTGACTCGAGCATTTTTTGAAGACTATTTATTCGATAGGTCTGAAAATGGTTTTAAATGAAAGGTTGAACATTTTTCTGGTGCCTTTCGAAGTTTTATTGAAAACAATTAATATTAAGTATTACTTTTTGTACTTTTAAGCACATACTTAAACTTACGACCTTTTATTCTGTTGGACTTACGTGGTTTAATCCTAGCTAAAATCATAGAGAAACGTACTGTTGGACTTACGCTGTTTTACCGCTAATAGAGCGACTGAGCGAAGATTTTTGTTTAGACAACGCGTGTGGCTATGTCGAGCTTAAGGCGAATTTTTTAACTTTTCACATAAAAGAAGGGGTTAATTCGTCCTCATTTTATTTTAATTTCGTAAGTTAAACCTTATTATAATTTAATACAAAAGAATTTAAATTTAGGATTTAGCCGATAATTTTTAAATTGACTGATTTCACTAAGCCTCGGTCAAAATTTAAATACAGCTGATTGTATGTAGAGACTAGAGACCAATTGGCCGTGTAGCGTACGTTTTAAGGTGTTTCACCTGGTGCCATCGGCCCACGATAGCCGCTAATTAGGTAATTTGTTTAAATTAAATCAATTTTTGTTGTTTAAAGTAGATTAATGCAAAAGACGCACAAGGGTTCGTTCCCTGGTTTTTGACTGTTGCCACCAGCCAACAGTTACCGCTACGAACATACCTTTTTTACTGGTAAAATAAATGATAGATTCAATCACACTATCACTAAACCCTGTCACCAAATCATACAATATTTTTAAATGACGCTTTTCCAATAATTCTTATAGGTTAACAATTTAAATTTTAATTATTTAGTGCTTATTCTAACATAACCTCAAAACAGTAAACAATGGCCATTTTTCCAACGATAACTGTGCAGATTATATTTGGTGCCACCGATAACCACTATGTAGATCATTTTATTGGTTTAAATTAATGGTAATATAATTGAATAAATAAACACACGATCACTAAACCCTGTCAACAAACCAACCAATGTTTTTTATCCCGGCTCTTGCAATCATTTTTATTAGGTAACAGTTGCGTTTTTAAGTACTATTTATAACCGCTATTTAGAATAAACCTTTTTGTTTAAATTAGATACATTTTTGATGTGTAAAGTAGATTAATTCAAACTACGCAGAAGAGTTCATTCCCTGGTTTCTAGACAAGGGTTACCGCTACGAAGATATGTTTTTTGCTGGTAAAATAAATGATAGATTCAATTCAATCACACTATCACTAATCCCTGTCTCCAAATCAATATTTTTAATTCAGGCTCTTCCA
The DNA here is from genome assembly GCA_019434445.1 of Phalangium opilio. Classification (NCBI taxonomy): domain Eukaryota; kingdom Metazoa; phylum Arthropoda; class Arachnida; order Opiliones; family Phalangiidae; genus Phalangium; species Phalangium opilio. The sequence goes on along the minus strand of JAEQBA010002326.1, from coordinate 102,788 downwards.
AGCGCGAAATTACAAATTACAGTGTGTTAATTAATTAATATAAATTTTGGATAAATATGTAACACACTATCATTATTAAATTTCTGAAGAGAGGAAAAAAGGTTGAAATTAATTTTTTTAAATTTAAAAAGCAAATTTGGCTCGGAAAAAACCCAGCGCCAGAAGCCTGTCTTATAAAATTTTCACAAGATGATTCGTTCAAGAATGTCTAGAAATAAGTCGCATAGAAGTAATGAATATTTCACCTAAGTCAGCTGACTTGGCCAGGCAGGGCATAGCCCACTCGATCCATGCTCACGGACGCTGCTCTGCATCTTGCGTAGTGTTACGCGTGATCGAGTGGGCTATGGGCAGGGTAAACAAATACGGGGCTGCCAGGCTGTCTCTTACACAATAATGATACAGGGCAAATGACTAGTTTAAAAATAAAACCATGGGACCACAAAGAAAATGCAAAGGTAACCAGAGTCCAGACATTAACTCAAAAAGTTTAATTGTTCAATTCCTAAGTTTAGCAGACGACGTGGTCAAATATTATTATATAGCGCGAGCAGCTTGCGTCCATGAGCGCGGATCGAGTGGGCTATGCTTGCAGGAAGAAACTTTGTCTCAGTTACACCAAAGAGAATATAGGGGAGGAGTTGAAGATCCCCCGCTCCACAAGGCTAAATTACATTGTTGCCCCTAAATTATACTAGTGGTACGAGGGAGTTTCCGGCTCAGTCGCGCCACCTACGATACCGTTAAATGTCTCAAACGGAAATGCCTCGGTACTGCGCATTGAAGATGCGCGGTAGAAAAGAGCAACAAGATTTTCCCCTCTTTCCACTCCTCCCCTATATTCTCTTTGGTTACACCTTGTATTGGAAACCCCCATACCTATAGCGTTGCCTGTGTACCCCCACCTACGGCACCGTAGTCCTCCCAGCATCCTCAGCGGTTAGGTAGGGTCGTACTGGATGAAATTGTAAAGGGCGCCCCCTCTATCTTAAAAATAGAAGTTAGTTATCATACAAATAAAATGGCGCTACGCGGCAGCACTTAGCAATCGCCTACCGAAGGGTAGGGGCGTGCGCGAGGTACATTGGGAGAGATACGGTGCCGTAGGTCGCCCATCTTCATTTGCAATCCATCTCAATTTCCTTATCCCTGGTTACACTGCTACAACGAAAACCAAATACCAGCAACATAAGTCCAAGCCAGTCATCTGAAAGACTCAAAACGATGACTCTGATTCTTCTGAATTTGAAATATCAGTAGAAATGATTCTAGATAATCCTCAGAGTTATTTTAAATATTTTAATGCTCAAAGCCAGGGGATAAGGAAAGGCCAAAATAATTTTATTATGAAAATTTGATGTTTTCAGTAATAAATTAATCTCATTGGTGAAAACTGATTAACTGGTACCTGAAAGCATTAGTCACTAACTTGCAATATTAGGTCCCTTATGCTTACGCTCCCCTATATTTATGTTTGTGCTTAGTGCAGATTTTAAAAATGCCACAGTTTCTTAACAATCTTAATTAAAATGAAGACTGAAGGAACAGATATTAATAAAAAATGTCTTCGTGGACAAAGACTTGAAAAAGTAAATGATAAGAAAACAAAATGGAATGACCGAAGCAACAGATATTAAACTTTTTCTTTAAAGACATGATTATAAAACATCAATTATTTGAAAAAAAAATACTTATCTTCGTTTTTTTCACCAAAATTACATTTGCCCAAAAATATTGTATCATTAAATTTTCCATTCTTTTCAAAATGGTTCGTGTCAAAGCTCTACTATATAACAGAAACATGCGACATCGTTTATATTTACAGCTAGATTTCCAGTGTAGACCATGATAGAAACAGTTCCTCGTTAGTGATATTTAAAAGGATTGCAGCTTTTAATTTGAACTACAATGCGTTTTAATACTGGAAACTAAGCCCAATAGTGAAATAAATACGCAGCCCACCATTTGTCGGTGTCCATTTACGTGTTTCGTGTTATACGTTTGCTCTACAATGTGTTCCTCATAGCTGGTTGAAGTCATACCAAACTAATTCAATCACAACTTTTAAAACAGTTCTCACGCACTCAATAATATACCAAAGGTTTTTTGTTAATAATGTCTTTTATCCAGATTTTAATGATTCATTTATAAAACATTTTAAATCATCGACCCAAAAAAATGGGACCCAAATTGAATCGTGGTCGTATAAATGCAGGCGCAAAACCAAAGCACCCTAAAGCGACGTTTAAAATGTCAATCATGATGAAAGATAAAATTTCTTCCTTCGGTTGAATTTAGTCGTTTTAAACAACGTTTTGCCTTATAGTTCGAAAAGAGAAACCTTTAAAAATAACCTATATCCATATTCGGATATTTATTCTAATCCTTTTCATTCGAAAACTGTTAATACCACAAAGGATATATAGAATGAATAATCTGTCTTTCGAAAACAATGCAAATGTAATTTTGGTGAAAAAAACGAAGATAAGTATTTTGTTTTCAAATAATTGATGTTTTATAATCATGTCTTTAAAGAAAAAGTTTAATATCTGTTGCTTCGGTCATTCCATTTTGTTTTCTTATCATTTACTTTTTCAAGTCTTTGTCCACGAAGACATTTTTTATAAGGATTATGGGGTATTGTCGTAGGTTGGTTTGAATTCTTTCAGATTGTGTATATTTTATACTACACTAATATATTCGTTCTAGCGATAGACTATAAAATTATCGGTCCTTCCTTCAAGAACCATCATTCCCGAATAAGATTTTCAAGTTAAAAACACAATTTAATATAAAAAATGGCTGCGAGTCTTGCCGTTGGTAAAGAAATAAAAGCCAAAATTAGATATACAACCATCCTGGGGCCAATACAAGGGAGAGATGACCTTCCGGGATTTGGAGGTAAGAATTTATTTCACTATTATTTATATTAAAAATTAAATATCATGACGACGTATTTATTCATTTGTTTAAGGTGATGGTACGTTCTATCCACATCGGATTCGTCATGCGATTTGATCTAAGACCGGAGATTTCGTCAATTGATGTTTCCGTATCGTATAACCCCAATATGCACCGGCTCCTGAAGAAAATTGGGGGAAAAAGAGCATCATCCAGGTATGTTTTCTCTCTCTCTCTCTCTCTCGCTTAATTACATCATTGTTCGCTATTTCCTTTATTTCTTCACTAGGTGAGGAAACTGGAATCTTTCATCCAGGAGCACGAAGGATGCAGGTATCTTATTTTTAAAGATTTTTTCGAGAGTCAAGGAAGTCAAATATAATCGTGAAAAAAAACGTAAAAGTGAAAAAGTAAGAACCTGTGCTAAGTTTCAAAATAAATAAACATTTTCTTTATTAAACAAGCAATGAAAAAGTCTATTTTTTTACAATGTTTTATTTTTTAAAATCTTCATCGTCCCAATCAATTAAAATCGGAGGTGAAGATATTAAACTTTTTTCCGGTTTTCTTATTAACCATTTGTCGGGGGTTTTCTTCTTCTTTTCCAATAACTCCGTCTGGCTTCTGGTTTTAATTGGTTCTTGACTAGTATTTAGTTATGTTTGCAAGGCAAAACGGGGACAAGAAACTGTTTTTCGTTTTGGTGTTATCTGGCCTCCAACGCCGAGAACATATGTTCACGATCCTGTTTTCAGAAATTGGACAAAGGAGTACGGTGAACATATCGCATTGGAATATAAGAAAGTGGAAAAAGTTATAGCCATATTCTGGATTTAACTTTATTTGCTACGTAGTTGATCAGCTCCGCCCAAGATAATTCGTCTGACCAGATTCCTAGATATTTGAAAGTTTTAACCTAGAGGATTGAGCCATTACAGAGAGTTTTTTAAGTTTATTGAGTTTTCTCTGAAATTCTTGTTTGCACGAACTTGGTTTTATCCTCATTAAGAAATAGTACTTTGTCGTTTTAAGCCTTTCTTTGAATTTCTAATATCTTGTTCCGTAACCGTTAACAACTGGTCTAGCTTTTTACGCCCTCCCATTAATTAAGATATATCATTTAATTAAGATTATTTCGTTACGTTCTAAAACGTCTCTCTCTCTTTCTTTTTTTTTCATTTCTCTTAGGCGCACTATGGATCGAAAAAAGGCCATTGGCGCCATGAAATTGTTTTCGAACGACAAGAAAAGGGCTTCCGATTATTTGAAGATCACGACCGAACATCTCGACGCTCTTTTGAACGAGGACGTTGAAAATGACACGATCTTTATCGATTCTAGCGACGACGACAGCGACGTATCGATTAGTGGGAGGAATAACGTTTATAGGAGAAACATTTTTGGTGGGAACTGGGAAGCAATATAACTATAAATATACTTAAATTAATTGGTTTTTGGGGCTGTGCATATTTTCAAAGATGGAAAATCCAACTATTGAAAACCCTAATTTTGGAAGTGTGGAACAGTTTTTCCACAGTATTTCATTAAAAAATTGGGGTGGTTTTTTTCCATCCATGAACGAAGAGTTGAAGGCTAAATCTGAAAGGGATGCTAAAACTTTGGTTGTTTCTCTGGACTTGGTTCCAAGCTTTTATTCTTTCAATGAAAGAAAGATAGCTTGTTCCTGCGGGAATAAGTCCAACGATGGCATTATCGATGGATTTCTTGTGGGGGTGTTCAACGCCCAAATGCGGTTTGGATACATAATCCGATGTTCTGCTGGGCAATCTCGAGCAATTATTTAAAGTCTGTTTCGGGTCACCGTGTAAAATCACGTTCCTATTTACGGGGAAATGAACTTTGCAACCATGATAATAGCAGCCCATGTACTCGAACACTTCTTTGTTTGTGGGCCAATAACCATCTACCTTTAGGGTCTGCAGCTTAACCTCCTTGCCTCTAAAAGAGGATTGAATGAGAATGTTTCTATCGTATGACGTCCATTCTAGCCATTCAATGGCCCCTAATGACTGATTTTCCCCAAGTCTATAGTAGTTTGAGGGAATAGTACTAATTGTGTTTGGTTTGAGATAATTTTTCCCGAAGACATAGGAACAAACACCCGGTAGGGTAACGGAATTGCAATTAAATGGGTCTACGCTAGTAACTTTAAGTAGGAGCGACCGAAAAGTTAGACAACCTAAAAATAAGAGTAAAGTGTCGTTTTCGCAATAATAATACAGTTCGTTTAAAAAATTAAAGCCTTTACCCTTACTGACTTCTGAAGTGTGCCATTTTAAAAAAGTGTCCAGGTTTTTCCTGGTGAAATACTGACACCCCGTAAGCTTCTGTAGGTGGTAGAGTGTTCTCCATTACGTAGTTAGTCTCCTCTTGTCTGTCTATATCGAACTCGTGATCCACTACGTTGAAAAGGAAATGAGGAAAATACCCTTTAGCGGCATTAGGGAGGCCGAAAGTAGCGGGAAACTTAGATAAAGCGACTGGGATGAAATTGTATGAATCAAGGAATAACAGATTAGAAAGTTTCATTTCTAAAATACGTGTACCGTTAATTTTCAAAGATTCGGGTACAAATTTCTCGTCACGATTAATTATTTCCCTTATTAATAGTTGGTTGTCGTAGTTACTGCCGAAATGAGATACCACGATGACTTTCTTCACGTCGAGTAAGCGGACTAAGTAGTCGAGGAAGGCAGCTATGGGTTTCTCACCTGTGAAGCGTGTTTTAAGAGGTCCATATTGACTGCACTTGATACAATTAAAATCGAGGGACGTTTCGTCAATGCAGTCTTCGCAAACAGAGATGCTTACGCATAAGATGGCTTGATGCTCGTACGCGCCCAACTTTTCCGTACATCTTTTCGTTTGTATACATTCAACGTCGAAGAAAACATACATGAGTTCTGGTAAATTACGGCGTGGTTTTTTCGAGGGGATAATGCACGGGGTTTTATCCTTGATCACCTGAATGTAACATAAATGGTCGCTGGGTTGGTGTTTTCCACATACATGACAGTACATCTCTCCACACGTGTGTCTCGTAGTACGTTTTCCGAAATCAATTGTTTAAAGCAGTTTTTACAAATTTAAAGCCGCTCGCAAAGGGCTTTTTTGTTCCCAGCTGGAACCAAGTGACTGTTATAACAATCGTCACCCCAGAATTTTCGTTGGCAGGAACCGCATGTTTTTTCTCGTCCATGGCAAACAGTAGGACGCATACATTTAAAGCAAAAGTCATTGCATTTATGAGATTGAATCTGCCAGTAAGGTGTGAGGCATATCTCGCAAAAGTGGTCGTGACTAAACAATGGTTTTATATTTGTTATGACATTATAATGATTACTCTCGTTAAGCAGGAAGAGACGTGGTCGGGTATCTGTAGGGTCGTTTTCGCCTAAAATTAAAATGGGTACTCTGTTTTCGAATTTATAGACGAATATAGAATAGGAGGATAAGTAATCTTTAAATTTCTGGAACGAATCGGGGGTACCGCATTCGGATACAGAGACTCCGGCCTTTTGACAAAGATCTAAAGCCTCTGTTTTTTGGATTGTGTATCGGGGTCCTGCTCGTGATATGGTTATGTAACGATTTTTTAACTCTGTGTTGTTTTTGTTATTCATGTAGACACGATGAACGATAGCCACGCAAATAGCACGCGGTAAACAGAGATTATCAGTGCTTGGGATTCGTCGAATCCCCCTTCGATCCTTTTTAGAAAATACTGAAGGGCTTTAGTTGACGACGGTTAGACCGTCCATACCCTTCTGGTATTCTAACGATACTAAATATCATTCTTACAGGTCCTTGAAAAAAATGTTCGATTTCATCAAAGAGGAAAGAAGGGTCTACTTGATCTAATCTTTTAAAGGATAATTCGAGTTCCGAACGACAGTTTATACTTAGACTTCGTAAAGTTATTTGCACGTAATCTGTTGCTCGGTACTCGCGTAATATATGTTCCGTAATAGTAAATATACTATCCACCGGATCGTCAGTTATATTTAGAATTATTTCCTGCCATACATATTAAAATGTTCGAAAAATCTCTCGCTTTGCTCTAAAATTTCGCAAGAGGGTACATCTTCTATAGGAGAGGGGCGACACCCCCACCCGACTGTGGAGTACTGTTATTTTCTCACGTTCTTTTATACTAGATTTCTCTCCTCCTCCTCCCCCACCCCCTCTCTTCTTCTCGGGTGTCAAGGACAGTTGATTTTTCAAAATTGATAACAAACAATACAAGGTACTACCAAAGGCTATCGACGATGATTTCAGACGTGTTTAAACACGTCTAATATTGTTCGTCAACGAAAAATAGGCGACATAAGATGGACGTCCGATTGATTTTTACAGTTGAAGGAAAACGTCTCAAATAGTTGTATAACAAAAGAATAAATTTGCAATATTTTTTATAGTTCAACAAAAGGATTATTTTTAACAAAAGAGTTGACGCGTCATTCCGTCAGGCGAGGGGGTTCTTCAACAATGACCTTAGGTCTTTGAAGATGTAAGGAAAATATTTCGTCAATCAATCAGTCAAATATTGACAGGTCTATTTAAGGAATGTGGGTAATAATAGATAAATAGGTCAAGTTTACTATTGTGTTATTTATTTACTCGTCAGCTGTTATGGTGGCAAGTACAGAAAGGTTGTCAATAATTCGTCGGATCTTGGAGGTTAACCTCCAAAAACTACTCATTGTACTATTTATCTTATTGATCTTGGGAATGTTAGAATTTCTTAATCTCTGGTTTCAGAACTTTGACATAAAAATTCGTCTACAATCTAACAACGGAACAGTCAAGGACAATAGATATTTCGCGATAGCTACGTAGGAAATTTAGTATAAAAACCGTCGAACACGACAGAGGAGAGTATCATAATTCAAGAAGACCTTAAACGTGCAAGATGGAAAATCAAGAATCTGGCAAGAGGAAGATTGGCGTAACTAACGAACGAAAAATCAACGGTAGATACCACATTTCCAGAGAGTTGTTCCTGACAACGGGGTTCGTGTACGGCACCCTCGATCCCGAGATTCGCTTATGTAGGAAGCAGTCGGTAAAAAGTTTCGCCATTTCAACAAGTACATGGGAAAAGTTGATCCCGCGTTTTCCCGTATTAGCAGGCTAGACGGCGGGCCACGAAACCAATAACTTTGAAATCGTTTAGAACGATAACGCAATTGAAAAAACAACTGTCGTGGCGTATCATAATACGTGTCACATTAAAGATTTACTAAATGACGACTCCATTGTTTTGGACAGTCTGGAAACAGCGGCATTGAACCGAGTTTCGAATGCCGTTAAGGAGCATCTTATTAAGTTAAGTAACCATGAAATTGTATTCACGCACACGACTGATATTATTTTAGAATTTTATAATGCTATTTATGATAATTTATATGGCGATCACGATCGCATACCGTGTTTAGATGGGCAGCCCGAAAAATTCGACGCAGTTGTGGGGTACTTCAGCAATTTCGTAACATCGTACCAAGTGGTAATGAAATTTAATAATGTACTTGAAGAAGAAAATCTTCAACGTAATTTTAATAACTATAATGTATTCTCGGTAATTTCGGGTCAAATAACTTATTTGAAAGAGAGAATGCACATGTTAACGCATTTTTAAATTTTTATCTATTTGATAATTTGTATTTTTTCATTGATGTTTCAAAATAAATTGAATTTAAAACTGAAAACCTGTTCCATTTTATATAACTAATACTACGAAGAAATGATATAAATTTCTATCTTTTCTAGTTTTTAAATTTTAAGCCTACGAAATATAAAAGTAGACATAACTAAAGTGTAGGAAAAACTTTTAAACTCGTCGATTTTTTTGATAGGAACTTATTTTAAATAAAAAGAAGTAAATAAGGTAAAAAACAATTTATTTTATTTATCTACAAAATATTTACAATTTTTTTAAACTCCCCCCCACCTTAATCGATTGAGAGGGTTTGCACGAGTATACGGACCCCCTCGAACATCACATCGTCCCGGCCCTCGTAAACTCGTGCATGTTGAGCGGGGACTTCTAAGAATCGTTCCCGGCGGTACGTCAACAACTGCACTAGTTCCTGCGTGACTCTGTTGGGAAAGAGAAAGAGAGAAGGGTTAATAAATAACAATAGAATAACAACAAATAATAAAAAAAATAACTCACCGGAACCCGCGACAGTTGAAGGCCAGGAGGCTAAAAGAGAAAAATTAAAATTAAGATAAACGAAACATAAAATAATGCATGAAAACTTACTCGTGGGGTATAAAAACGCAGTTGTTATACACGACCTACCGTACTTGATTTAGCAGGTCGTGCGTAAAAGCGTCATCCTCCACGACCTCGGCTAGTCCCGCCAGATAGTAGGTTATTTGGTGTATTAAGCTGTAAATAAATAAAAATTATAATACCGTAGTGTAACGTAAAACAAAAGGTTCACTTACAAGTCCTCGTTGACGTTTAAATCGTCCTCTCCCGGCCTGGGCATAGCCTGCCACGGATTATATATGGCCGGGAGAGGTTGATATTCTAGTTGAGGTTCAGGGGAGGACCCCCACGGTGGTGGTTGTGGGCTCGGTGGCGGTGACGGGGTCCTGGCCCTTGGCCCTACCACGCAGAGTGGTCTCGGGGGCCTACCACTCCGAGTGGCCTCCGAGGTGGTGGCGAGGGGGCTAGCTCTAGGGAATCGGGGGTCCCAGAGCGGGAAGTATCCGAAGAGTCCGAAAACTCGACGGGGGAATAGGGGGTATCAACCCCGTGGACGTAGCTATAGAGAGAGATTTTCTAAGTCTTCTCTTAAATAAAACTAAGTTTTAAAAAAAGTATTTCTTACTATGATGAAGAAAGGTCCATCGCCTCGTTTTCATTTTGGTTGTTCATCTTGGTGGTCCGAGAGCAAGTGGTAACTTTGAGGTCTCAACTTCTTCATTTTATACTTTTTACTAGGGTCAAGGCGTGTTCGAGAACAAACAAGTGACTTCGAGGTATTTAGCACGTACAAGGGTAGAAAATTTTCGCGAGCAAAATTATCAGAAACTTTGCCATTGGACTATAGTTTCTCAGGTGACTTTTCTTTTTTTGGGGACATTTAGAGAAACCCCTTCAGCGTTTCTTGGGTTGACCGTGCAAGGGTCTTTGGTTTAACCGTATTTACCATCTCAAATAGTGACAGTCCATGTTAAAAGCTTATAGAGGCTACTATAGCGAAAGGCAGGATGATGGCCTTATTTTTCAAAATTATTTCTAAGCGTTCACGGTGGCCTATCCGGTCAACCGCGCTTCCCCATCCCCTCCGCGTACCGTTTGCCCCCCCCTACCCCCACGCGTTAGGGGTTCGCGACCCGGGGTGCGCGCGCGGTTTCGCGTATTAATTGAATACGTTTAAGTACGAATGATAGTTGCAAATAAATTTCATTCGAGTATTAGCTATGATACCATTCACTACAATAGGGTAAAACTGCGAAGGAGTTTGAGATATGCATTAGTGCAAACAATAGGGTAAAACTGCGAAGGAGTTAATTTAGTAAAATTACTGAAATATTCAGCATTAATCTCGCTTCGCAACAAGGGCTCCGTGGCTTAGTGGTTAAAGCGCCTGTCTCGAAAACTGGAGATCATGAGTTCGATTCTCATCGGAGCCTCGTATTCATGATACTTGAACTAGTGTTTGTAACTATTAAATTTTGAAAAACTAAAAATAATAGTTGCTTGAGATATGCATATATTTAAACGATAGGGTAAAACTGCAAACGAGTTATTTTAGTAAAATTACTGAAATATTCAGAATTAATCTCGCTTCGCAACAAGAGCTCCGTGGCTTAGTGGTTAAAGCGCCTGTCTCGTAAACAGGAGATCATGAGTTCGATTCTCGTCAGAGCCTCGTTGTTATGATACCTGAACTAGTTTTCGTAGCTATTAAATTGTGAAAAACTAAATATAATAGTTGCTTGAGATATGCATTAATGCAAACAATAGGGTGAAACTGCGAAGGAGTTAATTTAGTAAAATCACTGAAATATTCAGCATTAATCTCGCTTCGTAACAAGGGCTCCGTGGCTTAGTGGTTAAAGCGCCTGTCTCGTAAACAGGAGATCATGAGTTCGATTCTCGTCGGAGCCTCGTTGATATGATACTTTAACTAGTTTTCGTAGCTATTAAGTTTTGAAAAACTAAAAATAATAGTTGCTTGAGATATGCATTAAGGCAAACAATAGGGTAAAACTGCGAAGGAGTTAATTTAGTAAAATCACTGAAATATTCAGCATTAATCTCGCTTCGCAACAAGGGCTCCGTGGCTTAGTGGTTAAAGCGCCTGTCTCGTAAACAGGAGATCATGAGTTCGATTCTCGTCGGAGCCTCGTTGTTATGATACTTGAACTAGTTATCGTAGCTAATAAATTTTGAAAAACTAAAAATAATAGTTGCTTGAGATATGCATTAAAGAAAAAATTGGGTAAAACTGCGAAAGAGTTAATTTAGTAAAATTAATGAAATATTCAGCATTAATCTCGCTTCGTAACAAGGGCTCCGTGGCTTAGTGGTTAAAGCGCCTGTCTCGTAAACAGGAGATCATGAGTTCGATTCTCATCGGAGACTCGTTGTTATGATACTTCAACTAGTGTTTGTAGCTATTAAATTTTGAAAAACAAAAAATAATAGTTGCTTGAGATATGCATTAATACAAACAATAGGGTAAAACTGCGAAGGAGTTAATTTAGTAAAATTACTGAAATATTCAGCATTAATCTCGCTTCGTAACAAGGGCTCCATGGCTTAGTGGTTAAAGCGCCTGTCTCGTAAACTGGTGATCATGAGTTCGATTCTCGTCGGAGCCTCGTTGTTATGATACTTTAACTAGTTTTCGTAGCTATTAAATTTTGAAAAACTAAAAATAATAGTTGCTTGAGATATGCATTAATGCAAACAATAGGGTAAAACTGCGAAGGGATTAATTTAGTAAAATTACTGAAATATTCAGCATTAATCTCGCTTCGCAACAAGGGCTCCGTGGCTTAGTGGTTAAAGCGCCTGTCTCGTAAACTGGTGATCATGAGTTCGATTCTCGTCGGAGCCTCGTTGTTATGATACTTTAACTAGTTTTCGTAGCTATTAAATTTTGAAAAACTAAAAATAATAGTTGCTTGAGATATACATTAATGCAAACAATAGGGTAAAACTGCGAAGGGATTAATTTAGTAAAATTACTGAAATATTCAGCATTAATCTCGCTTCGTAACAAGGGCTCCATGGCTTAGTGGTTAAAGCGCCTGTCTCGTAAACTGGTGATCATGAGTTCGATTCTCGTCAGAGCCTCGTTGTTATGATACTTTAACTAGTTTTCGTAGCTATTAAATTTTGAAAAACTAAAAATAATAGTTGCTTGAGATATGCATTAATGCAAATAATAGGGTAAAACTGCGAAGGAGTTAATTTAGTAAAATTACTGAAATACTCAGCATTAATCTCGCTTCGCAACAAGGGCTCCGTGGCTTAGTGGTTAAAGCGCCTGTCTCGAAAACTGGAGATCATGAGTTCGATTCTCATCGGAGCCTCGTATTTGTGATACTTGAACTAGTGTTTGTAACTATAAAATTTGGAAAAACTAAAAATAATAGTTGCTTGAGATATGCATATATTTAAACGATAGGGTAAAACTTCAAACGAGTTACTTTAGTAAAATTACTGAAATATTCAGCATTAATCTCGCTTCGTAACAAGGGCTCCGTGGCTTAGTGGTTAAAGCGCCTGTCTCGTAAACAGGAGATCATGAGTTCGATTCTCGTCGGAGCCTCGTTGATATGATACTTTAACTAGTTTTCGTAGCTTTTAAATTTTGAAAAACTAAATATAATGTTGCTTGAGATATGCATTAAGGCAAACAATAGGGTAAAACTGCGAAGGAGATAATTTAGTAAAACCACTGAAATATTCAGCATTAATCTCGCTTCGCAACAAGGGCTCCGTGGCTTAGTGGTTAAAGCGCCTGTCTCGTAAACAGGAGATCATGAGTTCGATTCTCGTCGGAGCCTCGTTGTTATGATACTTGAACTAGTTTTCGTAGCTAATAAATTTTGAAAAACTAAAAATAATAGTTGCTTGAGATATGCATAAATGCAAACAATAGGGTAAAACTGCGAAGGAGTTAATTTAGTAAAATTAATGAAATATTCAGCATTAATCTCGCTTCGTAACAAGGGCTCCGTGGCTTAGTGGTTAAAGCGCCTGTCTCGTAAACAGGAGATCAAGAGTTCGATTCTCGTCAGAGCCTCGTTGTTATGATACTTTAACTAGTTTTCGTAGCTATTGAATTTTGAAAAACTAAAATAATAGTTGCTTGAGATATGCATTAAGGCAAACAATAGGGTAAAACTGCGAAGGAGTTAATTTAGTAAAATCACTGAAATATTCAGCATTAATCTCGCTTCGCAACAAGGGCTCCGTGGCTTAGTGGTTAAAGCGCCTGTCTCGTAAACAAGAGATCATGAATTCGATTCTCGTCGGAGCCTCGTTGTTATGATACTTGAACTAGTTATCGTAGCTAATAAATTTTGAAAAACTAAAAATAATAGTTGCTTGAGATATGCATTAAAGCAAAAAATAGGGTAAAACTGCGAAAGAGTTAATTTAGTAAAATTAATGAAATATTCAGCATTAATCTCGCTTCGTAACAAGGGCTCCGTGGCTTAGTGGTTAAAGCGCCTGTCTCGTAAACAGGAGATCATGAGTTCGATTCTCATCGGAGACTCGTTGTTATGATACTTCAACTAGTGTTTGTAGCTATTAAATTTTGAAAAACAAAAAATAATAGTTGCTTGAGATATGCATTAATACAAACAATAGGGTAAAACTGCGAAGGAGTTAATTTAGTAAAATTACTGAAATATTCAGCATTAATCTCGCTTCGTAACAAGGGCTCCATGGCTTAGTGGTTAAAGCGCCTGTCTCGTAAACTGGTGATCATGAGTTCGATTCTCGTCGGAGCCTCGTTGTTATGATACTTTAACTAGTTTTCGTAGCTATTAAATTTTGAAAAACTAAAAATAATAGTTGCTTGAGATATGCATTAATGCAAACAATAGGGTAAAACTGCGAAGGGATTAATTTAGTAAAATTACTGAAATATTCAGCATTAATCTCGCTTCGCAACAAGGGCTCCGTGGCTTAGTGGTTAAAGCGCCTGTCTCGTAAACTGGAGATCATGAGTTCGATTCTCATCGGAGCCTCGTTGTTATGATACTTCAACTAGTGTTTGTAGCTTTTAAATTTCGAAAAACAAAAAATAATAGTTGCTTGAGATATGCATTAAAGCAAATAATAGGGTAAAACTGCGATGGAGTTAATTTAGTAAAATTAATGAAATATTCAGCATTAATCTCGCTTCGTTACAAGGGCTCCGTGGCTTAGTGGTTAAAGCGCCTGTCTCGTAAACAGGAGATCATGAGTTCGATTCTCATCGGAGCCTCGTTGTTATGATACTTCAACTAGTGTTTGTAGCTATTAAATTTTGAAAAAAAAAATAATAGTTGCTTGAGAAATGCATTAATACAAACAATAGGGTAAAACTGCGAAGGAGTTAATTTAGTAAAATTACTGAAATATTCAGCATTAATCTCGCTTCGTAACAAGGGCTCCATGGCTTAGTGGTTAAAGCGCCTGTCTCGTAAACTGGTGATCATGAGTTCGATTCTCGTCGGAGCCTCGTTGTTATGATACTTTAACTAGTTTTCGTAGCTATTAAATTTTGAAAAACTAAAAATAATAGTTGCTTGAGATATACATTAATGCAAACAATAGGGTAAAACTGCGAAGGGATTAATTTAGTAAAATTACTGAAATATTCAGCATTAATCTCGCTTCGCAACAAGGGCTCCGCGGCTTCGTGGTTAAAGCGCCTGTCTCGTAAACAGGAGATCATGAGTTCGATTCTCGTCGGAGCCTCGTTGTTATGATACTTTAACTAGTTTTCGTAGCTATTAAATTTTGAAAAACTAAAAATAATAGTTGCTTGAGATATGCATTAATGCAAACAATAGGGTAAAACTGCGAAGGAGTTAATTTAGTAAAATTACTGAAATATTCAGCATTAATCTCGCTTCGTAACAAGGGCTCCATGGCTTAGTGGTTAAAGCGCCTGTCTCGTAAACTGGTGATCATGAGTTCGATTCTCGTCAGAGCCTCGTTGTTATGATACTTAACTAGTTTTCGTAGCTATTAAATTTTGAAAAACTAAAAATAATAGTTGCTTGAGATATGCATTAATGCAAACAATAGGGTAAAACTGCGAAGGAGTTAATTTAGTAAAATTACTGAAATATTCAGCATTAATCTCGCTTCGCAACAAGGGCTCCGTGGCTTAGTGGTTAAAGCGCCTGTCTCGAAAACTGGAGATCATGAGTTCGATTCTCATCGGAGCCTCGTATTTGTGATACTTGAACTAGTGTTTGTAACTATAAAATTTGGAAAAACTA
>JAEQBA010002326.1:0-85790 GCA_019434445.1 Phalangium opilio | reverse complement strand
GGGGTTGAAGTTTTTCACGTGATCGAGTTCTAATTTTGAATAGCGCGCGCGCACGCGCGCCAAAAGTAAAAGTTTGCCTCAATTTCTACGTCATCAGCCCCCCAGTCCCCACCGCGCGAATTTTACCATATGATGCGCCCATACTGAAGGCTACAGGAAATATCCATGATGCGTAAGCTTCTATTATAAATCCATGGCCTAAGTAAGGCAACTTAAGCCTTGGTCGAAACTAACATCTAAAATAAATTAAAAAGGTATCTTAAGTATAGAATTTCAACCGAGACACATAATTAAATGAAAATTAGACCCGCCAGAGAAGTTTTTAATAAATATAGTGTTATATTTATTGAAAAATATTAAGTTAAAGTTTCAAGGCGGTGAAATGGCAAATAAGCGTCGTCTACTGTAGAGTAACGAACAATTAGCGTCGTCTGCTGTAGAATAATCTTTTGAGGTACTTACATTTTTAATTAAATTAACATACTTAGACTTAATTAAATTTGATGAAACTTGAAAAGGCACACCTTGAATAGTTACTTGTTAATTTAAAAGTATTCCGAAGCTAACGGCTATGTAGTTTTTAAATGATTCGATGTACAGGAGCACCAAAAACCCCATGTTATTCCTATGGGAAAATCGGCGAAAATCTGTGAATTTTCATTTAACATTACGGGAGGGTGTGGGATCTTATCTAGAAGGGCCTACCGGCCCTCTAGAATTTGCCACATTGGCACAGAGACGTACATTTAATGTTTACGGCTCTACACTCGCAAACATTCCGCTTTTCGCGCTTAAACCATTGGTTTTGCATGCGCAAGGCCTTGTCCAAAAAATTTAACTAATTAAACCCGAACGAGGAACAACAGTAATATTTGTCATACAATACAAATAACACCAAGACACGTTGCCGCCTTCGTTTGATTTTGTTACGTACAAAGACTAAATAAATTGCTTTGCACATATTTAGAATGTTCTTTGAATTGTGGAAAATATTTATTTGAAAAGTTTGGTTTGATTGAAACTGAACTGAACTGAGCTTCAGCCAGCTTCGTGAAAAAATAGGTAGATGGCGCTACCATAGGCCAATTCACTACTTTCGGAAGCAATATTCCTACCCCAATAAAAAGTAGTACCCCCAAAAGGTCTGGCGAGCCCCTTTAAGAAAGTCTCTCTCTCTCAAACGTTGAATTTATTCATTTCTTAATCAATTCATGCTCAAGCTTATGAATTTTAAGCCTAAACCAAAAGTGTCCAAAAAATTATTCTTTAGCTTTAAGAGAAAGTGCAATGTTTTTTTGTTATTTTCACTAAATTTTTTCTTTCCATATAAATTCTGTTCAATTGTCATTACATTCCTAGTAAAAATGATATTTTGAAATTAATTCCAAGTGTTTTTTGTTTATTTAATGATCTATTTCACTTAAACATACTAGAAAAAAATACAAGTGAAAGCTACTATCGCCGCTTGTGTCTGCTTTAGACAGATAGAAATGTTTGAAAACCGCTGTGTAAGTTCAATTTTAATTATAATTAAGACCCATTTAAAATTTCTAATGGATCACCGCAAATAGCATCATATTTATGCGGAGTCCATTCGGTTTTATTAATGGCCTCGGGATTTTTAGTAGGTAATCTAATAGTACAATTCAAAAAGTGTTGAACTTCTGAATCTTTATTAAAATTCTTTATTTCTATACTTGCTTATGCCACGAAACATTTTTATTCCTACCAGTGTTAACGCACTTCTCTACTGATCATTTTCTACCCATGATAAAATTTAATAACTTTTCATATTATTTGTTACTTAAATAATGAAAAAGGTAATCTTAAGTAAAAACAAGTACTACACCAGAAATTTATCAAATTTTATTTAATAAAATACGAAGTTTAACCAATTCTTAGTTATTAAGGCTCAACTAACAGTTTTTCAACTTTCGCGCTTTAAGTCTTCTTAAGCCTAATTTTCAAATTCAAGCCAATTTCCCGCCAGAAGAATTATTTTTAGTTTCACCCGTCAGGCGACAGATGGTGCCACCGACTAATGACTTAGTTATCAAATTCGAGGAATCTTGTACGCGCGAAGGCAATTCAACAAGAACTCTAGAAATACATATATAAGAACTCAATGATTTTTACCAACCGACCAGAAATGTTTCCTTCATAGTTTTCGTCCCACAAACTGGACTTTTCTCTCTTGTCGGTGGGGAGAGGTGGGAAATATGGAAAAGAAAATAATTGAGGCAACTTCTGTATCACATGATAGAGAGGGGGAAACGTTTTCTTTTCTTTTGACTGTTATAGGAGGGAGGGGTCAGTTATGTAGACGTCACACTCCCCGAGGCTTAGGGTTAGGTTTTAGGTGCAGGTGCAGGTGCATGGCCAAAGACCCAGAGAAAGTAGAAGCAATGAAGAACTTTCCCAGACCACGAACCATAAAACAGGTTTCATCCTTCTTAGGAATGTGTGGGTTTCACTCCCAGTTTATTCCTCACTTCGCGGATCTTACGGCCCCAATTAATCGACTAAAACGTAAACACCAGAGATGGCGGTGGGGAGACGACGAGGATACATCTTATCAGGGTTTAAAGCAGGATATAGCGGAAGCAGCTATGCTGCAGGCCCCAACCCCGGTGGGAAATATATTGTTACTACGGATGCTAGTGGTATTGGGGGGATGTTAACCCAGATTCAAGGGGAGGTGGAAGTACCGCTGGCAGATACCAGTCGAGTCTTAAGACCTACAGAATTAAAATATAGTACTCCGGAGAAGGAGGCATTAGCGGTCGTACAAGCCGTCCATAAATTTCGCCACTATATAGAGGGCCGGGAATTTGCGGTCCTATCGGATCACAGGGCCTTATGCTGGTTATTACGTTTGAAGGATAAGAAAGGTCGGCCCATGCCGTGGGCATTAGAGCTACAGGAATTTATGCAGTTCGAAATCTTGCATAAATCCGGAAGTGAAAATGTGGTTGCCGATGCCTTGTCTCGATACCCGGTATCAGATTTGGACACAGTCAGTCCAAAGGTCATAGAAACGGACGACATAGATCAGTCGCCCGGTCCTGAAGGCCAGGCCTTCCGGGTCAATATGGTATCTTTTAACCCAGTAGCATTAGGTCTCCCGTTAGACGTATCAACTAAGGTCGATATTAAGTTAGCGCAGGCTGGTGATCCGTACTGGCAGACTATAAGACAAGTCTTAGAAAGGGGAAAGGCATAAAATTATATATAATAAAGGATGATATGTTATACCGGAAAGCCCAGGGTTTTCAGCCGGAAAAGGAAGTTATTCCAACCGCGAATAGTGCCACGGATATGTCAAGCCTATCATGACCACCCGCTATCGGGTCATAGAGGTCGCACCGCTACTTATAAACTGGTGCAAGCTAAATACAACCATTCTAAGTGTTATTCCCTGGTTCAGGATTATGTCCGGGGTTGCGAAATTTTTCAACGCTATAAGAGCAGCAATACGAAGAGATCAGGGTTAATGATTCCTTCTCATAAAATACATCCAGGGGATTTGGTAGGGATTGATATTATGGGCCCATTGCCAGTCACAAAGTCCCAGAATAGGTTTCTGGTCGTAATGGTGGATTATTTCACGAAGTACATAGAAATCATTCCGACAATCAGTGTCACGGCCCCCATATTGTGCAAAATCTTACTATAATATGTTTCCCGTCATGGTACTATGACAGCCTTACTATCGGACAATGGGACTCAGTTCATATCTGTATTATGGAAACGCTTATGCCGAATGTTAAAAATTCAATTGAAATTCACGTCTCCATATCATCCCCACGCAAATGTGACCGAACGGGCAAACAGGGTTATAGGCGAAATAATAAGTATTTATACCGGGAATGTCCATACGAAGTGGGACGAAAGCTTGCCCCTTTTTCAGTTGGTTATGAGCCTACGTTTCCCTGGGATGAGCGTACCTTTGCCGGTGTCCCCGAGGACATAGAAGTAGAGATTAGGGGTTATGAGGATGGGCCACTCCGAGAAGGGCAGTTGTCCATTGACTTTGCTCAGGAAATGAATGAGCAAGCCAGTGCTAAACAAAAACGTTTATATGACCGGAACTATTCCGATGGGTAACTGGAAGTAGGGCGATTAGTGTGGAAAGTAAGTAGGACATAGCTTATCGAACGCGACAGCTAAGTTCTCAGCTAAATTAGCCCCAGCATGGGAGGGTTCCTATCGGGTAGTAGAAAAGTTATCACCAGTTTACTATGTTATTATGGATTTGAAGTCAGGGGCTTTTGCCGGTACTTGGCATATAAATCAGCTGAAACTACTGCTGAACTCTCTGGTCCTCGAAACTCAGGAAACCACGGAACTTGAAATCCCGCCGGTAATACAGGAGCTAGAGAACATTGCTGACCCAGATGATGGGCAAGGACATGAGATGGTTATAACCCCGGATGATAGGTCTTTTACTGAGGCGGAGTACCGGGACGGGCAGGAGAATGTCTGGGATACGGTGCCCGTTAGAGTATATGACTTCCGGCCTCGTCAAAGTCAGGAGGATGCGCCCTCGATAGATATAGAACCTGACATACCCGATCCAAATTTTATCATTCCGGTAGTAAACGATTCCGTTCCCACCCCGATACCACGGCGGGAATATAATTTCCGACGCCGGGTTCGAGCTGAGGAAGAGCAAGGGGTAGACCTAGCGGTACCAGGCCCCTCCGGGGAAGGAAGGCGGAATCGTGGGGTTCAGAGGAACCCGTTGTTGGGCACAGCTAAATCAGGGACTCTTACGGAGATAGGTCAAATTCAGAGTAATCAGGACGACTTGTTAATGGCTCCTTTTCGGAGTGGGTGGAAAAGGGATCTAGTCTTGAGAAAGGATACGGGAGGGCGAATTGGGGACGTGTACTATTACACTCCGGAACTAATTAAGGAAAAGCTGCGATCCTACAAACAGATTTCAGCCTTTCTCGGAACGCATCGTGACCAAGCACGCCGCTTGGGAATGCAGAATTTTAGCATGAAGCCCCAACTGGTGGCGTACCCACCATTTGAAATAGTACGCCACGCCTTATGGTGATGTTTTCTGTTTCAAACGTATAGGACCATGGCTCAAGGTGGAAGTATACCGGATGATAGAGATTACATAGCATTTCTCCAAGAGGCCCGAAGTTGTCCAGACCTATCTGCACGGGACCAAGTCATCCGGCCTCGGACCCTTGCGCCCACTTTTACTGCTGTCCGCCTACAGGCCAATGTGCCCACAGAACGTACCGTCCGCCTACCTGAAAATGCCGCCAAATTACAGGAAATTGAGCCTACGGAAGATACCGTCCATCCCCAGGAAAATGTACCGGAATATTCCGTCCGTCAACAGGAAAATACCGACCGTATACAAGAAAATGAACCTAGGGAACATATCGTCCGTATACAAGAAAATGAACCTATGGAACAGATCGTCCGTCTCCAAGAACATGCGCCCCCGGAACTTGCTATCCGTCCCCTTGCCAATGAGCCCGCAGAGGGTCCCGCCCGACAATTTCCCGTTCCAGTGGCCCCACCACCACGGGTACCGACAGAAGTCTCTTTTCCTTATCTTGATGCCTTCTGTTCCCTCTCATGCTACGTGTCCCGCGTGGGCATTGGGCTCGAGTCTTACGAGGCCCACGTTCAACATTCACCGGAATTATTTCCAACAAACTTTCGGGGATGTGTTACACATATAGGAGCTTTTCCGGAGGAACTACACGACGATTATATTCGCCAGACGCTACTGATCAAGGGTGTCATGGGGACGGCCGGTGTGCCCCCCCCACCCTGTACGCGAAACTATATCTAGCCGACCCAGGAATCGAGCAAGCTCTACCTAACGCATTGGCGTATGCCAAAATACGAGCGGTAGGGGCCATAGGGTAAGACTACTCTCGAGATATTGACATTTGCCCTCCGTCCGTTCAACGGGAAGCCTTTCGGAGACAATTGGGAATTGCCTCCCGTATTGGTTCAGTGTCGGGACCGCCGCCCGTCCGTAGGTGCCTTTCAGGCGTGTAGGGAAGATTTAACCCGAGTGCTACAGAGGGCCCACATCGTGGTCCTGTTAAACTTCTCTGGAAGCCCAGAGGAGGAGGTAAAATTTTTACGGGCTTTTCCACGATTGGTCATTGCCGTTTCATCCCAGATGCTCCATTCTGGGTTGCCAAGACTGATCCGGGACATTCCGCTCTCCCTTTTAGTCGCCCAATCAGGGGCTCCGATGTTTAGACCGACTCGGGATGTTTCTCCCCTTGCCCCGGTCCCGTCACCAGGATTGACCAGAATGGTTATCACTCAGACCGCAACTACAAAGGGCTTACCAGTAGCAGACGTTGCGGCGACACTTCTTCGTTCTACTAACAGCATTTTCAACATTGGGGATTAATCGGGACCCCAGAGTGTATTAGTTATTAATTTTTTGTTTCATCATGTCATGAAACGTATTTTCCCGTCCCGATTTAAAAAAAAATAAGTCTTAGTTCCTCCTTTTAAGTCAAAAGTTCGTGTTATCCCAAACAAAAAAAAACAAATCCAGCAACATTACAACAAATCTACATAATCTTGATGATTGTATTTGCTTGGGGTATATCCACGTTTATTCCTTGTATTTCAATATTTTCTTAATTATTTTCGTTGTTTTTTTATAACCCATAGTTTTGTGTGTTTCTCCGTTAATTCATGGAACGTCCTATTTCCATATATACATATTAAACACCGACTACACCTCGTTCTCTTCATTCCTTGTGTGCTTCATTTTGTCTCCCGGACTCCTGGGTTTGGGAGGGGTCTGCTCCTTTTGGTTGTTTTTCAGATACTCCCAGCGGCGTTACACGGCTGTTATCCTGTATCCCGGGGCCTCTGCTTATTCCTTGCAGAGGGGGAGGATGTAACGGGGAGCTCGTTACAAGGGTTCACCACCAGGTGGAGCAACCGAAACCGACACCAGAGTTCGAAAGCTGGTGCTGACGAGGTTAACTATATTCAATGATTACCAGAGTTTGAAATATTGTAAAGTTAATGCAAGTCTTAAAATATAGACAAATAAATCTAAATCACAATCCAAAAGGATATTATGATCTAATCTTTAAAATTAGGAAGGAGCTTTCCGGACGGTCAGAGTTGAAATTATAGACGCTAGGAGTAGTCACATTCAATAGAGCGCTATTCGACAGCAAGAGTTGACTTATGGCTATAAGAGAGAGCACCTGCTAATGACTTCTTTTTGAGGGTGAGAAATGACACCTACTTAATAACTGGTTTTGAACCTGAGAGCTTACTTCCTGATGAGGCATTTTTGACGAATAGGGCTGACAATTTCAAAAGATATAACACTTACCAAGTATTAATTGTACATGTGAGTTTAACTAAGTTGAAATTGATAACGGATTGTGCTTCAGAACTCTCAGTTTGGTTTATAGCGTGATTTTCAATAAAAAGCTTTAATTGCAATGTTTATTGGATATTTTAATTCTTACCGAACAATGACTATTTTACACCAAAGATTCAAAAGCGAGTATTTATGTATTTTTATACTAATTTAAATTAACATAAGCCTGAAATAGGAAAATTAAACGTTATTCATATTTTAAACCAAAAATTTTGTTATAATTCCACGTTAATTATACTACAGTTTAAACTTGATGATTAAGAATAATTGAGATATAAAATGATAATAATGAGGTCGGACGAAAAAAAAACACGTAGTTTTAATATTGATTTGTTAGTTTAATTAAAATTATCCATGTTCTTACTCATAAACTGGTGAATTTGGGTTAATTACCCTATAATTAAGTTCAAGATTAGATAAAATAATTTACTTGACATAATGAGTTTTAATAACAAATTCTCCTTAATTGCAATATTTAGTGGAGTTTTTTTCCTTTCCGAACATGCGCTATTTTATTAGAAATTTTTGATTGCGGTCTTGTAAATGTATTTTAAGGATAATTTAAATTTGACGAAAATGTGAAAGTAGAAAAATGGTGCTTCACTAACGGATTAAATGGTTCTATTCTTGATGAAGTAGTATAATTAAGCTATACCAGTTTTTACCCAAGAAATTACTGTTTTGTTTAAATTCTCGTTAAATATGCAAAATAAAGCTAAGTATAATGCTGGATTGTAATCAATCAGGGTTCATGCAGCTTATAAAATGAGTTCCAATAAATAATTCACCTCAATTGCAATGTTTAATATGGTTTTTGATGCATGCTGAACATTTACTATTTTACCTCAAACATTCAAATATAGAGACTATTTAGGTATTTTAATCATAATTTAAAAGTGAAATAAATAAATAAATTGAGCACAGTATCCCGAACGTGTTTTCAATCACGCGACGCGCTCGACTTAACCTGTAGTTAAAGATCTTCTTTTCGTGGGGGTTATTATGGCCCGGATTGGGTCTCAAAAGGTTGCGATGTAATGGGAAGGCTTCGTCACCAAAGCAAAAATAAGGAAAGTTATCACTTGTTCCTGGCGGTGGTTCTTCATCAGGAATTTCTAATTTTTGATTTAAAAGCTTTGAGCCAAATGTAGATTCTGAAAAAACTCCTCCGTCACTTTGACTGCCGTAACTTCCAATGTCTACCATATTGAATCGATAATGGGAATCGCACATAGCCATCAAATTAATGCTAAACGATCCATTATAGTTGTAATATTTAGAACCACTGTTGGTGGGCGATTCTGTAACAGCGTGTTTCCCATCAACAGCTCCAAGAAATTGAGGCAAATCACATTCCTTGAAATCCGGCTGATAAGTTTTTCCATTCTTCTTTAGTTTTGGGTTGGGAAAAATCAAATGTTTAGGAGCTAAGAATTCCCATATAGCATAGAAAGTCTCGCGAACAATTTTCGAGACTGTGGCTGGGGAAACCCGGAAAGCGAAAGCCACACTTAGTTGAATGTCAGTACTAGCTAGGTAACTGTCAAGAGTATATTAGGTTTAAACGGCAATAAGATCTAACAAATGTTTTAGCAAACACAGAAGTGTTATCGCCAAACGTTCCGCTGATGATATTGCTTTTCTAAAACGAGTGTCCTTCTTTGTTATTCTAGCCTCCATGAATGATAACAGGTAATCAAACTGATTTGCAGTCATCCGAAAAAATCTGTTATGAAGTTATAGTCAAACAATGGAACTATGGATCTGAAAAACCTATACCTTTTCCCACAATTACCTAAAATGAATTTCATCATTGCTCTTGCGCATTTCTTGCACCAAATTGTTGTAGTAGCCATGTGGTTTTCGTCTTTGAAATATTTTCCTAACCCAAAATGATTTGCGCTACTTATTACTTTTCTTTTGTATTATTCTTGATATTAATAAAACTAATCCCAAATTAATTTCACTTAAATTAGCTGCTCAACTTCCCAGAGTTAAAATAGTAGCGATCGTTACAATATCCATTTTGTTTTATAAAATAGACTTAGGAAATTTCAATTATTGGTTCAAATAATTGCGCTAAAAATTTCCAAGCGCGTGAAACGTCTGTAGTGGAAATCGCTTTGCGCATCACGTTAAAAGTAAGCAACGTAATTTTAACGCTTTATATCAAGTATAGGTACTTACGCGCCAAGTGGAAATCAAGCTTTATTCGTATTTGACGGTACCAAGTATGGCAAAGCATAAATGCAAGCATTTTCTAAAATCTCTGAAAACAAATATAAAACTGAGCTACCTTTTAATGGTCTTAAGCGGACTTGAGGAAAAAATAACAAGGAAATTAGCAATATACCATTATTATCCTTTTTTTTGGTAGAAATTAAAGTTCCCTGAAGGTAACCTCTTTCAGGTCAACAAGCGCTTGTTGCTTAATTTTTTGACAGTATTTGGACCAGTTTTTAACAAGGTTTTCACAGTTATCCGGGTACAATAATGAGAAATCTTGCTCAATCTGTGATGAGCCCACAAATACAGTATATAATTATTATAAAAAAATAAGATTTTAAAAAAAGTGCGGAAAAATGGTTG
Source organism: Phalangium opilio (assembly GCA_019434445.1). Lineage (NCBI taxonomy): Eukaryota > Metazoa > Arthropoda > Arachnida > Opiliones > Phalangiidae > Phalangium > Phalangium opilio. The sequence goes on along the minus strand of JAEQBA010002326.1, from coordinate 75,796 downwards.
TCGGTAAAAAAAGCCAAGGTAATAAAAGACAAATTTACGAATACAAAAAAAGCCAATGGAAAAAAGTGAAGATTAAAAAACCACAAACGCAGTATAAAAAGCCTAACACATACAACAGTTGCGATAAACCTAGAATGAAGTCTAAAATTATTAATATTCAGAAAGGTACATCAAAGTTCTGCTTCGAAAGCTTTATGTACGTTATAAAATACAAGGGAAAAACTCAAATATCTTGGAGATGTGAAAAAAGTTCATCCATGAAGTGTCAAGCTGTTCTGAAGATATTTGTCGTCGAACCTTGCGTAACGTTAGATCCAAAAAGCGGCCAAAAGATCCACAATCACTTGAACATTTAGAGCTTAGCGAAGAATGGAAAAGAACAACCGGTACGAATCCAAAAATGTTTCTACAATACGACAACGGAACAAAGGCGAAAGAACGCCTGCTTATTTTTACAACAGATGAATTTCTTGAACAACTGGCAAATTCTACTGCATGGTTCATGGACGGGACATTTAGTGTTGTCCCTAAAATATTCTCACAGCTTTATGTCATCCATGGACAAGTCGGTACAGATCGTTGTCCATTGCTGTATGCTCTGATGGAACGCCAAACTCTATCCTTATACGACGAACTATTTGAATTCATTACATCGAAATGTCACTCAGATCCATTGAGGATAACTGTAGATTTCGAAAGAGCTGCTCATGAAGCCATTCGTAATGTGTTTGGTGACGCAGTCAAAATTCAGGGATGCTTTTATCATTTAACTCAATCTACTTGGAGAATGATATCAACCCTTGGCCTCATCAATTGGTATAAATCCGATGAACAGTTCAGATTCTTTTGTGGTCAACACGATGCATTGGCTCTTCTACCACTGGATCTAGTAAAAAATGGCATGTCATACCTTCGAAGTAGTATCCCAAGCGGTGCAGAAGAATTAGTCGATTACTTCGATAACACTTACGTATCCGGTCCATTTCGAAAAACTCTGGTTAACGATAGACGTCTTGGACTCGAACTTCGCAGAAAGAAGCCAAACTTTGTACCTGAAATTTCGAATTGTCACGATGTGATAGTAAACAACTTATCTCGCACTAACAACGTTTCCGAAGGATGGAACAACGGATTTCACAATTTGGTGGATCAAAATCATCCTTCCATTTGGAAATTCATTGAAAATCTTCAAAAAGAAGAGTCACGTGTAAGCACGAGGATCATGAAAGATGCACGTGGAATTCAAATACCGAAGAGGAAACGACGCATCTATGAAGAACTACAAACTCGTTTAAAAACTTTGTGTGATGATTTTAACAGTGGTCGAAAAGATATTCCTCAATTTCTTCGAGGGGTTAGCCACAATATAAGATTTGGACAACCGAACATATAAAATAAAAAGGCTTTGTTTTTCATATTTTTCTCTTTTTTACTTTGGCTTTTTTTACCTTACCTTTTTTAACCTTAGCTTTTTTTACTGTGGTTTTTTTCACCTGGATTCGGAAAAATGGACCCACCATGCCAGGTATGTCTTTCAGACGAGGGAATTCCAAAAATATCTCCCCAATATTAGAATTTGGATGGGACTTTATCCATTTTTGTCTCAAAGTGGCAGTCATCTTCATATATTCCTTTACTTGGGAATACGGCGTTGTGTTGGCTTTAAGCCATTCTATAATTACCTCCCATTCATCTTCATGCTCAATTTGAGGTAGTTCTGAAAATTGGAAATAGAATGGTATTTTTCTTAATGAATCAACACAAATGATTTCAATGTTAGATTGCAACGGTACTACATTCTTAATTTATTTATATTTTAGCATGTTTAATAAACACCTACCATATATTTTTGTAAACCCGGATGTGGTTGCTGACATCTCTGGTTGTTGTTTATCTATCGTAATACTCTTTTTCTCAGCTGCTTCCTAACATTCCTCAAGCGCTCTTCTATATAGCCTGTCGCTGGGCGTTTTTTAAGTAACTTAATTAGCCGTTTGAAGTACTAACATGGCCAAGATGGTCTCTGTCCTCAAAATTAAATTTCTCTGACTATAGACTTTGAAAGTTCTGTTTTCAATGTAGGTGACGGGCTGTAAAGTGTTTCAGTATGATATATTATGAAGTAAAAACGTTACCGTAAAAGACAAATTACTTTTGACCAAATATTTCAATTAAATAAGACACCATAATCCTGCACAATAGTCCTCTGAATTTTAAGGCTATATGATCAGAACTAAGATTAGCACATAATTCTTTCCGTTGGGTGGGGATGATTAAAAACGGCTTCCTTTAATTTCTATGGATGGAAATTTATAATTTTTTACTGCTCAAACACCACCCTTAGGCCTAACTTGATAACTACTTACAAAAATTGCTTTCCGCCGCTCTCTTGGTACTATTTACCAAGTTGATTTCTGCAGCGTTCTTAGGACTTAAAGGGTATGAGATGCTTCGTTTGAAAAAACCTCTGATTTATATAACAAAAGATAGAATTAATTACTGTGAATTCAAAAATATCAAGTTTTTAAATCTCCGATTTCTGGTTATTGGTCAATATGCATTTGAAAATGCTTCATATTAAATTATTTGAAATCCACTTTTTAAGAAAGACTAAAACGTTTCCCTGTTGGCTGACGTCACACACGCGAGATGGTGTCACTCTCTCCGCTATAAGACCCAGAGTTTAGACAGGGGAGAAGCATGGACAAAGCTCGAGACGCGTATACATCGCGCGTATAGAGTTCCCGCGCTTTTTTTTCCCACACGTCATAGTGATGTCATCAAGCAGGCGAACAAGCTCGACATGACAAGATTGTTGATGTATCGAAACTGAGTTTTCGTGATTATCCAAAGTATTTTAAAAATAGGAACTTTGGTTCAATTATATTAAAAACTTGTAAGTTCCCATGCTCTTTAAGTTTAATTCAGATTGATTTCCTTCAATAATATTGTCTATGTTGACGTTTTTTTCAACCGGCCCATTTGTTACAAAATCACAACCAGGCGACAAAATATGATCGTTATTAAAAGAGTTAAGTTCATCTATTGAAAGTTGAGAACTTGTCCCAGTCTCAATATTTTGCACATCTCTGCTTAAGAAAAGAAAATAAGAGAAACCAATCCTGCCGCTAATGGCTGATAAATTTGCTAGCATTGGTTCAAAGTTAATACGCAGTTAATATAAGAGAATTAAGGTTATTAATAATTACTTATTCCAGTTAATAATTTTCAATCATATAATGATGGTACAACAAGTGGCCTTTCGGCGACTTAAAAGTACCGATGTTTTGGAACCACATAAGGAGAATCGTCATTTTCGTTTAAGCTGCGTCGCAAGCTTAAAGGGCTAAAATCAATGATACCATCAATCGACGTAAGTTCTAGCTTGAAAGACATGAATGGCGTTACTCTAAATGCACGATAAGAAGCGAAATAATAAAATAGAAAGACTACTGCCCTATCATAATTATGTATTCTATCTGCCCGAAACGCGGAGAGTCATCACTTGACACTTGTAACACCACGTATTTCCAGGTTTATATGTAATGCCGTAGTATTTAACCCAATTAGAAAACCCTACATTTTCGTAAACTGATATTTTCAACAGTTTGGCAATTTCTCTTCCATGCTTTAAATTGACCACCAGAGTGTTATGGCACAACCCAAATTCAGTTTTTCTCAAACGCTTTGTTATTCCGAGAGTTATAGGCAAACATCATTTGATGTCTGAATGAGAGAGACTTTGTAATATTCTTGTAACTGCAAATGATGTGCGCATACCTTTTAGAAAGTTATGCTTAGCTTCAAAGCGAATAACATCAACTCTCGTTAATGGGCCGATTTTATAAATGCAATCAACATAATTTAGACACAAAATGATGTTTTGGTTTTTAGAGAGCGGTCCTGAAATAAGCTCAAAAACATTCATGATGGTCTCACATAATCTGAGCAAAAATTAAGGGTGAAAATATGATGTCTGTGCAATCTATAAGCATAAGCAATAACTCATGAACTTCGTGCTCTACTGGAATTAAATCGCCTATCAAAAATGGCAAATATCTCAACAAGCAGTTTTCCAGTTGCGCCATTTGGGTTTGTCAACATATTTTTAGCAATGGGAGGTTTAGTTTTCATGTCAGGTCCAAATGCGAAATTCATTTTTAATATTCGGGTGAACCATGGCACTCAAATAATACCATACCAGGGAGCAGGCTAATGTGGTTTTTCACTCTTTTTAAAGCTAAAAAGGATCTTTCGCCACTTGCATTGAAAACACAATTAAATTCTCAAAACAATTTCTAAGTTTGGAAAAGTTGAAATGATATTATTGGTACGAATGAATGAATGAAAGTATTCTGGGTTTTTGCTTTCTTCATTCTTCACGAAATGCTTGAAATGTAGCAGTTTGTTTTCAAGCACTTGAAAATTTAAATCATTGCAATACGTTTCGGCCAATTCTTGGAAAGCTCGAGAAAAAACTTCATCGGGGCATTAATGTTAAAAATAGGTTTGAACTTTTGTCATAAGATTGTCACTTAAGATGTAAAACATTTCTATTTTGAAAGCGTCCCGTCCAGTCAGTGTGTTATCATCGTTCTTAGCCACATCTTATTTAGTTTGGCCTGCCCTGTTGTTCTCGTACTAGTATCAGTACCAATAGACGTAAAGGAGTAGCGCCTTGGCAGTATAAATTTTTTCGTTCGTCATTTAAGGGAAAGTGAATGGGACAAAATTGCGGTGAGGTGATTTTTACGTTCGTGTCTTTTAAGAGGATAGGGATTATAATAGTAACTTTAAGCATTGCATTTAATTGTACCAGTAAGGTTAAGCATTTTGAATTGTGTTTTACGATTGCTCGACATATTTAAAACGAGATAGAGGATTATGGTGTTACTTTAATCAAAATGGAAGATTTAATACTCCCTTTAAAACTCCTGTCACCAGTGGACAATAAGGGTTTCAGGCTTTCAATCCCGCTCCCCTATTTCAAAATCCAAAGAAATCGAGGGGAATTTTTAAAAAGCAAAAGGAAATATATTCCAACGTTATATTTAGAATGGCCTTAAGGAGATGTTTATTTTTAAAAGTTACGTGTATTTCTCCACAAATCGAGAAGAATTTAAAAATAAGTACAATATTACAATTATAATGTCAGTAAATTAATTGAAGTAAGGATTAAGGGTTATTATTTTTGATCGGACAACGAGGGGTTATTCACTCTCATTTTCTGTACTTCTTTTATGGGCATTTACGGGTATTTCGTTTAACCACTGCTAAAATATGCTCATCGTGGGGGTACTCACGTTTTCCGTTCGTTTCACACTATTATAATTATAACAGAAGTAAAAAAAATGAAGTAATCAATTTAAAACAATTAAGGTAGCGCTTCGAGGGCTATTCACTCAAATTTTCTGTACGCCTGTTTAGAAGGGTACGATGTGGCTACTATTACGAGCCCAACCGTTTACGTATTTTTCCCCTTTCTTCGTTACTTTTGTAAATCATCTCTTTTGTGAGCTGAGCAATTATTGAAAATATTTCAAATTATCACGACCACCCTGAATAAAGCTAATCAAGGAATCATACAATGGAACTCCAGAGTTTAATGACGATCAGTAACAAAAAGATTTGAAAATGAAATTTCTTTGTCCGAGGATTGCGACTTCTCAAAATACATTTCCATTGAAATTTTAAGTTTCTTTTCGTCTTTTTCTTTCTTCCTTTATAAATTGCCATAATGTTTTTGGGTAACGGCAAGAAATTATATCAATATCTCTGACAGAAGGTATAAGATGCCTTTGTATTCGCCGGGCGCCATAGTCCCAGTCCCCTTTCAAAATACAAGGGGGGGGGGTCGTAAAAAGAGGTGCCGGGCTATTTCGCCTCTCCTCAGTCGGAAAAGAAGACTGTAATTTTCGTCACTCGCGTCGTCGCGCTGACGTGAGTTTTCAAGAACCATTGAGATGCTGGTTGTCATTTAGAGACGGGGTTTAACTCCGGACCTACGTTTGGACTGGAGATAAAGCTGGAAATCTCTCGAATTTATACCTTCTCTCAGATACTAGATATAACTTCTTGGTAACGGGTTTTACATCATTATGCTGCCGTTACATATCACCTGGCTTTTCCATGGTGTCAGTGACGTTATGTTTCGGTAGAGAAAGAGGGGGAATATATTTTTTGGTTTTTTATTTTTTCAATTTTTGAAAACTAGCTGATTACGGGCCCCTCAGATATCCGGGCCCTAGGCAATTGCCTAACTTGCCTAGGGGTTAATCCGGCCCTGCGGCGCCGAGGGACCTTTCTATTACAAAGGCGTTTAACGTCATCGCGGTCGATCCACCTGGAAGTTCGAACAGCAGACGATCAGTTTAACAAAATTGCATAAGGGATACAATTTTCGGTTAGGTTTACCAAACTGCGTCAACTGAATATTAAAAATCATCGCCGATACGTGAATAAATATCTCAACACGATGTCCGAAGATGATATTGATCTTTTAAAGGAAATTATATTAAGTGCATATAATGTGTTTCCTAATCTAAAACTGAAAACTGTCATTAAAGTGCTAAGCCTTGGCCATAAAGAAAATGAAACGGTTGAAAATTAACTACAAACATCTAAAATGGTGAGAATTGATCTTGCTGGTTTTTTCCCTGCTGTTGGAGGTAAAATTAATGCGGTAGTTGATCAATTTACAAGCATAATTAGCCTTTCACATGACAAGAGCTTTAGCTTTAAAAACAAACCGCCAGAAGTTCTCTGACTTCACTAAAACTAAGCCCCTCTCATCCTGAATATGTAGTTTAACTAGCCAATGCAGATATATATTCATGCTAAATGAACAAATTCATGGTGCAAGCCAATGATACAGATTTGTGTCTATGTGGTATAGACGAAAGAAAAGTAGATGGTCCTTTTGTTAGAAGTCTAAAGTTATTGATTGAGGTCTCTTAGGGAAAGAGTGGATTGAACCATTTGTGTATTTATTAGACGGTGAAGGAATAGTGGTAAGTTAATAACTGCTTTTTAAGCGTAATTATATACTATTTTCCAAATTTGTATGTGTACTAGGAATAAGGTCCGGAAATTGCAAACACGTTTACTCCAATTTGCAATTTTCGAACGCAAGACTATTAAGTTGTAACAACAGATTCACACTCGTGGATGTCAAAGACAGAACTTCTCTGTGACATATAGGTCTCTTGAAAAAGTAAAAAGACAAGTTATTAGATAATGCCGCCTAGCTTGTACGATGTTACTCTCGCTACTTTTGTTTTCGCTCTTCACTGCGACTTCTTTATTTTGGTTCCTTTTTTTCTTTGAATTAATGTCCCTTCACCAACTACGGGCAAATTCCTAATTGCTTCTACATTATTTTTGACTTACCTGTGTTCTCTGATTTTTTCATTATCTCGGAAACGAACAATATATAAATATTCCCTAAATTTATTTAAATAATATTTTTCCATCGGCCGCTTTATAAGTATTGCGAGTTGCTTTGCGAACATTTTGAATTTATGTAAGTTTCGACGATTTAAAGATATTGCATAAGTAATTTTTTCTATATATATATAGTTATAAGATTCACGTTTTGCATTTGGTCTTGCCGAACATGTTGAAAAATAAGAAATAGTCATCACGGTCTGAAGCTACTTCCGGATTTTCAGGCATGCGCGCCGCTATTTTTAACGTGACGTGACACTCGTGAATTATTGTTAAGACATGAATGAAGACTACGCGTGAGGAAATTTGTTTTCAAGCTATCCTATAACATGAAAACAAATGTCCTCAGGCGCATTCTTTATCCTTGATCTTACGGTTCTGAACACGAACGTCATTTCTTCAGACTAGCTCTTCCTACTTTATAAATGTATTTATTATCTTATGATATGTTGGTAATCGTTTGATAAGGAAAGAGAATCAGTCTTACTCATGTTTTTACACAGGTTCTAATAACTCAAAAAACAAATATATTTTCTTTAAAAGAATTAAATACGGTTGACCCCTCCAAAGGTTTTTTCCTCTTTGGTTTTTTGCATTTCATTAGGTTTAAAGCCAAGAACTTCACTGTAACGAGTTGAAAAGATATCTTCTGTTAAATGATTTGATCTAAAATGCTCGTTCGCAATCGAATAGCCTTGGATTTAGTAGGCAGCTTTGCCTGCTGTGAACTGATTTATATTTGGGAGATACCAATTATTTCGTCATCAATGATGCGATTTGAGCTAAACACACCCGATACACTAATTGATTTGCATAAATGTAAAACACAACAAAATGCGTAGCCGATGAAACTGCGTAGGCTTTTGATTCACTTCAAAGCAGGGTTGTTTGATTTAAATCAAGCGATTTTTTGAAAACAATCATTTGATTAAAATCAAGTATTTATTTTTATGTAACCAAATTTTTTTCTAAGATTCCAAGAAAAAGTTTAAGAAACTTAACTAGAAAAGACCAATAATTAAAAACAGTCATGGTTTTTGCATATTTCGGTTTAAGGTTTTCAAAGAACTCCAGTTTGTCTTGCCACTCGTGGTCAATTTCAACTGGAGTAAGATTCGAAAGAGGCTTGGAAATGAAATAGTGGTCAAGCTAGTCTTTTTGTACAAGCATTTGAATAGTAAAAATAAGAATAACTTTGTAGAAAATATCCAATAGCTGCTTAAATGTCATAATTATTTTGCTTTTTGTTAATTTTTGACTCATATGTTTTCATGTTGGTAGTTTACTAACTAGTAGTTCAATAAAAATCAAAAAAATCAAATAAATAAATAAAAATAAAAAAATCCGATTTAGTTAAAAAAAATCAACAACCGTGCTTCAAAGTCTAAACATTATGTCACGGGAGTCAATTTGCATACTGTAAGAAATGTAAAAGCGATGTTCCTGAATTTGCCCACAACTGCCCTTCAAGAAGAACTCAAAAACTCAACCAAGTTACAAAAACATTTTTAACAACAAAATTTAACATAACCACTATTAGAAAAATTAGGCCTCATGTTTTAAAAAAACGTTTTAGTTATCACTCTGCTATCAATGTTGCAAAACTAATTGCCAGTTTAAAACCAATTATAAATGTGTTCAAAACCTTATTTTCCTCATAAAAACGCACTAGTTAACATTTTGTATAAAAATGTTATCACTGTTGTATTAACTCAAAACCAAAGGTCAATTAAAAACCACTTACACAGTTGTTATAAATCAAATTTATGGCCATGAAATAACGCCTAACTTATCACTTGCTCAACTTCTTGAGGTAACATTTTACCGAAAGTAGACGTTGCTACGTGGGAAACGTTTTCAAAACATTGATGACAAAAATTTACTGTTAATCAACGTTAGTTTGCTGCTTGGGAATGTCCAAAACATAAATCTTTTCTAAGATATGATTAATAAATTTAAACTGGATTGATAATCAAAATCAAAATGTGGCATTATTATACTTAAATATACTTACTCTAAGCAGTGACTCTAACCAAACGTTTCTTCGTATCATCGGGATCAGTTTAGGCTGCCTTAGGAGGTCATCGATATTATTGACGTATTTCGAGTGGTCAGTTAGCATTTCACTCTTGAGTGCGGAGGAATACAATTTTAAGAAAACAAAGGAAAAGAAGAGCCAGCCACTTTTTAAAAAAAATGACCGGTTGTCAAAGCTATTCGTATCTGTTAAAAGTTAGATTTAGTTAATTAGTACCTTCATGACTTAAGAAGAAAGTGTAAGTGTTTAATAAGCCAAGAAATGAGTTCAATTCGAATATTCGTGAGCTTTCTTCCTTCATAAAAGTGCTTTGTATATACCTTTAATTATGACGAAGGGCTAAGGTATACTTTCAAACATTGCCACCTTTCTGGCTTTAACGGTTGCGAGCTTATTTTGGAGGGGGGAAGTATATAATCAAAACCGTGTCTGGGTCGTGGCCGATTATTTAGAAGTTTATATTTCTTATTCGGCTGTTTTGCTTTATTATCTTCTGCTTCATGGTAAACCTTTACCTTTGTAAATTAAGACATATTATAGTGCGTTAAGGGTTAAAGAAATGGGACGTGGTTTTTAGGGAAGGGGTCTGAGAAGACGTGACGAAGCGAGAACTAGAGGTACGGGGGGTCAGAAAATGCTTTTTTGGCGTGACGTAGTTTATGGACAGTCCCTACGACGGAGCCTTTGACCTGGATTAACTCAAAACATAAACTGCGTTTCATTACGAGTCACAGTTTTAATTACAAAAATAAGTCCGTTTTAAAGAAATCAAGGATTTTCTTTGAAATAGTGTAATCAACGTTGTAATATTTAACCCGACTCAGCTCTTTTAAGTACCTTTATTTGATCATTATCAGTTGCTTTCGGTTCACAATATTTAAAATATCTAGGCACTTTTTCACTTAGTAGTAACTAGTACACTATTACCAGGCATGCGAAATACCCTATAATTTCGACAATTTCATAAAATAATTGATTCAAAATTTATATGTTCGCCATGTAAATTTTTGCAAAAGGTCAGCCAAATTTGTGGACTTAAATCAGGGAAAACTTGGAAAAGTCAAGAAAATTCATTTCAAAAATGTTTTACGAGCCCTGTACTACATTACTTCGGGTTGTTTTTAAAATTTTGGATTCTATTTGGCATAATTGAGTGGGCTTCCTCCAAATCCTAGTCCCTTCAAAACGCCCCTGCATTGTAGGGAGCCAATATATAATAACGCTGGATTATAAGCTAAGCGAAACGAGCAGGTAGCAACCACGCGCGCTATGGAACTTTTCACCTAATAAAAATGCAAACACTCCTTTGGAATTCAACCAAAACTGCACTCTATTGTAGTTTCAATACAACAAACGAGATAGGTTTCTAGATGTTTATGTAGGGTCCACTTTCAAGAAGGCATCTTTGTGATCACAAAGAACTAAACCATAATGGCAAGTGGGGTGCGAAAAAAGTGTAGGGCGATAAGTAAATTTAAAATTTTCCGTGGTCATAACAATTCCCCGCCTAGTATATTGTTGCATATAATTTTAAGTCTCATGCTTTAAGATACAGATGGCGCTACGGAATAATGTTATTGTAATTAAAATCATCGAATTAGTGAATTTACTACATAATGATTAGATTTGAAGTTAATTCATAAGCTTATGAATTACAATAGTATGTAGGACTTAACAGTTTTCGAAGAAAGAGGAAGTCATCTCCCAGAGAATTTCATAAAAGGTTGTTAATTTAGATCGAAGCATTGTTTTGGTATGGTCTTCAAGAAGCGAGACTAAAGCCACAGACACGATAGACGCGATCGCAATAAGCCAGACAGTTGCATCGAAACCTTGAATCAATAGACGTTCAACATCGTGGTTTTTAACAGCATTTACGGTCGTTATTATATGCGTTTCTGCAGTACTTGCGGGAGGTGATATGTGAAGCAGTATGCAAGTTCCTTTTCTAGGGACGTAGTAGCCCACAGAAAAGTCGGCAACCTGTGGTAAACAAAATTGCAAGTATGTTCTTATACTAATGATAATATTAAGATTTATGTCGGGAATAAACGGTACATGATATGACCTGCAAGTATATTTACGGGGAGGAAGTAATAGTTTAGAGATGAGGTGTAGTTTCTGGTGAAAATTCAAATAGTTCTAAAAATACTCGACAGTGTTAAAGAAACTTTTATATAGCAGATTAGTGATTTTATATCTTTTGCTATTTAGAGATATAATCCTAGCTTTTGATTACAACCTGTTAAGGTATTTTATCTTGTGCGATAAAATTTTATTTTTTCATCAAAAATTACTCTAATAGTTTGGTCTCTTAATTTTACTTTTCTTCGTTGCGAATGACCTATATTATTTTGGATACACTTATTATAAAAATTTGAGAGATGGGCTTAAAAACAAGTTTTTAATAGGCCAAAGTGATTTGCTACACGACTCGGTCGTTAAGAAGTTCCCAAGTTGATTGTCATAAACATATTGAAATATTTTCGAATATTTAAATAGGTTACGTGCGTCAGATGTATAGGTATTAAATACCTGTGAGCCCAGTGAGGACCTCTGTGGAATGCCACATGCTACTTAGTAGGTTAAAATGGTGAAGACTTTGTATGTGACGACTTTACACAACTTTTAAGTACTTTTTTCTAATTTTTTCACTTAAAGTCGCAGTTTTTCATTTTATATCACTCTCAGTCGCAATTTTGTCACTTTATATTATTCAAATTTTTATCCTATATTTCTTCAAGGCATGAAATTAGTTGATTTTTTAGTACCATAAATCAAGTTCAGCATAGGCAAGCTTAATTGGTTTTTACCTCTCCGAGCGACGATGAGGTCACGGAGAGGTAATACACTAAACGTGTCTGTCTGTCGCCGCGTTCGCCGTTCACAGAAATTTGGAAAATTATACTTCAATGTGTTATCTATTTTACTTAACTCCAATCATTAACTAGCCATTACAACTTCATGTGCTGACTAACCGCAAACTCTTTCACGAATTAACAATCTGTATTAATTGGCTTCAAACAACCACAGCATATGCATGCACTAGATTTTCGTCTGTACCACAGAGACACCAATCTGTACTTTTTGGCTTCTACCATCATCATCTACTGGTCTTTCGTCTATACCACATAGACACCAATCTGCAACATTGGCTTCTACTCCATCATCGCCGTTAGGGTTAAGATGTACGCGGTGAGCGGCTAGAATTACGAGAAACGTCTAGCTTCCCAATGGCAGGGTTTCCACCAAAGGTTCTCGCAATTACACTATTTCTTATCGTTTATTGTGAATCAATCGCCTTATATACCCTAAATTTACAAATATTCTTAAAAAGGCATACTCTTGAATTCAAACGTCAGCAATAGCTATCTTTAAAATTATATTAAGAATAAAGTTTCTTAAATCGACTTAGCTTTAGTTAAGCTAAAATACTGACGATTAAAATAATATGTATTATATTAATAAAAGTATTTAAGAAAAACCTCCTTCGTCAGAAAGTACCTGTAAAAATTTATATAAAGCTACTCAATGTAGATTTTATCTGAAGTTGAAACACTACCAATTTCATAGCTAATATAAAGCGAGTAATTAAGACGTGTCTCATTGAAATACAACTTTAACTCTATTCAAAGTTAATAAAGGACGAGTAATGACAAGATTGAAACGAAAAGTTAATTAAAACAGAGTAGCGAAGTAGAGACGGTTGGTTTTTGAAAATAAATTAAATTAACAACGAAAGGTATGTTGGGAATGGATACGCTTAGAACTTATTTACGGAGCTTTTAACATGCAAAGCCCAGGCCTTAGCGATAACATTTTAATATTCTTAAAAACCTTACGGTTTTTACACCTTGGTTCATACACCCTTTCCTTTTTACCTTGTGCTGGCATGAAAAGAACTTTTACAAATCATAATATTTCCTATTTTTCAAAATAATAAATGAAATTATGATAAATATGTTTCGTTATTACGATTTTTTAGTAGTTGCGTAGCTATAAAGCTTTGTTTTATTTCGAAATTCCAAGATTAGTTTTTGATATTAACATTTCAATTGCGTTGTTATATTTGATTTAAATATACTACATTTATATATAATAATTGATAGTTAAGCTTCATTTGAATTCCATAGGAAACGTTTCGGATTGAATTTCTTATTGAAGACGCCGAAGCCAACACTGGCGTTGTTTCGTGTTTTCTTTGAGGAGGCCCTAACGGTTCAGAGTAAGCCGAAAGTAAAATACACTTATGAATAAATAATATCAGATCCATACAAGGCCTGAAGAGGATATTAAAAAGAAAAAGCAAAAGCCAAACACATTCGTACTATTCACTTCCGGTTTATTCTCCTATATAAGAAGTATAATTATTGACTGGAAGCGTCGTCTGCTTTACTGTATTTACTCTATGGTGGCGGGGAGTGATATTTAGACAGTGTTAACCACGTGTCATCCAAGAAGCAGAGTGCCGGAAGTAGTTCCAAAAATATTATAAGATAAATTAATTCACCAAGTATCTATTATTCAGTTGTTTATATTAGTACCATGAGTCAAAATCACAATCATTTCGACTCGGTTATAGGTCTTATCAGGGAGAATTTATGATAGGGAGTAGAAGCTCTTGCCCTTGACAGTGCTAAATACAATGTAGCTCAAACAAGTAGGCTCCGACGCTGAAACTGGCCTGGTAAATTTCCGGTCACATGACACTCCTTTAATTTTAAAGTTTGCCCTCAATCACTATTTGTTGTACAATAACCCAATAAAGGTTCGCGATTTCGAGTGCGACACTGCGACTGGCGCCATTTGTAGTTATTTTAAGTCGGACCTTTCCCTTTCCCTAAAAAGGTAGTGTCCATCTCCTCTAGAGACCCTCCCTCAACATTCTAGACCCACCCTAGAGAGAGGGGCCACAAAAAATTATACCGGAAATAGACCTGGCCAGTTTTGTTGATCACGTGATTTTTGAGCTACATAATATTCCTCAGTTTCCACTCCCTATCATAAATTCTCTCTGGTCTTATCGGTCAAGCTTGCATTCTCTGTTGCATGTTCTCGTTTTGGACAACGGTTAACAATCATGCAATATAACTAATAATATTGTTGAGGTGTAACGAGAGGGTTGTGTTTACAGGCCAATATAGCTGTCAGTCAAACTCTTAATAAGACTTGAATAATTCTTTATTTAAAATTTTATCAATATATATAGGGATTGCTGCATACTCAGAAAATTAAGTAGGTAGATAGCTTTATTTTCGACTCGGAGAGGTTTATTTTGGTTTTCCAACTATATTTATTCAACGCTTGAAGGAGCTGACTTTTATCTCTAGTTTTGAACTCCAGTTAGAGATTTGAAGTTTTGAACAAGATAAGCTTAATTTGCAGTTTTTTATATCTTGAGCCGTTTAAGTGGAAGTAAATCTTCCGTTTTAAATCTAATATTTTAGTCCATCAATAGATTTTGCCAAAATTGAAAGGAAGGCAAAAATTTATAAACCGTTTAAGGAAAAACGACCGCGCCCTTCAACCGATTTCCATATTATTTACTACAATGATTTCTTAAGACTTAAAAATTACCCTTATGACTATTGGGGTTCGATTTGTCGTCACTTTTTAAAATTGTCCCCAACGGGCTGAAGGGAAACGCAAGGTGATATTAGATTGATAAAGGTGATAATTTTTGGTTTGGTGAAGGTTTAGTTGGGCAAGATATGGTTAGGTTTCCAAAAATTCTTACCCCATATTTTAAAGCTTCATATAATATATGTTCACCGTACGTCCTATATATGCCATGAAATTTATTGAGAATCCTTTTCACCTCTCTATACTTCAACAGTTCCAAACTGAAAATATTATACAGGGTGTTTCTGGAAAGTCTGGCACATATTAACAGGCATGTTCCTTGGGTCAAAAGGAGTCCGAAAGATCCTATGACGTTTTGGGGTAAAGCGCTCCGTTGCGCCGTTATGGGCTCACAAAAGTAGGCCGAAAAAAGGAGATTTTGAAGAATTATAGCACTAGTATTGTGGTTTTGACCCAATTGTTTTCGATTATTGAGCATAAGGCAATGATCGAAATAAGTTCAAACCTAGTGGAAGACCGTGAACGTGTTAAACGGCCATAAACGTTAATCCCTTTGTTTTTATTAATGATTGTAATTAAAGGTAAGGAAAATAGCTCATATATCGGTTACTTGTTTGTTCAGATGTACTGGTAACTGACCAGTCTTTTATTCTTTATTTCAATTAGACTCATTACTTTTACAATAATTCGAATGAACCCCTCAAATTTTACAATGATTCGAATGAACCCCTTAAATTTTACAATAAATCGAATCGATTCCATTACTTTTACAATAATCTGTATGAACCCCATTACTTTTACAATATTAATTCGAATGAACCCCTTAACCTTTACAATAATTCGAATAAACCCCTTAAATTTTACAATAAATCGAGTCGATCCCATTAATTTTACAATAATTTGAATCGAACCCATAACATTTACAATAATTCGAATTGAACCCATTACATTTACAATAATTCGAATTGAACTTATTACATTTACAATAATTCGAGTTGAACCCATTACATTTACAATAATTCGAATGAACCCCATTACATTAACAATAATTCTAATGAACCCCATTACATTAACAATAATTCTAATGAACCCCATTACTTTTACAATAATTCGAATGAAACCCAATTACATTGTTCTACAAAAATTGTTCAAAATGGGAGGTCCATCAAGTTGGCCCCTCCACCCACCCGCAGGAGGAAATAAATGTCTGCAAACGATTGCGCTCTTCGTGCGCTGCAGTGCGCCACCATTTATTTTACTTGCGCCACTATAGTTTACACACAAGTTGGAAAATAAATTGGGGGGGGGGCAAATTAACGAACAGCCCCACCACCCAACGGTGGGAGGAAGGTAATGTATGCAAACGATTGCGCTCTTCGTGCGCTGCAGTGCGCCACCATTTATTTTACTTGCGCCACTATAGTTTACATACAAGTTGGAAAATAAATTGGGGGGCCAAATTAACGAACAGCCCCACCACCCAAAGGTGGAAGGAAGGTAATGTATGCAAACGATTGCGCTCTTTGTGCGCTGCAGTGCGCCACCATTTGTTCTACTTGCGCCAGTACGGTTTAAACACAAGTTCAAAAAGAAGATGGGGGCCCAGCTAACGAGCAGCCCCTTCACCCATCGGTAGAAGGAATATAAAATATACAAAAGTTTGCGGTCTTCAAGCGCTACAGTGCGGCACCATTTTTTCTTCATGCGCCACTATATTTTAGAAAATAGATAAGGGACAAGTTTATGAGCTTCCTGCACATAGTTTGCTAGAAAGTAGAAAATCATTAAAAAGTAGGTTAAAAATTTATTGAAGGTAAAACAAAATGTAATTTTTTGGGTTTTTTAATTTCACCGGTTTGCAATTCCTAATTTCAGTGTTAAACGTAAAACATCAATGTTCTGTCGTTGACTAAGGAATTTGAGTGGAATAGCGAAAATTCTTTGAACGGGCTTCTAAAGCGCTAGCAGTGGCGTGATCGAGTGGGCTGTGGTTCAAGAGTCAAGCCACGGCCCACTTGGACTCTCACTAAAGCTCGCCATTAAGGCGCGCCAACTTTGGCCGCCCTCTATGTTAAAGCGCGTACCAGCAAGAATTCGAAATACATACCAGGCCGGAACAAAAATTGACGAGCTAAAACTCGTTTTTAATGCATATTCCTATGGGAAATGATTTTGAAAATGAGTTGTGTCCGTAATTGTGTTGAGTTTTTCAAATGTTTCCGATTTCTATCAACTCTGACCTTTTTATGAGACGTGAAGTAAGTTTTGAGCTTCATTTTGAGCCTAAACTTATAATTTAAACTTATAAAACGAAGGCCTCAAAGACAACCGAATCTCCAAGAATCCCTTGGAATCTCTTTGCAAAATGATGATTTTACCAGAGTTCGAAGGGATCATAAAAGAAATATGTATTTTCAAGACTTATTCATATGGAAATTCATTGTTGTTAATAAAGGGCAACCTGATGTTAAAATATTGTTTCTCTTTAGGTAGAAAGATAATTGTTTGATTTTTTTAGACAAAAATATATAACTACTTGAATGTAAGAATTATTTGGTATGATCAACATAAAAGTATACTTATTTCAACCTTTAAAATATTAAGGTAAGTTTATTAAGGGTCTAGTTCGTCTAATTTGATGCAGTTTAAATTAAATAAGAAGAATACTTGAACTGGAAATGCTATAGTTATAAATCTTCATTAGAATGATATTATTAAAGGATAAAGATTATTAATGTAATTATTATGTTCATTAAACTGTTTAAAATAAGGTAAATCAGCTTCAGTTACGGGTGATCCATCCTCATTTCAAATAGTTTCCAGTAAAATTTTTTCCACTGGCGTTGTTTTAGGTTGCGATGTTGCTTTTTAGAAAGTCATTTTTCCATTTATACTATTTGGGGGAGAAACAATTAGTGGACTCTCATTAAAACTTTCCCGAAGCACCGAAATATCAAGTTAATTAAGAGAAAAAAGTATGAGTTAGGGTCAGTTTTTCCCCAAATCAGAAAAATGATAAAACGTTAGTTACGCTAATTTCAAAAATATTTTGCTGAATTCCAAACCGAGAATTCTTGAGATTTCGCTACAGTTGCTAAACAAACATTTTTTTCGGGGGAAAGAGATACAAGAAATCCGAGCTGTGCTAATTAATTAGTGAGCTAATTAAAATTCTAATTAATTGGCAATTTTACTAATTGAAAATGGTAATTGAACTTTAATTACTTTATTGCTATTTGGGAAGAAATTATAATTAATTAGTATGCATCGGAAAGGTAATTATCTAATTAAAATTTAATTAAATTTAGTTTGGGCTAGTTAGACAATTGGATTTTCAATTAATCTTTTTCGCCGATTTGAAGTAAAAACTGAAAAACTGAGTTTCATCTAAACTAAAGAGAATGCGCCCCACTACCAGTAGTGAGGGGGCAACAAAATTGTAACCCACCCACTGTTTCCTCTCTCTTCGTAAATGAAGTGCCCTCACAGTGAAGTCTATGGTTCTTTCGTAAATCGTAAATCCCTTATTTCGATGTTTCCATGATTTTTCCTTCTTGACTTAATAGCAGTGGCCATGGATTTACATCTTCGA
Source organism: Phalangium opilio (assembly GCA_019434445.1). Classification (NCBI taxonomy): domain Eukaryota; kingdom Metazoa; phylum Arthropoda; class Arachnida; order Opiliones; family Phalangiidae; genus Phalangium; species Phalangium opilio. Next base: position 57,137 of record JAEQBA010002326.1, on the reverse strand, counting down.
GTCCGTTTTAGGAACTGTGGCTAGAAAATAAAGAAATGACTCTAAATTTAGCATGACGGAAGGTTCGAGGCTTGTCTCATTTTTCGAAAATAAAACATGTATGGCTTCCATGGCCCCTTTTCGAAGACATTAAACCTCGCACTACCAAAGGCGGAGTAGGAAACCCATGGGCACTTTTATGGTGTTATTTGTTACTTATGGTTTCTTTTTTCACCTTAATTAGACAAGGAACTAAATAGTTTTAAAAATAAATGACTAATTTATAATTGAATTTAATTAGTTTCTATGTCTAATTGCTAATTGGACAATTAATTAGTTCATAAATATTAATCTAATAGCTAATCATAATTTAATTAGTTGACAGCTAATTAGCTCTGATAGGGAGCTATATATTATTTTGTTATATCATTACATAAGAGTATTGAACCTTATCACACCTAAAGGATGGTCCGTAACATTGTTCACCTTCGTATTTTTACCTCTCCGAGTGACATATGTCACGGAGAGGTTCTAATTTCTACGTGTCTGTCTGTCTGTCTGTTGTTACACCCCAGGGGACATTCACACCGTATTTTGTAAATCGCACACGGACACCAGTCTATACTTACTAGCTTCTATACTCCGCCATCATCTGGTCTTTAGTCCATCTCACAAGGACACCAGTCTGTACTTACTGGCTTTCATACACCACCATCATCTGGTCTTTTGTCCATTCCACATGGACACAAGTCCGTACATACTGGCTTCAATACTCTGCCATCATTTGGTCTATTATCCAGCCCACATGGACACAGGCTGTACTTACTGGCTTCTATACTCCGCCATAATTTCGTCTTTTGTCCATCCCACATGGACACAAGTCTGTACATACTGGCTTCTACCTGCATCATTGTCATTAAGGTTAAGACGTACGCGGCTTTCGGCTAGGGTTACGAGAAACGTCTAGCCTCCCAATGGCGGGGCTTCCACAAAAGGTTCACGCAATTGCCCTATTCTTATTCAAAGCTAAGATTTGAAACCTTTATATACTACCGATTTGAGTAGGGCGAAACAACAGGCGCATTTTTCATTTCAAACGACAATATTTGTCAAGTCTTCCAAGAATTTCTAGTTATTCTTTTTTAAAACTATGTAACGCTCAATAAGGTAAATAACTAACGAAGAAAAATGTTAATCATATTTATTTTAGTATTTAATATATTCTTCTCAACTCAAAATTAATACAGAAAGAGTTAAACAGCAGTCTATGTGTTTCTTTGAGTGTGTTCGTCCGTTGTTACACTAATGCACTGCGATAGCAGTTCGCCTTGTGTAAAGAAATCCTACCAAACCTTAATATTTTCTTTTTTCATAATTTAAAAGTAGTATATGGATATATTTATCGTAATTTCAATATCTTTACTAGTTTTGTAGCTATAAATAGCCGTTTCATTTTGATATTCCAAGAATATTTTTATATTATTATTTGGAATAGTTCTTTATATATTATTTAAGCTATAATACATATGTATATAGCATAAACCTTCCTAACAGATTACAAAAAGAACGCTTAGGCTTAAAATCTGTCGTTCAAATTCAGTTTCTTATTGTAATAGGTCTAGTGAACCTTGAAGTAATCAATAGGGTTTTGTTTTTCGTCTATGTAATGAAGAGACATTAACGGTTTAGAGTGAGCCGAAAGTTAAATACACTTTTAAATAATCAGGTTTTGATTTTGTAATAAAGCATCATGGTGGAAATCAGATCAGTGAAAGGTCTGATAGTAATTAGGTTATAGCTTCGAAGTTTTTATACTTTATATGTTTCGCATTCACTTTCACAAATATTGGTTTTATGTAATGTAAACAGTCATGTTGGCAAACTAAGAAAATCGTTGAGGTGAAACGGCAAGAAAATATTTACACCGCAAATCTGTTGTGAATATGGCTAAGACAATTGGGCCTTTTCAAACACATAAAGGTAATGAGAATCCCACCCTCGCACGAGTTTCATCCCCATCATTTTGATTTCTGTTTTTTAAAGTAAACACTTATTTGGTGACTCAACCAGAACGAACTGTAGTTGAAGCCACAAAAAAGGAAAAATAGACTCCGCCTCCTCCGAAGCACGCAATGGCGCCTTGGTTTAGCGTTGGTGCGGTGGTTTAATGATGGTGGAGCGCGGCAGTCTGGGAAATAGCACACTTCCTCTGGTCCATAACCAGTTTATTAATTGCTTGGACTAGTTTTTTAAATCAAGAAGTGGGGGTTACTGGTCCTCAGGACCAGTTTACTAATTGAAAATCTATAGGAGAACAAAGGCTGGGACCAGTCCGGAGACCAGTTAATAATTTCGGGGACTAGGGGGGTCACTGGTCCCAAGGAATAGTTTAAAAAATATCCTTATTTCCCAGACTGGCGCGCGGTGGTTTAGCGTTGGTGCTTTAAAAGGAAAGTTGTCTGCTGCGAGTTCTACTGTTAATATTTATTAGTCTCGCTCACAACTGGAGGTATGGCGTCTAGTAAAGAAATTATTATCTCGTGCTCGTTTTTTAGCCCCTAGTGTTTCACTTTTTTATTATCTCACATATCCCGCACGAGTGTCCTTTCTGCTGGGGTAGCTGGTTTCTCCATCGGATGATTTTAATGTGTCCAGGACATATCCTTATTGGATGTAAAATGTCGTCTGCTTTACTGTATATGCGCTATGCTTCAATACTGCTTTAATAATTCGTAAATTTTTACTTCAAAAAAAAAAAAGAGAGAATTATTTCCATATCTAGGTAAATTAGTTTGTAAGTAGTCTTGCTCTTGACTCGGAGAGGTAATATTTTGGTTTTCCACCTTGTTACCGTTTAAAATCAGTTTTATAATTTTTCTGCTTACAACTCTGTTTCAAATTCCTAATGTTTTTTTTCAGACTAAAAATTTTCAGCGCTTATTGATCCTTGATCATTGTCAGCATTTCCATGATGAAGAGCAAAGTAGCGAATCCGATCATTGCCGCAAACAATCCGAGCTTCGCTGCAATGTCCTTGAACTTGATTGCGTGTAATTCAATTTCAGCCGTAGAATGTTGAGGTTCTATTTCGATATTCCAGTCTCTCTCGAGAGAGCGATGATATGGTCTTGCTTGGGCAGTTTCCACGAAAGCCCGCAATCTATTTTAATGAATGTGTGATATAAGTTATTTGTTTGATATAGTAAGTAACATAAATCCGATGAACATTTGGCCACCGATTTTCCTGCAAATCAGGCAAGAATTTTATTTGCTAGTTTCATTTACACACGAGACAAGAAATTTATTCAAACCAAAGATCCTAAATGACATTAGGTACAGTTGTCGATAATTCTTAAGATTTTCATTTCCCAATATCGCAATTCCGTGCAATTTACCAGCGAATAATAGGCTTATTTCGTGAGTGGGAAGAGAGATTCAACACAAAATAATTGACTTAATTTGATGGTTTGAAATTAAAACAATTTTCTCACTCTTCCATATTTCTACAAGCGCGTTGTTTGTTTTCGATTTAATCAATATTTATCATTTAAGATTTTTGTAATTTTATGAAGTTGGGTTGTTGCGGATAAACAGATTTTTCAAATAAACCTAACTAGTTTAGCAGGTCGACAGCGTCCGAGGAAGTTCTGAACAAGCCACTTATATAGGGGTCTGGTTTCAGTCTTCTGAATCAAAATTTTAGTGCTTAACATGTTTTAAAAATGTTCGTGCTCAGTCAACAAATTTATCAAACAATTTCCACAAATTATAAGTTTAACTAAACGTTGTTTTCCCGGCATAAGTTTTCTAAAAACTACAGTAACAGCGTGCAAGGAAACGTAGCTATTGCAAAACAGGAGAAGTTATAGTTTTTTTAAAAGGGTATGAGAAGCTTTGTTTGAAAAACCTCTGATTTATATAGCAAAAGATAGAATTAATCACCGTGAATTCAAAAATATCAAGCTTTTAATCCTCCGATTTGTGGTTATTTGGCAATATGCATTTGAAAATGCTTCATATGAAATTATTTGAAATCCACTTTTTAAGAAAGGCTAAAACTTTTTCGTGTTTTTGACGTCACACACGCGAGATGGTGCCACTCTCTCCGCTATCAGACCCAGAGTTTGGACAGGGGAGAAGCATGGACAAAGCTCGAGACGCGTATACCTCGTGCTTATAGGCTTCCCGCACTTTTTTTCCTCAACGTCATAGCAGAAGAACAAGCTCAACAAGACAAAGTGATATATATATCAAAACTGAGTTTTCGTGATTTTCCAATGGATTTTAAAAACAGAAACTTTCGTTCAATTATATTAAAAACTTGATATTTTGAAAGTAGAGACTTGAAAGTGTAATATAATACCACTTTTGCATAGGCGTAGAGTTTCGTAAATGTTTGGTGGGGCCCGGCCCAAACGGCCTGAACCAATACATAGATAGCATCATGCATGATGCATGCACATGATGTATATAAATTCCTAACGAATATTAAGTACTAAATTTATATATACTACATTATATAGTATATTTATTAAGTATATCCATGTACTATAAAGATAATCTAGGCCGTTTTAAAACAAATTTATCCGTATTGGCGCATTACAATGCGAATGTAAAAATCCTTACAATAATTTCGAGGCCACTTTCAAAACTCGGGAAAATCACCAACTTAGGAAACCAAGAGAGCGACTTAACCCATAAGACTAATTTATACTTGTGCCTCGAAAAACATTTTGAAAATTGTTTATCTACTCTATGGAGTTTTACCAGCGCCACGCCTTACCAGGGATACTAGATGTATAAAGAGGGATTATCAGCTCGAGCCTTTCACGGCAGAGGGTTTTTAACGGGGATCTATAACGCGCGCCGTCTTGTTTTTCCCTATCAAGGACAAATTGAATTCCTATTCCGAGTATTCCCCCTTTTTTGCGTTCCACCGGACCTAAGCCGTTCAACAGCGCGCCTATTTCTCTCAGATATCGCATCCTCCCGCCATCATCCTTGATTTGACTTTGAACTGCACTAAAATCTAGAAGTCCGGTAGACTGTACTGCGCATGACACGCCGATAACTCTGTCGTAATTTCCGTCTCCCTTCGAATCCCTCTTAAAGCATCTAGTATCCCTGGCCTTACATTCGTCGCACTATTCCAAAAGCGGATTATGCTTCACATATAAAGTACGTAAGTCCCACTTTTCCATAGCTTTGGCATTAGATTTCATGACATTCCCGAAGAAAAAACTAAACAGACGAACAAAAAAGCTTTTAACCAATCATAAGCCCCTTAACCGTAGATAGCTTCTTTAAAGCCAGACATATCGGCGGCGGCTATTACTATTTTCTTGCATGGGACCCCGATTCGACCTTGCCGGTGACATAACCGGGAAGCTCGAAAGGCAAATTTGCGGTATCGTTCGTTAGTCGTTATATTATATTAAACGTTTTAAAGCTCAAGTTAAGGAAATTTTCGAGTCATTTAATAAGTCTTCAACTAAATATTATAAGAATTTTTTTAATTTCAACAGAAAAATAATAGTAGACTCGAAAACTACACTAAGCCTCGACTAGTTATGGGCGGTATCCCGATTCCCGAGCCGACAGCGGCTGGGCTCGACGTAGCCGCGAGAACAGAAAAATATCCTCGTAAAAAAACAGATACACGGCGTCTTAAATAGTCTAAGCAAAAGCTACCCAGATTGATAAGATCTTCGTGCCTTACTCCCAAATAATCTTTGGTATTGTGTATAGTCTTAACTAAAGAATATTCAGTCTTTATAGTAGTTCCCTAATTCATGTACCTGGTAAATCGGTTCTTAAAGCGGAAGGATCGCAAGGATCCGAAGGAGCCGCCCTACCGAATTATATTCCTCCGCATAAGGGGGGTTCTTTCCCAGGAGCTTGGAGAATATCGTGTAGCTCCTCCGGGCACAATGGCACATGTTACGTACTTCATGTCTAAAGCCTAATCGGCTTCAGGCTATACTAGACTAGAGCATGCTAAAAACGGGTTATTTTCAGAAGACCAGTTGCACTTTTCTATCCCATCCCTCATTCCTTCCATTATTTGTGTCAACGGTCAACGAAATTGTTGTAGTATCTAAATTTAATTGACGTGAAAACCATGAAAACCAGCCAATCTGGTTAGGATGGGCTGCCAGCCGCTGCTGCCTTGACCGGTCGATTCACTTTTTCAACGAAATGGAAAAAAAAATCTCTTAGAAACTACACTTTTAGCCACATCGTATGATATACATCTACGATGTGGACATTAGTATGATCTGCCCTGTTGGTGGTTGCATTGTAGGAGTATCTCTGTACTGCCTTTAGCAGTATAAAATTTTTCTTTCCTCATTGAAGGGAGAGTCAATGGGAGCTGATGGGAGAGGATTGTGGTGGGGTTATACTTTTCGTTCGTCATCGAAGTAAAAGTTAATATATGAGGATTAAGCATTGCATTAAATTGAACTAGTAAGGTAAAGCATTGTTTGTTTCACATTTGCTCTATGTTTCAAGCAAGAGAGAGAGTGAGAGAGCATTATGATATAGCCTTAAAATGCAAGGTTTAATACTCCCTTTAAAATTCCTATCACCCGTCGACAAGTATTTCACGCTTTCAATCCCGTTCCCCTATTTCAACATTCAAAGAAATCGTGAGGAATTTTAAAAGCAAAAGCTTCTCGGAACCGGGTTATTACAATTATAACATAAGTTAATTTCAAGCTTTCTGTTTATGTTGTACTATTTCAATTATAACATAAGTGAATTTATTGAAGTAAGAATAATTAAATAGATAAAAATGTGGCTACTATTATGGCCCAGCCCTTGGGTCGTCTTGTTTACATTTTACTGAACAAAATAAAACTATACTGTTCGGAAAACACAGCTCTGTAGTGGTTTTAATGGTTTTTTGCAGTTAGTTTAACGCAAAAATTATTTTTATGAGGTCACTGTCTTCATGATTTCGGTATTATGGATGACAAATTTTTGGAGGGGCTCGTGGCCACTTCAAAAATTTTTGGGGGGGTTCGGGCCCCACGGGCCTATAGAACTCTACGCCTATGCACTTTCGTGCTAAAATATGATATGAAATTGTAAATTCCCATACCCTTTAACTTCTTGGGACGTTCTTAAGTGGAAATGAATTATGAAACATTAGCACATGTCATTTCTATGGTACAGAATGCTTCTAATTTATTTAACCTCCATTGTCAAAGAAAGGGTTAACGGTTCCTGCAGACCTTAACATGGATATATTTTATATTTAAAAGCACTTCACTAGACACGTAACCAGTAAATTGTGTGCAGTGTAAATTACGAGAATGATAATCCCTTCCATATTATTTAGCGTCTCCGTTTTACTTACATCCTTTTTGTGATTTAGAATTAAACAAACATTTTGGTTGATTGGTGTGGTTGGGGAGGTATTACAATATTTGTGTTTTCTAACTCGGTAAGGTAATATCCGCGATGGCCTAACGCCTGGGGTACATTAAGGTCTTACCATGCCTAGCTAAAAACCCGTTTTTGCTTTCGCTGTCTATAGACTGCGGAAGCATTGCAATTACCCCTTGCGGCTGGGCGTCTTCTCCACCCAAATTTTTGGTGTAACCTGAGAGATTCCATTATAAATAAAGTTACTTTCAATTCAAATTTCCCGCTAGAAATATGAATTTCAGTGACATCTATACTCTATGGAACGTACTTTACTTTATTTATTTATGAAATTATTTTCCTCCTCGACCGAGTATCGAACCCGCATCATTTCAAAGAGTTTGCACTCTACGGATTGACGCCTTTATGCTCTAGGCTGTCTAAACATACTACCAAGCTCGAGTTATGTTGCCTAAACGTAGTATCTCTTTCGGCGGGCGCGTTACTCTCGCCTCTCCTGTTGGGGGTGGACCGTTTCCATGGTAGCGCTCGTATACGAGAGGTAAACTAACACGCAGCGCCTCTGAATTGTAAACTCTTGGCGGGAAATTCACGAATGGTAGATTGGCAGTAAACTATGTCGCGTTTTTAGCATTAGAAGGTTTACCAAATTATTTTAGGGATTCTACCAACAGTAAATAGAGGTTTCTCTCTACTTCAAAACCGTTTCCCATAAGCCTTTGAGGCCGATACGTCATGAAAATTTATTTAAGTTGTGATTGGTTGTTGTGATATGAAGGGGGGCTAAAACATTAAAAGTCCCTTCAACTAGGTATAATGCCTTAGCAAAACTACATTGCAGGGCTAGAAATAGACTCTCTTCTATTTAATATTGATTCTACTCGTCGAAAAGTCTAAAATCTAATTAAAACTAAACACATTTTTAACGTAAGAGATATTTGATTTGTAAACCAAACGAAGTCCATACCGTAGTCTCTAGAGAGTGTATCAGGGAAACTTCTGTAACTTAGCAAGTTTATGAAACAAAAATGATAATTTGATGTTTAATTTTAAGTATTGGCATTCGTAATAAAATCTTTCTATTAACGTTTGATTACTCAAATAATCCTAATAATAAATTTTACCAAGCACAAGCACTTTCTAAGGTTCTTTTCACTTTTAAGTAACAAGTTTGGACAAAGAAAAATTATCATTTCAAGTTTAAATTTGCCTATAAACGTTAATGATATATCAATATCGTCATCCCATTCTTAAATGCAACAGTTATGAACCAAATTTAAAAATTTGCTCAAACCATCTTCAAATCTACTTCCTTGCAGAGCAGAGTGCAGACGCTTTTCTATGCCTACAGGCTACCGGGCAGTACCGGCGTTGCCCTATTTTAGCGTCATCTACGTACATACACTACTATTTCAGCAATAATTATTAATTGTTAACTCTATATTAAATTTAGTTTTTTAATTGTAAATTTTATGTATGAGCAAAAATGTTTAAAATAACATTGCCATATGCATTTAAAATTAGGCCGACATGATGGCGCTAAATATAGCTTAGATCTGACCAGGGAGGAGGGAACTTTAGCTCTGCACTGCGATCATGTACTTCTTGAAAAATAATAAAAAAATCGTTTTCCAAACCTCTGTTGTTGTGCCACAACCCACAAGCGAGACTTTCTGATTACCCTGATTAATTCATGATTTAAATATTTGTCTTCCAGCTAAGTATTATTTTTGTGTTTTAAGGAAAACTAATCTTTTTATGTTTAATATTTGATACTTTTTTTAAAATACTAACTTTTTGTTCGTTAAATAAGGGGTCGTATACTTGAAAGCTTAAGCCTTTGCTAGATTTGAGTATCATTCTAATTATATCATAATTCATAAGTTAAACTAGTGCATGCTGCTTTTAGTTTTTTAGTTTTAGTTCAAGGTAAATTTTAGCAAAAAATCTTGTAACATAATTTGCGGCTAATTAACTCTCATTCAATAGTAATATTAGTAGTAAGATTTGACATAAATTTGTGCATATTTTTAAAAATTATAATATTTAGTTAATTTCAATTAGAAACAAAATAATCTAACAATTTTGATAAAGAAGCCTGCTGATATATGATTTTTACACATTTGGGTTATATTTTCAATAGCATCAAGTTTCAATACAACATGACTGGGGGCTAACTCTATGCGGTGGCTGTATATTGGTTTAAACGTACATTCATTGAATAATTTTAGTTCCCAGTTATGTATATAGAGTTTGCTTTGGGGGTGAGACGTCATTGGTTTTTCAGCCAATGAAATTAACAAGCCAACAGATGGAGTCACCTTCTGGTGGCTATAGAGCTCATGTTAAATTCTGCCGCCAAAATGGCGAATGGGCGGAGTTTAATATCACCCTCCCCGTAACCGATATAACTCTATTAGCAGCCTACTTTTGTTAGGTTTGCAATAAAAAGCTTAAAGTTAAATGTTCCAGTTCATAGGACAGAAATTTGTTACTTATTTCATTAAACTGAAAATCAATCTCATACTAGATCGATTTTATTCGTAATCGAAACACTATTTGATAAACAACAAAATAAATAGGCAAAAAAAATAAGCCGGAGTCATACAAGTTCTATCCGCTGGAGGCCACCACAAAATCATTGTTTGGCCGATAAAATTGTTTTTATATAAAATTGACAACACCTCTGGTTTTCTTGCTAATGCTAACGGCAGAAGTTGATGACTTCTTATCCTGGGAAGTATTCGACACTAAGGCATTATATAGTATCCCTCATTGCAAGTCAAAATTGCCTATGGCAGTCGTAAAAGAGGGTCGAAAGTTTCCTCCCCACTAGGAAAACTATCTAATCTACTGAAAACAATCCCACGCCGAGAGGTTGTGGCACTCAAACTGTGGGGCGTGTTAAAAACTTCTTCAGCGCCAATCGTTGAAAAGCCGTCTGTCTAGAACGCTCTGAAAATCCATTACAATCCGTGGGCCTAGGACCCCACACTAGTTTGACCGGAATTTCTAGCAGTCTATTAAAACAGCTGTTCTTGTCACCGTTTCTGATTCGTTACCTCAAACCACAGGACACACCTTAAAGTTTCGTTACTTGCCTGCTGTCTGCGTGCAAATCAGCCTGTCAGCACAAAATGAGAGAAGCGCCGTAGGTGGCGCGGTGATCGGACATAATAAGAAGTTGGCTAACAGAGATGGTTCCGGATATGGTTAGAGTCCAATACTTCCCAGGATAAGAAGTCATAAACTTCGATCTCATTGTTAGTTACTTAAAATGTTCAAGACAAATATTTTTGTGGAACAAAAATGATAATTTAAGCTTCAAATTTTTGGGTTTTTGCTTTTGCGCTTCGAGTTGCAAAAGCATTTGTCTGACCCTTTCTGGCTGGGTGCCTTTCCCCTTTTTATTCGCTTGCGGAATCGCATTGAAATTTATAAATAGTACCTAGAACCATACCAAGGTGGCTTTGCAACCTCCACTGTATTTTAGTTATTTAAGAAACTTTTAAGATTAGTGATGATTAGTAATTGATTACTCTTATTATAAGTTAAAATTAAGAGGTAAACCAATTATTTTTACCGTTTTTTCAAAAATTGTAACTGAAAATAACCTTAAAAAGGGTTTGGTAAAATTTGTTATCATGGCTTATTTGAGTAATTAAACGATAATAGAAATATTTTATAGCGTATACTTATAATTATCTTTTTGTGTATCCAAAATTGTAACTGAAAATAATCTTGGAAAGTGTTTGGTCAAAATTATTATTATGTTTTTCAAACGGCTATAAAATATAATGCGAATATAAAAACAAATAACTGTACTTAATTAGTTTTTTTAAAATATTTGTTTTAAAAACAAAGTTATCATTAATGTTGATGTGAAAACAACATCACACTAAATTAGTTTCATTCATAATCGAAAGGAAATTTAATAAATAAGAAGAGAATAACGCAAAATAAAATTTCTGGGGTCTTATCAGTTTTAGCCGCTAGAGGGCGCAGCGAAAGCATAATCTGGCCGGGGCCATCTTGTCGTCTATCCAGCCTCTACACACAAACCACAAACATACACACACACAGATCATAATCGTAAAAGCCAGTGGAGGCTATTCTCTAACTTTTTAAGCGAGTTATCGCAAGTGATAACTATCGTCTAAAGGGTTGGTGTCAACCTCGATGTGTCTATGAGAGCGCGATATCTAAATAGGTTGTAAGTCTTAGGTGTCATCAAAACTTCAACGAAAAGTGGCGGTTGTCTCGTGATTTCCCCTCGTGCTAATAAAAATCAAAGTGGTGAAGTTAAAATTTTATCGTTATTAATTTTCACGAGAGTGATAACTTAGCAAAAGGGTTTAGCTGGTCGATAAGTTATCGCTTGCTTTAAAACTAAATAGGGTATGGATAACGTGCTCTTATAGACTAATCGAGGTTGAAACAAACCCTTTATATGATAGTTATCAATAGCGACAACTCGCCTAAAAAGTTAGGGTATTGCACCCAGTATGTCTTTCACACTCGTAGCTAAAATTTATATATATACATATATATAATAAAGTTGCTCACATTCCCCATCCCCCTGCGTTAACCCAAAAACCCGGTCTATAAAAACCGAATGTAGGACATAATCCCCCCATTTGAGAAGAAAAGGACATAATCCCCTCAGGTAGGAGACAAAACCCCCGGACAATTTCCCACCGAATGGATGCCGAAGACAAAATACGCCAAGCCCCAGGACAAATTCCCCCCAAACTGTGTTTACGACAAAATACCCTAGAGAACGATTTCAATTTATATGAAGATTTATAAGGAAAAAAACATCAATTCATGCGTTTAATAATTATATTCTTTAATATTGAAAGTAGATTTTCTTAAATCCAAGTCAAATTATTTCCGATACAGTTCAAGAACTGTTGCATGTCAACCCAACCCAACCCAACCTATCCTAACCTAACCTAACCTAACCTAATCAAACCTAACCTAACCTAATCAAACCTAACCTAACCTAACAAAACCTAACCTAACCTATCCAAACCCAACCTAACATAACCTAAACTAAACTAACCTAACCAAACCAAACATAACCTAACCTAACCAAACCTAATCAAACCAAAACTAACCTAACCTAAACTAACCTTATCATAACCTAAACTAAACTAACCTAACCAAACCTAACCTAACCTAACCAAACATAACTATGACCGGGGAATTTTGTCTAGAGCGTAGGGGGATTTTGACTAGAGAGTAGGGGGATTTTGTCTACAGAGTGGGGGGATTTTGTCTTGATAGTGGGGGGATTTTGTACTCTTAACTTGGATGGGGGGAAAATGACCGGGGGATTTTGTCTTGAGAGAGGGGGGATTTTGTACGTTTTTAAAAATGGGGGGATTATGACCGGGGGTCTTTTGTCTTGGGGGTATTTAGTCCGTATACCATAAAACCTATACGCTATCCAAAAAATCGGCTTCTATACAGCTTTGCATCAAATTAACCCTAAACTTGAGGGTTGTCGCAATCTAACCGGGCGAATTCTTTGACTTTATCAATGTTGTTTCTTTCCCAATACTTCCAAGAGCCGGAAAAGGATCATTTCTCAACTAGAGTTCAGACAAACTTGTTTCACGTCAATCTAATGTCGGAAAATTGCTGTTAACTCATACCATAGTGCTTATGTATTTCTTTTCGCAATTCTTTTACATTACGAGCTCTAAGTTGTTAGTTGATCTTGCCTTAATCGGTTTCTATCCACGCTTGTTTTTCGTGTACCCGTGGGCACAAACACACAGAACACCATCGCAAAAATAGGTCTGGTTATATAACCACACGTAGCTAAAAATGAAAACTATTGGTAATAGGCCCATAAAAAGCAAATGCGATCAAAAATCTAAAACATTATTTAGGGTTTTCCTCAAATATCGTTTCAAAATAAAAGCAACTTTCCATCGTTATTGTTATCGCACGTTGGTGACACTAGAGGTACAGTTTTTTTAATGTAGACCAGAGCAGCTGTGTAACAAGCTACCTCTGATGGTACTGACCTTTAAATGTCGAACACCAGACTATTCTTGAAATAGGAAAGTTAACGAACCTTCGGTTTATGTACTTCAGAGCTTTTGAATTAGTCTTATTAGAGACATGGAAAACTTGCTGTTGGTACAAGTACCTTGTCGAACCAAGGTGAAAATCGAATCGATCGAGTTTCAGCTGTTCTTTATCCATGTAATAAGACAGAAGAGACCTTAAATAGGATAAATCCCCAAACCAAATTTGCTTTCCTGTCAGTAATTTATTCAGTCTTTCTCTGAAATCCACTTTAGATTGCCGGCGAAACAGAGTTTTGATTTCATCGTCAGCCTGTGGGGATATTTTAAATTTAGTTTCTTTATAAATGTGATAAGAGTAGTTTAAAACCTCTACCGATTCGTCATCTACAAGATCAGAAATAAATACATTGACTTCGGGTACTTTCAATAAGTCCGATATACTGTTGATGTTTTCTGTTTTTTGGGATGAGAAATTGGCTTTCAATACTCCGCTGAACAAATTGACAAAAACTACACTTATCAACAGATAAACTCCAACGCTAAAACGAATCGCTAGTGACGGCGGAATATTGAACCCTAAAGGAATAAAAAATGTTAGTAAAGTTAAGGACGGGACAGACTCTTTCGAAGTCACTCTTCACTATGGTTAATAAGTCATTTTATCTTATTGAAATGCAAATTCAGTTTAAAGCTCAATCTAATTTCAAACTAAGTATTGCATAAATGACATTTTGAACGTAATATTCAAATGTTTCTATAGCACTGTTCCCAAACCTTACTTTAGCTTGACAGATGTAGACACATTAGTTACATAATCTAACTTGAGTTTTACTACGCACTCCTTAAAAACTGCACTTATACAGTCATTATAAAACCTTAAAAAAGACGCAAATAAAAAATATTCAGAAATTGAAATTCTTCATTAGGATATTTTGGTTTCCATGTCTGCCTTATCAATTTCGCGCACACTATATTCTTTTTCAGACTTATGTGTTTTATTTTCTGGGATAAACGAAGCCAACCGCTTTATTTTATCGTGACTTCGACATAGAAAAAACATATAAACGGACTTTAATAACTCGCTTCCGTGAAAAGGGACAACGCAATCAACGCCTATCTTTACCTTTTCCCAAAATGGCTCCAAAATAAAGGATGAATTTGTGAGCAGCGACGGACGTCATTGATGTTTGAATTCCCTTGACTCGCATGTGAATGATGTCAATAACTGTTATTACTCCCATGACGCAAAGCAACCCAATCCAAATCTGAAAAGCATTCAGAGAAATTAATTATCCTTACCTGTTAAAAATTCACGTATAACATGACCATTTTCACAGTAGGACTTCTTTTCTCAATGAAACTCTTTTTAAAAGCATTTAAATAAAATAAACTGATTTCAGTATGTAAGTTATTTGTGTTTATTTTTGTCGGTTTAAATGTGTACTCTTATTTAATTCGAATTACTTTGCTAATGAATTTTCGACACTAAAATAGTCTCAACCTTAACATCTCAAGTAACAACAGAACTTCGACACGCTGCACCTTTTACAAATTGACAAGAAATTATTATACATATACTTTATTCAGTATGCTAATTTCAAAAATAAATATAACTGTGACATGATTTTAATAATCAAATCAAAGGGAATCTTTGCCTCGAATTCTCACTCGATGCTAGGGCTGTTTGAATAGAACTATTTAAGGTATTAGACGAACGCCAAATAGTAATGTTTCTCTCTCGGCTTTATGTTGGAAAATGACCAAATAATTGGACCAAATAATCTGAAGTTTAAAAAATCTTTTAAATTGAAATTTCTATGAAAATAATGTACCAAATTTCACAGTCTGAAGGACCCACACCCTTCAGTAATGTTAAATAAAAAATCACTGAGTTTAGACCTAGCGTATTGTAAGGTATTTTTTTTTATTTTTTTGTTGGCCTATCACATCGAATAACTAAGAAACTAAGCAACAGATATTTAATTTTCAGTTTTAAAGACATGATTATTTATTTGAAGTAATTTTTCATCTTCGTTTTTAGCCACAACGTAGTATACGATAGGCTCTTAGTTTGACCCGAGCCGTAGTAGTAGTAGTAGTAGTAGTAGTAGTAGTAGTAGTAGTAGTGGCCGGGGTTGTCGCTTTCGTTATCGTTAGATTTTAGCTTAAAAGGAATTCGATAGTACCTCAACCGATCCTTAGGGGTAACTGAGCTCGGTTAGAGATTGTATTTTAATTAAACTTTTTCTTGGCCGCAGCCGGGATTCGAACCCGGGTCGCTCACGCAGCAGTAAGACATTTTACCAGTGCACCACGAGGGCTTAACAAAAATAGCGATCTTTCTTCCTTTAATTTATCTCTAAGGGGTCGGAAATGAGAGAGGGCCCTATTTATTTGTGGGGTCGGATATTTCTGTATTTTTGGTGTCAGATACTTCTGAATTTGTGTCTTTTGGTCTTTATATTTCTTTTCTTTTTATTTATGTGCTAATTAAATAGATAACGCTGTGGCTACTATTATTTATTTGTTTTAAGCCTTTATGTTAGCACTGTTAATTATTCGTCTTTTTAAAGGGAGAGTGAAAATTGGTTTTTGATTTCGAAAGGGTGGGGACTATGATTTGTCTATAACAGTGCAATGCGAATTTACAACGCAAGTGTTAAAGAACGCTTTTAGAGTGAAAAGGGATAAATTGTGTCAGGAGTTCATAATAACCCCCCTTTGGGGGGAAGTATGAAACTGGCCATAGAGCTAATGGTAAAATACGCGAACAACAAGATTCTGTCGTTGCGCATAGAAAGGATTAGCCTGTTTATGGACATACAAAATTACAGTATCGTGGTGGTATCTATGCGCCTTGGTTTTCGTTCCAAAACTTTCGTTGGCTGGGATCTCCGTCGAAAAGAAAAATGGCGATATGGTGGACGTAGAAACACGTTGCAATTCTTATATTGAAAATACTGCGAATAAATTTGTCCAAACCGTTTTAGTTTAACCACGGAATTCTCACTCACACATATCACAACAAAACATTATTGACGATTGTTTAAATGTTTTGTAGAAAACTAGAAACCCCGACTAAAAGCCAACTTCTTAGTCAAGGCTTAATTTACACCGTTCCGACAGAAGCAGACGTTAGCCATTTTCGCTCTCAAAATCACAAGATAAAAATAGTTTTAAACCGGAGTTGTCTAAGTTAATGCGCGTGGGCGCTAAAAATGGGGTAACTATTTCTTTGGGAGTTAAGCGGTGTATGAATCCGCTGAGCTTTACTGCGAAACTTTCTTGTTACGGGCTTTTTAACCAGTTTCGTACTTCGGGTTATTATGAACTCCTGATTGTGTTAAGGTGATATTTTTCATTAATTGGTGATTTTAGAGAGAAAGGCTTAGGATTCTCTAAAAGTACAATGCGGATGAATTGTGAAAATATTAATGAGCAAACAGTAATAACTGTAGTATTTGAGGAAGACACAAATTTATCATATTGCCTTTACCTATAACGAAAAATTTCAGTCCCTCTTTAAAGTTTCTCATACTTTAAGCCATGACTTTTCTAAGAATCCGAACTTTCTTTACATATAAAGTTCGGGGTTTTCACAAAGAAAGAACTCAAGTTGGGTGTGAGCGTTATGCGTTTGATCAATTTAGCATTGCTAAGTTAACTCATCGAGGGGGTAATCACAAAAATGGGTAAACACTATAACTAAACTTTCCTTTCAAAAGGTTCTGTTAAAAAGTCCATGTTAGAAATTTGTAAGATGCGATAAGTGTGCATCAGCATAAGTCTATGTTGTAAACTCATAGAGGGCATAATCACTTAAACTATCTGTTCTTCGATTCGCCGGAATATTACAATTATACCATAAGTAAATTTATACGGGTAATAATTTTATCATCGAGGGGCTATTCACTCTGATTTTATGTATGGTAAATCATTTAAGCATTGTAAAAGATAGCACGATTGACTCATTAGGGTAAGGTAGAGAGGGGTTATCCGCTCATTAGGGTAGGGTATAGAGGGGCTATTCACTCGTACGATGTGGGTACTATTACGAGCCCTTGGGCCGTCTTGATTAACCAATATTCACTGACGTTTTTTCAAACAAAATTTACACATGATAAATATATGCATTGCAGTTTATACGAGAAAATGGGCTCTTGATGGATAATACAATATCATTTTGACTAATAATAGGTTATTATGGGTCAAATATTTGAAATTATGAGAACTTCAGCTTATTGGGTTATACTATGTTATTTCGAAGTCCAAAATATAATGGGACCTTTCACTGTCATGACGTAATAGCGGTCGAATAGACCTCTAGCTCGTCATTTTCTGAGTGCTAAACTTAAAACGGCGATTTTTTATTTTATTCAATTAACGGAGAAGTTTTATTATATTTTGTTAACGATTTAGCTGTTCTTTAAATAGCGTTAATTGATTAAAATGGATTTTCTGTACCATTTCACTTTTCTTATGAGGTTAGATTACATATCTTTGTAATTACGATTAGGGAACTTAAAATGTATAAATGACCAACCTTAAGCTTAGTCTTTAAAAACAATGCATATTTTACGATAAAATTTTATAGAAACAAGTTGGAAAAACCAAAATATTACCTCTCCGAGTCAAGAGGTAAACTTGTTTACCTATATATGGAATTATTTCAGTTTTTTTGAAGTAAAAATTTACGATTTATTAAAGCAGCATTCCAAGCATAGAGAAAATATAGTAAAGCGGACAACATTTTACATTCAATATGGATAAATCTTGGACACATGGAAATCAGTCAATGGGGAAAAGAACAGGAAATGAAGTGAATAAATTCTGGAGAGATATAAACTTTATGTGTTTGAAAAGGCCCAATTGTCTACGCTTCAGCTGTATACCCTTTATACTTATAGCTAAATTCACAACTGGTTTGCAGTGTAAACACAATCGTCTTGTCTCACCTGAACAATATTCTTAGTTTGCCAACATGAGTGTTAACGTTAAATAACACCAAAGCTGATTTGTGGCTAGACGCACTAAAAGTCTTACGCACCATAAAAAGAATAAACACTCCGTAACTACTACCCGTTTACCATTAGCTCTTTCACTGGTCTAATTTCCACCATGATATTTTCTTCTATTAAAATATAAATATCCAAACCCTGATTATTTAAACGTGTATTTAACTTTCGGCTCATAGCCCAGGACTTTTAGGGTTTGACCTAGAACATTTGAACATAAAGATGAAAATTGGTACATGTGTTGTTTTTGATCCAACAAAAAATATACTAAAAGTCCCCTGCTGTAGAGGGCGAGCTTTCGCCACCATCTTGGAAAATGGCCGCCAGGAATTACAGCTACAATGTGTCCCACGTTCTTCTTCAAAAATGATAAAAATTGGTACACATAATGATTGGAACCACATGAACGTCATGGCAAAATTTTACAGCTCTGTGTTTAATAGTTTGGTCGCCATATTGGAAAATGGCCGCCGTGAATGCTAGGTACAGTATATTTCACCATGTTGTTGGAAAATTATTAAAGTTGATAAATATTATAATCAGAGCTGTGTGAACCTCATAGTAAAATATTGAAGCCATTAATCAGATAGTTTGGCCGCCATGTTGGAAAATTGCCGCCATCAATGTCATTTAGATACTGTATATGGTTCAAAAATTATAAAAATTGGTAATAATTATGTTGAAGACCGTCTTATCATCATACTTGATTATTGAAGACGTGCTACTGTTAGTTTGGGCGCTATCTTCGAAAATGACTGCTGGAAATGCTAAATATATTTCAAATATGTAAATCTTTTTGAAATTCCTATTTTGAATAGATGATTTTCATTAACGTAATAAACAACATAAATGGATATCTCGAAGTTGAAATTATCGACGCCATCTATAAAAATGGCCACGCGAAAATCATTGCCCTAAATTCTGAAAGAAAGAAAAGTTATTCAAAGCTGTTATTCTCAATATGTTGATTAGAGAATATGATTTGATATGGGGTTTGTACATTCCAGTGTTGTTTAAGATTAGATTTTAGACAAATCTCTAACATTTCATTCATATTCATCGTCATCCTGAAGATTTTTCATAATAATTGCTTGTCAGAACCTTTGATTAGGCACTACACCTAGCTGGGGGCCTTATAAGCGCCCCTCTCCATCATATTCCAAATTGAACCTTCGGAACCGCCGTCATGGCACATGGGATCGGCCAGCGGGCCAAACAAATAGTGTATCCGCGACCCCTAGAGGGTTGCCAATAGCGGGGGCGAGCCAAGGCAACACCTGTGCGGGGGCGAAGCGACCCAGCAAAACCTTCACGGAATCGAGCAAGGAACGGTCTGAACCAAGGGTGAACCCAAGGAACTCCCGCACTGTCACACAAAACTCGGGCTCCCTCCGCCACGACAAGTCCTTTGAGTTAAAAAGGTTATGAGAACACTTCTTTCATTTACGTGCTGTAACAGGGTGTGGTTATGATAAGGCGTGGTTTAAAGTAATGACAGATAATCAACATCTTATAAATTTGTTCCGCTTTTTTAATGACCAAATGGCATCTAAGGAAGCCATAGCTGCTGCCGAAGAGAGATTTCTTTTCGCCTTTTTTAGGGTGATATTTGACGCGTCCAAGCTTCAACTATGTAGATATTACACGTATAATGGAACCGTTGCCACACTTACTGTCAAGTCCTCATTTGATCTCGCAAAGCTCCATCCAACAACCGACGCCGCAAAACTACATTTTTTCCGAGCGTATCTTCAAGTCCAACATTAGCTAGGAAACGATTTAATCCCGAACAGTGGGCATTGCTTCGCGATCGCGAAAGTCGAGGACCCATTCACACCATTCTCCTTCCGGCATCAGATGAACAGATCATGAACTTATAACACTCATTATTTGTATCTGCAGTCTGCAGAACATCTTGTATAAAGAACTGTGAATGTAGACGATCTGGATTAGCTTGCTGGGCAATGTGTGGTCATTGTCAAGGTATTAGCCGTAATAAAAAATCTTCAGGATGACGAGAAATATGAACGAAATGTTAAAAATGTGTCTTAAATCTAATCCTTAACGACACTAGAATGTATTTACATCGCGCAGGGCCCATATAAAACGATTTTTCCTAACCAAAATCCCAGAAATATGGCTTTCCTTTTCTTTTTTCCAGATTTTAGGATAGTAATATTTCTGCGACCATTTTTGAACATGGGTCGATAATTTAGACTCGAAAATAGTTATTTTTATGGCGTTTAATACGTTCATGAAAATCATCTACTGAATAAAAAAATATCGAAAAATTTTGGCATTTCAAGCAGTCATTTTCGAAGATGGCCCCCAAACTATCAGTAGCACGTCTTCAATAATCAAGTATGATATTTAGACGGTCTTCAACATAATAATTACCAATTTTCATAATATTTGAACCATATACTGTATCTAAATGGCATTGATGGCGGCCATTTTCCAACATGGCAGCCAAACTATCCGACTAATGGCTTCAATATTTTACTATGAGGTTCACACAGCTCTGAATATAGTACCTATCAATTTTCATAATTTTCCAACAACATGGTGAAATATACTGTACCTAGCTTTCACGGCAGCCATTTTCCAATATGGCGACCAAACTATTGAACACAGAGCTGCAAATTTTGCCACGATGTTCACGTGGTTCCAATCATAATGTGTACCAATTTTCATAATTTTTGAAGAAGAACGTGGAATACATTGTAGCTGTAATTCCCTGCGGCCATTTTCCAAGATGGCGGCGAAAGCTCGTGCTCTACAGCACGGGACTTTTAGTATATTTTTGGTTGGGTCAAAAACAACACATGTACCAATTTTCATCTTTATGTTCCAATGTTCTAGGTCAAGCCCTTTTTTGGCCTATCTGTCCTGGCCTATCACTCTGAACCGTTAATGTCTCTTCAATACAGACAAGAAAGTCAAAACCCATAGTTTACTATACCTTGGGCCTCAATTATACACTCTTTTGCTCACTAGGCCTATTACGGTTAATACTTGATTTAACCGACAGAGTGAAAGCCTTAGCGTTCTTCTTGTAATAACAAAAGCAAGGATTATTCTATATACAGATGTAGTATAGCTTAAGTTATATATAAACAGCCATTTCAAATAATAATATTTAAAAATGTTCTTGGAATATCAAAATAAAACAGAGCTTTCAAGCTACAAAACTATTAAAGGTATCGTAATTACGAAAAGTACTTTCACAGAATCACTTTATAATATAGAAAAAGGGAATTTTAAGGTTCCGTATGATTTCTTTACACATCAACACAAGGCGAACTGCTAACGCGACGCACTAGTATAACAATGGACGGAAACACACAGACAAAAACATAGACTGCTTTTTAACTCTTTCCGTATTAATTTTGAGTCGAGAAACAAGATTATCTTAAATATTAAAATAAATATAATTAATATTAAATATTTTCTTCGTTACTTGTTCGCCTCATTGGGCGTTACATCGTTTTGATAAAGAATAATTAAACATTCTTGAGAGAATTGACTAATATTGGCGTTTGAAATGAAGCATACGCCGGTTGCTTCGCCTTACTCAAATAGGTAGTATATAAAGGTTTCGAATCGCATCTTCAGGTTAGAACAGCGCAATCGCGTGAACCTTTGGTGGAAGCCCCTCCATTGCGAGGCTAGACGTTTCTCGTAACCCTAACCGATCACCGCGTACGTCTTAACCTTAATGCTGATGGAGTAGGAGCCAGTGAGTACAGACTGGTGTCCATGTGGGATGGACAAGGACCAGAAGATGGTGGTGCTTAGAAGCCAGTATGTACTGACTGGTGTCCATGTGGGATGGACAAAGAGCAGATGACCGTGGTGATTAGAAGCCAGTGTGTACAGACTTGTGTCCATGTGGGATGGACAAGGACCAGAAGATGGTGCTGCTTAGAAGCCAGTGTGTACAGACTGGTGTCCATGTGGGATGGACAAAGGGCAGATGACGGTTGTGATTAGAAGCCAGTGTGTACAGACTGGTGTTCATGTGGGATGGACAAAGACCACAAGAGGGTGGTGATTAGAAGCCAGTGGGTACAAACTGGTGTTGATGTGGGATGGGAAAAGAGCAGCAGATGATTGTGATTAGAAGCCAGTGTGTACAGACTGGTGTCCATGTGGGATGGACAAAGACCAGAGGCTGGTGGTGTTAGACAGGCAATGGAGTAATAGCCTGTAAGTGTAATATAATTTTCGAAATTTGCGGAAATTGAGAACACGTTTGCTCCAATTTGCAAACTGCGAACGCGGTCACGTGGGTGTAACAACAGACAGACAGACAGACACACACACAGACAGACACGTCGAAATTAGAACCTCTCCGTGACATACGTCACTCGGAGAGGTAAAAATGAATTTGGGATAAAAGGAAGATAAGCAATTTTTTAAAATATTTAATGTTTTATAATCATGTCTTTGAAAACTTAAAATTTGAATTACTGAACTTCAGCGAATCTGTTTGTTCATTTATGTTTTCCTTTTCACGTCTGTGTTATTAATATTACTTTTTCTTAATTGTAAATGATGTCGAACGGAAAGTACTTATTAAGACCTGATAACATATTTTTCCAACGAAACAATGCCTTATTTTAATCAAAATTAGCTTGGTTGCAAAAATAATCCTGCTCGCTAATCATTTTTTACTAACGACCTTGAACAAACATGTTTCTACATACAGGGTGCAAATAGAAGTCGATGGTGCTACTAGATATACGTGATAGAAATATAGTTTACATTAGCTTCGGAGCAGCAAGTTCATAATACCCATAACCCCTTGAAAACCTTTAAGGGATTATCTTCGTCTCTTAACTTCTAAAGACTGAGTGGCGGAGTTCAGCCATAGCCTCTTAGATCACGCGAATCGGTGAACACAGGCAATATTGAGAAATAGGTACGTCTGAATTTTCAGATTGCACCCACCTAACCGCGTCATCTAGGGGATCATGGTCCAGCTGAAAATCTGGCAGTCTCTTTCTTAGCATCCTCAAGTTCACAAACACAACACAGAGAAAATCAAAAATTTGTTGCTATTACTAATTTGATCAATAGACTGAAAAAATATTAGGCTACTAATTTTTTATCCGCAATAGAGTAGTCGGTTTTTTAAAACTCATTATTTGAGATTCTATAGGTTTAAAACCATTGTTCAAAACATCGGTAAGAATAGTAACGCTTAAATTTGACCAAATAGATGGGACCATCCTTTACGGCCCTACTCGTTGCTGGACTAATAAAACTGATTGGTTGGTTAAAAATTAAAGAAATTTCTTACTCCGATAGAAATAATTTTCAAATCGTCGAAAGGCTCCATTGGAACAACATCGAATGTCAAACTTTTTGCAGACAGTAATCTTTGATGGGTGTACATAAGTGGCACAGTCACTTTCTCTCTTCCATCTGATTTGAAACTCAAGTATTGGTAAGTCACAGGTAACAGAGTCAGTTCAAAGTTCTGGCAATGCATTATTAAAAACAGATTGTAGTAAGGGTTCAAATTAAGTTCTTTTTATACTCTTTCAAATGACAAAATGAGTTCAAAACGTTAAATAAATATAAAACATTGATAATTATTTTCAAAGCTGTCAATATGAGATCTAAAATGTGTTTTTGCTATTTTCAAATGTTCCACAAAGTACGGTCAGCATAATTTAAATGAGTGTTCCCCAATAGCTGTGCAACAAGTTTCAGATCAACATTTAAATATCGAGTAAAATTGTTAATTATATTAAGAAATATAACTGAAAAAGAAAATTACATTAAGCTATACTTATAGTTCTTTTTCGGTCCACAAATAATTCGTGGCTCACTAGTGACTTTGTATATATATACAATATATATATACTAAAAACGACGCAAATGTTTTGATCTGCTTATATTTAATATTTCTTACCCAAAATATCTCTTCCATGCTTTAAATTGACCACCAGAGTGTTATGGCACAACCCAAATTCAGTTTTTCTCAAACGCTTTGTTATTCCGAGAGTTATAGGCAAACATCATTTGATGTCTGAATGAGAGAGACTTTGTAATATTCTTGTAACTGCAAATGATGTGCGCATACCTTTTAAAAAGTTATGCTTAGCTTCAAAGCGAATAACATCAACTCTCGTTAATGGGCCGATTTTATAAATGCAATCAACATAATTTAGCACAAAATGATGTTTTGGTTTTTAGAGAGCGGTCCTGAAATAAGCTCAAAAACATTCATGATGGTCTCACATAATCTGAGCAAAAATTAAGGGTGAAAATATGATGTCTGTGCAATCTATAAGCATAAGCAATAACTCATGAACTTCGTGCTCTACTGGAATTAAATCGCCTATCAAAAATGGCAAATATCTCAACAAGCAGTTTTCCAGTTGCGCCATTTGGGTTTGTCAACATATTTTTAGCAATGGGAGGTTTAGTTTTCATGTCAGGTCCAAATGCGAAATTCATTTTTAATATTCGGGTGAACCATGGCACTCAAATAATACCATACCAGGGAGCACAAACTCACTGATACTACAAAGTGGCAAAGCTATTTGAGCAGGACCAATAGTGTCTATAATCATGAATCTATCCATCTTCTATCGTTCAAGAAATCGTTAGCATTGGCTCTAAAGAACCAGCAGTGAGTACTGCTTCTTGTTTAAGCTCGGGGAAAGAAATTTCACCACCTGACTGATGTTGTCATTGACTGAGTCTCACCAAAATCTTACACAGAGAATAGACGGCTATTGCTGATATAAGTTCATATTACGTGGTGAAATACCTTTCCCAAACCATGAAGAAAAAGCCCACAGGCTAGCTTATACGATTTCAAGAACGATAAATCCATGATTATAGACGCCATTGGTGTTCCTAAAATAGCTAAGCCACTCTCAAGTATTTGAATGCCGTATATATAGTTCACCGGCCCAGGGTTGTAAATTTTCCGGAAAAATAAAACGCGGAAAATTTTCCGGAAACTTTTCCGGAAAATTTTCCTCTTCGCGGAAAATTTTCCGCTAATTGGAAAAATATAAAACTTGCAATTAAGGGAGCTTTGAGTCAGTTTATCAAACTTTTAAAGATTTAAAACATTCTCCAGTTATTTTGCCATATTTAGTAGATTTATTAAAGTACCGCCAAATAGTAGTGGTTGATTTTCCCATAATTTGTGACTTTAAACAGGGTTAACAAACTTAATTAACAACATAACACCTCGTTTCCCTTACAATGACGCAGACGATCACTATCCTTTATGCCTGATAATTTTAGTTTCACTTGGGTCTCTTAAAAGTTAGGTTTCGACTCTCTAACGACTTATACCGTCATAAGAGCAAACAGTAACCCTATGCATGCAAGCGATAGCCAATGAGTGAGCTTTTGCTATAGAGAATAGGGGTCACTAGACTCTGTGGCTGTGCCCTTGGACAATTTTTCCCCACTCCGAATTCACCAAAAACAAAATAATGAATGTTTTGAAAAGAAAGGCAATTGGAAAATTTTAAAGTTTTAACTTTTTAATTGGGAAACAGGTAGCGGAAAAATACGGAAAATTTTCCGGAAAAATATAGCTCGGTCATTTTCCGGAAAATTTTCCGAGCGGAAAATTTTCCGACTTACAACCCTTGTTCACCCCAATATTAACAATGAAAATCCGCCAATAATTTTTTATCTAAGCTTTGTCGATGAAGGGATTTCCACACTAAGCCTGTGGCTTGTTTACAGGTGGGTCCCTTTACAATGCATAGAGATGTAGTGGCTAGCCCCTATGCCACAGTTAACCTACAGCGCCCTATTCTAACTCTTACCGTTAACCTCTGCAAGTTTTTGATGGAAAGGAGAAACCGGGTTAGACCGCGGAGGAAAACTCCTTTAACAAGCGGGGAGAAAACTTGCAAACTCTACGCAGAAGGATTTGTTCCCGGACTTTCACCCGGTGCCACAGTCCGGGATCGAACCCAAGATCCTCTTCCTGCGAGGCGAAAGTGCTAACCGCTACGCCACCCCAGTCTTATTACAAATAGATGAAAGTTCGTGACAATTATTTCTAGGGCTAGGATTATTTTGTTTTAAATTATTATTAATCCATTTTTTAAGTTTATATTGTTTAGTGCTGAGTTCCCTAACTATTTTTATTTATTTATTTCTTTTACTTTTCGTATCTACAAGCTGATTTTAATTGATTTTGAAACGGGCCAAAGAAGTTGCTCGTCAACTTGTCAGAAAAATTAGCGGGTATAATAGTAATAGTGATTTTTATAGCAATAAATTTCGGGACGAGAATTTATCGTGGTTATTACCTCTGTTAATGACAATGGTTTTTACGGCTAGGATTATTTTGTTATTAATTATCTTTAATATATTTTTCATAGTTTAAAGTGTTTAGTGTTCAGTTTCTCAGCACTGTGGTCGGTTTTATTTTTGGAATTTTCCGAGGTATAACCTTATTTTTCTGTTTAAATTACATTTTTCAAGAGTTATCATTTTATGTTTTTGTTTTTTTTTCGGGTTAACTTTTACGTAGCCACTATGAATCAAAAATTTCTAAATCATAATGTGCTGTGTACAGGTGCCTGTATCGTGAAAATGTTTCTGAAGTTTTAGTGGATTTCACTCGAATCCTTTTTATATTTGAATTTATTTATTCATTATTATTTTTTTAGGGTTTTTTATATAAATCACTTTTTACGGTTCTTAGCACATCGTTCCAATTTTAATTAGGTGTTAATTTATCTGCTCTTACGAGTTAAAAAAATTTGAGCCTTTCGTCAATCTTTACACAAGGGGATTTGAAGTATACCTTACGTAATTAAGGGGCCTGGAGACTTCTTTTTCTTACGAGGGTATTTCAAAATGGGAGGGTTTTTGAGATACGTAATGAGTAAATTTAAGATGTTTTATTATTACCTTTTGAATTAGTGCATTATACGTATCTTTTCTATCCCTAGAATAACATAGTAGTAAATTCGTTCAACTTTAGTTAAATGTCATTTAAATCAGAAATGCAATTTTATTAGTTTTGTTTGTTGAATGACGAGCATGGCCAAGTATTTTTCTTCTCAAAACTAGTGCATATGATATTTGTGTGATGACTTGAACGAGTGAATGGGTTCAGTCACCCAAACATAATTTCCTGCAAACTCTTCCTCCATTTTTGGCCAAAAACTTTCTTCCTCCATTTTTTGCCAAAACCTTTCTTTCTGGCATGAGAACGACGACGATTATCTTTAAAATATGCAGTAATTATTTCTGCTACGAGTGCCACTGTCGCTACTGCCAGTCCTACAAACTATAACTTTGATGCTTCAAAAATGATTTGTATGCCAAGAGGGCTCCACGTGTCAGTTTGCGCTGGTTGCTCAAACACTTTTCTTCGCTTAAAATTCCGTTCACGTAGAATACGGGTGTCCTGACTGGTTTCGTGGAAGAGAAGAGCTCTGAAATACAAAATTGTTAGCTCAAGAAAACAATAGGCCAATTTAAAACCATTTTAGCTTTTCACGAAACTTGAAAAGCTTATATAAAGACACTTTCTGGCTGGTTGTTATGATCTGAAATAGAAGGCATCCCATTGTATAAGGAGAATGAATGTCGGAAATGATGAACCTTGTACAACTTTATTTGCAGTTTTAATTGCTTTTAGTTTTATCATAAGTAAATTATTCTACATAAGTATCCCACGATGGTTTTTTTTCACAAAGATGAAGACGTCTTTTAATAGACTGGAATTACTCGGTAAATATTGTTACCAATAGAAGTTGTATAATATTTGAGGCATAGCGCAACTCCAGTGGATCCCCTACAAGTTGACTTTCCTTACGAACTCCAGTTTTGGTTTGGCAAAACTAGTGGAATTTGTGGGCGGGATTTATAAGTGCACGTATAAATCCCGCCCACTAACATTTGCCAAGCCAAATCTGGGGTTCAGTAGGAAAGTCACCTTGCCGGGGATCCATTGGAACCGCGCTATTCTTTAAATCACAAAATGTAGAGTAGACCATAGGAAAAAATTAAAATTTTTCAAGTTCATAAGTTTAATTGAAAAAATTACATGTGTGTTGGGCACATTTGAAATTGCTAAAACTGTATCTGGAAAAGGTTTTATGTTACCACACGGTAACTACTTGTTAAGTATTGTAAAATTAAAGTGTATGTACTAATGGTTTTGCAAAACAAGGTAACCTGAATGAAATTTTAAGAAAATATTTACGTACACAGTATTGAATTTTTCTTTAAAATGAGAATTTGCCCCTTCTTTGAACATAATTCCAAATGGTATGTCATTTGAAGGCTCTCCAATATGAACGTAATAATTTTTTTTCTTCGCAAAAAGCTTCTCCTTTATTTTATCGAGTAACAACAAGATACGTGAGTAGTATGCCACAAGAGTCATTTGTTCATCCATGAAAAATTTAATAAACGTTTCAAAATCTTCATCATTTTCGTAGAATTTTCCTTCCAAGAACGATATCTCCATACTTTCTTCTAATAATTTGCAGAAAGCTAAGAGCTAAAAAGTCGTGAATTTAGTGAATAAATAAATTTTTACATCAAATTTTTTTCCTATGTAAATATGTTTAAACGACTTTAGAAGCGCAATACCGGATAAAACAAGCAATGCAATGAACAATGGCCAACAAGAGTACAGTCCGAAAAATGTCTCGATTTTAGCGACTCAGCTTTATACTATGAAACAAAACTGAGCTCTTGTCACGATTTTTGGACTAAAAAGGTCCTCATTTTAACAGTTGCCTTTATGATCAAAGTATCAACGGAATTTCACTCAAACGACGGCCAGTAACTAACTACAACTGAGCATCAGCGCATTATCTGTATTGAATATTACATAACCTTAGGCAGATTAAAACTACTTTATCAAAATATCTAAGATAATAATAAATTGAAAAAATATATATCTAGGATACTGATGAGTTGCATGCATACATACCTAATAACATAGTAAATTGCATGCGTACATATCTAAGAACGTAATAAAATGCATGCACATATATCAAGGAACATGATAAATTGCATACAAACATATTTCTAGGAACATGACAAAATGCATAATAAAATAACGGGGTCAAAATCTTAAAGAGCGTTTATTTTGAATTTACCTTATCGCCTTCTAGTCGAGAATAACAACTTGATCCTAAGCCATCGCGCTTCCAAAGCAAAAGTTTGGAATTTGGGTAAGATTTAAGGTCCGAAACGCTGTTGATCAAGTACTTATTTGCGGGCAAGAAGTTGGTTTTAACACCACAGCAGAAGAGAGTTGGTAAAATGAAGCAAGACCAATAAATATATTGTTTCATGATACAAATGGATATTCTGAACTTGGTAGTGCTGAATTCAGGAAAATCTAAATTGGAATAGAGAATATCTTAAAACAAAGATTTATTCAAATGTAAATGAAATTTTACAAAACTCCAGGGTCCTTTTTTATTTAATCGGACCAATGTTAAATTAAAACCTTTCAAAATTGGGTGCTTGGTCAATACTTGAGATGGGCACAATATGCATGAAAAAGGTAAAATATGCTTAAAAAAAGGTTTTTGTTCTTTTAGGAATGATTTTAATGGGTTGGGATGCTAGGGATGAAGAATTGTCGGCTAAAAGCAAAAACATAACTCCCTAAAATCAGAAGCATTCGACGTCATACCTGTCAAGAATTTTAACTAATTCATAAAAGTTTTGGACACTGGCTCTAATAGGCGCTATTACAATTATAACAGAAGTATATTTATCGATGAATTAGGCCTACGGGTAATCATCACTGTTAAAGGTCGCTAGTGAGGGGATATTCTTTAGAATGCTTTAATGTATAAGGGTGGTTTTTTGATTGTATCTAACCTTTTTCCTATTGTATTAACTGTTTTGAAAATATTCCAAAGAACCAGTATAATCCGGGCCCTTGATATGTAGTTTGTTAAATGATTTTTTTTCGTCTGTATGATTTTTCGTAAAATAATGTTGATTAAGACCTCAAATGTAATAATAACCAAGGTATGTAACTAAATAAGAAATCAATGTAACCTCTAAACTAAATTAATTTAAATGTATTTCTTTTAAAACTTTAAAGTGTAACTGCAATCCAATTTTATATTCCCTTATCTATAATGATCTTTTTTTACCTCTTTCAATACCAAGCAAAACGCCCCTCGGTAATTTTCCACCTTCTTAGAGGGTCCCATGGCTCATCGGTTAGTAGTGGAAAGTTTCTAAAAACACTTCGTGAAGCCTCTCATCAATTCTCTAAGGTAAAATTTTGGAGGCACACCAAGCTACTGACCAATGAGAAATGGGAATCCCTTTTTGAAAATATCTTGGTACTCTAGGAGAGAAATCCTCGCTAAAAAGACGAGTAGTTGCAAACTTTCGCTAGCACTGTAAACTTCGGGAAACCTCTCTCTCCTACCGCCTAAGGGACCCATCACGGGATGGGCGAATTTATAGAATCTTTTTTGTAACTCGAATGAAACTTTAATTAATTTAAACTTAATATTTTTTGTTTTTACTTAAACTCGAGTCCATGAACATTTCACAGTTAATTATACGCCCAATCGAACCACCGAAGTAGGTCTAGTTTCTTGCGAAATTAGACCCAAACCTTTATATCTATTTCAGTCGGGATTTAAAGGCGATTCACCCTAGTCCTCCCATTTGAGCACCCTCGACACCAAACTTCCCATCACATAGTTATTATTTCAATAGATTTTGTTATAAAAAATAAAGTTGCTAAGGGTGGTTTACATTTGCATAAAATTAATCAGCCCTTTTGACGAAAAACTGTAAATTTCCAATAGAAATAACATGGGAATTTTTTCGAAAATAGACTTTTTTCTATAGACTAACTAACTATACGATTGATGGTCTTGAAAAAGGTTTTCAATGTAAGTTACAACATTTTACTAGGCGCTTAGCGATATTGATTGACAATAATGAAGTCTAAGTATACTTTTTGATAACATTTACGACATACCTCGATTTGCGATATTATACCATTGATACACTGATTTACTAGAAATGTCAGCGCGATCAAAACTAGCCTTTATTAGGGTTTAGTTGCCTTATTATAACTCCGGCGTTTCTTCGTAAAGCCATAACGGTGATTTTCCAAGGAAAGTACAGAACACCTTATTTTTGTTAACTAATAGTCCACTTTTATTATAAATTAACTCGAAGGACTATAATTGACACTCTTTTAACATGTTATATAAATAAACATGTTGATGAAGCTCCGTTCGGTTTGATGCCACTTTACGTGAGCCAACCCACAAACACTGGTC
The DNA here is from genome assembly GCA_019434445.1 of Phalangium opilio. Taxonomy (NCBI): domain Eukaryota; kingdom Metazoa; phylum Arthropoda; class Arachnida; order Opiliones; family Phalangiidae; genus Phalangium; species Phalangium opilio. The sequence goes on along the minus strand of JAEQBA010002326.1, from coordinate 25,415 downwards.
TGTAATCACACTATTGTGAGTAAATGAAAATTAGTAAAAAAAATTCATAGCACGCTGCACGTATTTTTTTCCAAAATAAAATACTTGCATCAGTTGGGGGAGAAAATTATATTTTAGCGGAAAGTATAGTTTTCTGAAAATTTAATCATGGGATGTTTCAATCCTGCCACCCAATTAAAAACCAAACATTTAATGCCGAGTGTCTTCCAACACTGTTTTAAGGTAATAATTAAACTTAAAATAGATTATTTGCACAATACATATTTTACCTCTCCCAAGTGTCGATGGCGTCACGGAGAGGTATTACACTGGACATGTGTGTCTCTTGTCACCGCGTTCGCAGTTAACAATTCGCAGCAAACGGATATACAATATCCGTACCGCATTCGCAGTTCACAGAAAGTAACGTTGGCTTCTACTCCATTCGCATCGTTCAGGTTAAGTTGTACGCGTAAAATTGGCTAGGGTTACGAGAACCGTCTAGCTTCCCAATGGCAGGGCGTCCACCAAAGGTTCACGGAATTGCGAGTTTTATTATCAATTATTGCGAATCAATGGCTTTATATACCCTAAATTTCAGAAAATTCTTAAAGAGGCATACGCTAGAATTCAAAAGTGAACAGTAGCTATGTTTAAAATTATTTTAGGAATAACTTTTCATTTAACGTCTTATGTAGAATTAAGGTAAATTACTGACGATTGAATAATTAATAATCAATTATATTTTCTAAGAAAAACCTCTTAATTTTGTCTCGACTCGGAGAGGTTTATTTTGGTTTTCGAACTTGTAGATTTTTAGTTACAGTACTAACGTTACCATGAGTTAATAATATGTTAGCTCCCTATAAGTTACTCAGGCAATTCATTTTTATACTTCAGCGTTTTCTCCCGCGCCGCCGGCTTCCCAATTATATGCGACGCTCTGCGGCCGCCACGTGAACGAAAATCTTATTTACTCTTCTTTCCGGATTTTCCCCGGAAGCGCGTGTAGTGGAATCTAGCCAATGATATCGGAGCTATTTAAGCAGCCGAATATTTCGCTCAGTAGCCTCGGTTAAGAAAACAGTTGGGAGATCGTGGATTGGATTTAGCTCAGTTGTATAATTTTGTGGTTTCAAGTCACAATAACAACTCTTATCTTTAGCATTCTTTATCAATATCGGCAAATTGTATTAAGTTCCTGAATTTGTTGTCTCAGTATTGACACAAACTCCATGATCTAATGTTAAATTGTTAAAACATAAAATTTTACGACTAAAACACTCCCTTGGTGAAAATACAGCCGACGACTCGAGGTCGAGAAGCCGTACGAGCGGGATTTTTTTTCGACAAGAGAAAGCGCAACATTCGGATTGTTTTTACCGCGCCGGCAAAATGAGAAGAAATCGCTGGATATATTACGCCTATGGAGCCCGAGTAACTTATAGGGAGCTAACTCATGAATGGCTCCCTTTAATGCAGGGGCGTTTTGAAGGGACTAGGATTTGGAGGGAGCCCACTCAATTATGCCAAATAGAATCCAAAATTTGAAAAACGACCCGAAGTAATGTAGTATCACGATACAGGGCTCGTAAAACATTTTTGAAATGCATTTTCTTCACTTTTCCAAGTCCACAAATTTGAACGACATTTTGCAATAATTTACATGGCGAACATATGAATTTTGAAACTAATTATTGTATGGAATTGTCAAATTATAGGGTATTTCGCATGTCTGGAAATAGTATACTAGTTACTACTAAGTGAAAAAGTGCCTAGATATTTTAAATATTGTGAACCGAAAGCAACTAATAATGATCAAATAAAGGTACTTAAAAGAGCTGGGTAAGCTTAAATATTACTACGTTTATTACACTATTTCAAAAAATCCTTGATTTCTTTAAAACGAACTTATTTTTGTAATTAAAAACGTTGTAAAACTGTGATTCGTAATGAAACGCAGTCTATGTTTTGAGATAATCCAGGTCAAAGGCTCCGTCGTAGGGACCGTCCATAAACTACGTTTTGCAAAAAAAGCATTTTCTGACCACCGTACCCCTAGGTCACGCTTCGTCACGTTTTCTCAGACCCCTTCCCTAGAAACCACGTCCCATTTCTTTAACCCCCCCCAACGCCCTATAATTTGTCTTAACTTTATAAGACACGACTATTAAATAAATGGAGTCCCTGTATCCCGTGAGACATCCGTGTCAGATTTGGGAGTAATACTAGATCAAAAACTACGCTTTGTCCTCCATGTCTCTAGATTAAAAAGTAATTGCCATAAAAATCTCTATGCTATCTTTAAAATTTCTACGCGCTTAAAGTCAAAAATCGTGTTTAGAAAACTATTTGTATCTTTAATTCGTTCTAAAATTGAATATGCAGCCCAAATATGGACAGGGTGTAGTACTTACGTGTTATTAATAATAGAACGTTTACAAAGAAAATTTGTTCAGCTATTATACGACAAGTTCTTAAAGAATAGGCATTATGACTACATTAATATTTTGAAAGAGCAATTCTTAACAACCATAAAAAATCGTTTTACCTATTTAGATGTGAGTTTTATTTTTAAAATAATATCAAATCATATAGACTGTAAGCAATTGATGAACATTGTTACATTTAAGGTACCATATAAGAATTTCCGAAATCCAGAAATCTTTAGTACAGGAAATTCACACAAGTTACAATTTAATCCGATGATTCGAATGCAAAATACCGTTAACGCGGAAATGCAAATTTTTAGCCATTTAGACATAGTCGAAAAAACTTTATTTACATCAGTATAGAAAATTAAAAAGTAAAAATTGTAATTACGACAATAATTAGAAATTCCAACACTATTTTGATCTGTTTATAATCAATTTTAATTAACGCAACAAAGAAAATAATTTATTTATATAAGACGTCTCTGTACTTCTATAAAACGTGTATTTATACATGTTGTTGTGCAGAGGAAATAAAATTATTATTATTATTATTATTAATTTACAAATTTAAATTGATTCATTTCTTGAGTGATATGCCGTTCCACTCAGAAATATTTTTCTCGGCTTAAAATTGAAAGTTCTCTTCCGTTTTAAGCTTTATTTGCCTCTGATAAAGTTTTAGAATTTTAATATCTGGATGTGTTTTTTATAACGTTCAAAAATTATAAAATAAAATAATTCCATAAAGCTTAGTTAAAGAGGCACATTTTATAGATTTCGACACTGTCACCGAAAACATTAGACTAATCGAGCTTGAGATTTAGAAAATTTGCGATTGAAGAGAGCTTATCTTCCCCATAAGACGGAGAACAACTGTTTTCAGATTCTAACGAAGGAAGTGAAAGAATCGAATTACCGGTTTTAAAGTCACATATTTTAGAAAAAAGCCCAAAACGAATGGAATTTCACGGCTACGACAAATACGCAAGGCTTATTTAATTATCTATAAGCGTTCAAGCCAAATAAATGTAGAAAAGCATGGTACCGCAAATAAAACCCCACCTTAAAATTTAAATTACTGGTTATAATTATATTGAAATATGGGTATCATTTCCCAGCATTAATGACCAATTCTCCCCAATAAGCACGGTTTAAAGCATCATTCAATTTTTAATAAAAACTGTCATTGTAGACAAAGACCGGAAAAAGTAAAATATAAGTGTAGAAAATTAACTGCCTGAAGTAACAGATATTAAAATTTAAGTTTTGAAGACATGATTATAAAACATCAATTATTTTAAAAAATCTTTATCTTACTTTTTTCACCAAAATTACTTCAGTAAAAAATTGTATCCTTAAACTTGCGCATCATTTTAAAAAAAAACACGTATACATTTTATTTTCTATCAAAAACTTACAATAAGGTAGAGAATAAAATGGACAGAAAATCGTTGGGAGCTGATAAATAAAACCGCATGAAAACTTAACAAAATGAATTCTTCAATAGGGAGCTAACACATTATTAACTCATGATGTTACCCAAGAAAACCATGTATAATCGTCAGCCTTTTCCAACAGTATCAGTAGGTAATAATGAAATTAAAAATAAAACAATCTCTCTGGTTAAATAATTAATATATGGCTATGAAAGAGACTCAGGTTACCTTAATAATCTGGTGGTGGAGAAAGTTCTGCGATAGCGTAACCGATAGTTTTCCGAACATCGAAACGTTGAATCAGTATATAACGCCCAACATTGTTATTAGGTAACAGTTAAATTATAAATAAATTATATGCATGTTCAAAACTCAGTTTAAAAAAATGAAGCCCTAATGTTCTAAAATTATAATTTGTTTTCCAGAAATACAGTTTATTTTGATAAGGCAAGTGGGCCAGTCAACTCCATCCCTTGACTATGGGAGCATCTAGTGGCGCTGTTTAAACTAATCCTCAGAAGATATTTGCTTTAACGAAATGATAAGCGCAAGTTGATAAAAAAATTGATAATTAATTCATAGATATTACTCCGACTTTGAATGTTGATTATTAACCAACGGAAAATTATGAAATTGGTCTCAAAATGTAAATTAAAACTTACTTGACTTATTATTTAAAATTTGACCACGAAAATAATCGATAAATATATTAAAGATGCTCTGCAACCAAGTCCACTTCGGGAAAATTTTGCACATAGAAAAAGCATTACGCGGAAAACTGGGTTGGTAGCGCACCTAACGGCGAATATTGGAACTAGGGACGCTTTTGCTAGTCGATTTTTAACATGGGGTTCGAGTAAAGCTGGCAGGCCTTCTACCGCCGAAAGAAGGTAATCCAAGTTGGCCATGTCACGAGATTTGAATTGAAAACTACAATTAACCAACTTAACTTGTTAGCAGGTACAAGGCTTGGTCCCCTTCTTTATCAATCAGCATGAAAATTGGGAGCATTTTAAATTGACTTGGTACAGGGAAAAACGTTTTTGCCATAATTTACAAATTAATTAAAATAACATAGACTTGATTGTTATTGATAAAAAACTTGCTATCGAAAATTTAGAACAGTCAAAGGTATAGCGTTAACACCTACTACGTTGGGTGGTTGGCCCTTCGGGTATAGTGTACAATTATTGTAAGCACTCGAGATGAGACATCGAAATCAGCTAGATCAGTTAACAAGCATAGGGAAAACCTGACGAGATTAAAAAAGTTTACTTACATTTTTGTGATAAAGAGCCCAGAACTTCGGGATACGTCAAAAAGATCAAGAGAATAAAGTTGTTAGTCTGGTGAGCGGAGTTTTCAGGTCTGGTAAGAATGGTCAGCCACGATATTTGTACTGTCCAAATAAGTGTTAATATAGTTGTCAACAGGTATGCCTATGGACAAAAGAAAAATACATCTTGTTTAAGGTTTCGTACTATATGGACCTCAGAACAACTATGTCTTCTAGGAGAAGACAAGAGGAAATTTACTTCTAATTAACTGAATTAGCAACCGCTAATTCAAAAAAGCACGACATTATTAAAAAGAAGAGGTATAATTATATTATAGTAGTTAAAAGAAGCAGAACATTAAGATTTTATCATTTTAATATCTGTGGTCAGTAGCCCTATCTTGGAACAGTTTTTGCTTTATTAAACAATCAGAAGCAGCTTAATTGTCTTAATTTTATTTTAATCTCTATTTCGTTCAAACTAATGGCTTAACGCCCAAAACACTATCGTAATTTTATATCTGGTTAGCCTCCGAACAGTGTTTGGGAATAACAGTATTAGTTTGCAAACCTATATGAATGAACTCAGAACCAATTAATTTTGAAAGGTTAGATTTCGGACGGCCACTTGTCGGCAGACCTAAAGACTTCAAACTTTTGCTACGACTAATTTTATAAATATGTGTTAAGCCTTTATAGCAGTCATTGTTGTCACGATAACAAAGACCAACTTTTCGGATAGAAAAAATACCTATACTGGCTTTGGGTGTACATTTTGATTTAAAATTAAAATGAGCGTATTCCAAAATAATGTGATTCATCCATACTATTTGGCTCAATAGAAAACATAACGTCAATTCGGTACATTTTCCATTTCAAAGAGGCCGGGTATATAACTACTATCCAGTTAAAATTTAGTCAAAATGATTAAAAGTTTAAAAACAGAAATTTCATTGATGGCCGTAGCTTTTTTGGCGTTTGCTAGGAAAAAAAACCAAATTCGTTTTGGTTGTGGATTTAGCTTGTTAAAAACCAAACCCAGGAACAAGCTAAGCTACAAGCAGTCATGTAAATGGCCGAGCTTGAGCTTGTGCAGAAAAGATTTAAATATATTTCAAGCAAAATCCTGTTTTTACGAGCTACAATCGTGCGTGTAAGAAAAGTTTGAAACATTAGGCTTAACAAAACTCTGAACAATTTCAACTTCAAGTTATATCTTAAATAATATTTGTAAAAGCATGTAAATCAAAATTCTTGAAGCTTGCGCTTGAGCCTGTAAAAACGTAAATTAAAAATGTCAAGCTCTGTCGCTAGCGAAAACCTCACGCTACAAGCTTTGGGCGTACGTTTCGGTTTAAAATTTAAATTTCTCCTTTCTTATTTTATTTAACTGCGCGAGGTACACAGTTCATTTAGTTAAGCTCTTATCCATCGTACACTCTTGCTATAATAATAATAATAATGTTTATTGACGGGTAAAAAGAAACACTGAGGATTATTATGGCCCAACTCAGTAACATACAAATAGGAAAAAAAATAATAATAATAATTAATAATAACAGAACAAATGAGTTAAAAAAGAGATAAAAAACCAAATTAGAAAAAATAAATAAAAAAACCCTATAACGTATGGACGGACGAGTTCCTCTTCACCTCACTGGGGAGACCATTGCACGAGTTTATAACCCGTTGCGTGAAAAAGACACGCCGAGGCTGGGAGATACAGCGGAACTTGGAAAGAGTGGCCGCTCTCCTCCCAGTCCAGCGAACGGTAAAGAATGCAGTGGCATCCACGTCGTAGTGTCCATGGACCAATTTCAAGGGTTCCCTGAAATCTTGGCGCAGCCGCCAATCAGCTTGGGACATAAGGCCAGGCCTTCTGAGGCGCTCTGGGTAGGGAAAATTGCGTAGCCCAGAAACAAGATTTGTGGCCCTGCGCTGGACCCGTTCTGTCCCTGACGAGGTGGGGAGACCATCTACTTGAACAGACGTCTAGATGAGGGCGGATGTAAGTTTAGCCTAAGGACCTGATGCTAAAATGCGAAAAGGAGCGCTTTAAAAGGTAAAGAGCACGGAAGCCACGGGCCGCCGCTACTATGGGTATCCCCCAACATACGACCAGCCAACATAACTCCGAGGTCCCGCACAACAGACTGAGCCTCAATAGGCATACCGGCCAAACGGTACTGAAAGCGAGGGTTATTTTTTCCGCAATGCAGGACCACGGATTTGGTGGGGTTGAAGCTCATGCCGTTCGAGTTGGCCCACACCGCGAGAGCATCCACATCCCGCTGCAGTGCGAAAGAGTCATTGGGTGTGCGAATGCCCCGCTCAACCTTGGAATCGTCCTCAAACAGGCTCGCAAACGAGTGTCGGATAGCACTCGGGAGGTCGTGGACGTAAAAATAGAGATTCTGGGCTCCATTACCGAACCCTGGGGCACACCACTGGCCACTTCACACCACGAGGAGTAAACACCGCGAAGTGCTACGCGAATCGATGGCGGAGAAAGGCCGCAATCCAGGTCACAATCGTGAAGGGCACGCCAAGCCATTATAGTTTCGTAAGTAACAACGAATGCGGAAATCAAGGTAGATTAAGTCGACCGAGGCACCCGAATCGAGGCAACGGGAGGCGTTTGCAAGGGTGTTCAACAAGTTTGGGAAACACGACCGTTTCATGAAAAAACTGTGTTCGTCAGGCGTAAAGAAATTCCGAGCTGTTAGAAAGGAGACAAGAGCATCCAGGACATACAGCTCCAGTTGTTTACATGGTAAACAGGTCAAGCTTATTCTTGATAGCCGTAATGTTTGCTCTCTTCCAAATAGTAGGAACGACCCCCGACAAAATTGACCGTCGAAATATGGCCAACAGGGGCGCAGCCAAAATCGTGGCACCCTCGCGCAAGAGCCGCGGATGAAGATCATCCGGGTCAGGAGATTTGTCGAGCCGCAAACGTCGCAAGTAGCGGCGAACTTCCACATAGGACAAACCAAAATCCAAGGGCTCCATTTCTACTTAGAGCGCGGTCTCGTCAGAAGCAACGTGTGACATAAAGTCCCCAAGATAAACCGCCTCCTCTTGGGGTTCCGGATTAAAGACCGACAGAGAATAAACGTTGAGGGCCTCAACAATCTCCGTGGGGTCCCGAAGCATAACGCCAGAAAGGTTGTCTACAACCGACAGATGAGCTCTGGGGTTCAGCGAACGTTAGACGTGGGAGTAAAGAGCCTTGGGATTGACGAGAATTTCAGCGATTAGTCGAGATTCATACCAAAACTTAGCGGAACGTATATGCCGCGTAAGAACATTACGCGCATGCAAAGGCATGACGATGAGCCGTAGTCGGTGATTATTGGTAGCGCCGGAAGGCAACGCGCTTCGCCCGAATCAACTTCTCCGTACTGGCGGACCACCAAGGCTCACGACAAAGTCCAGAGCTAGTGGCACCCGACCAACAATAAGGGGAAGACTAACCGCTCGAGTAGAAAGAACATGAGCGACGAAGAGCTCAACCATGTCATTTACGGTGGGAGCCAGGCACACACGATCCCAGTCCTTGGTAAGTAGAGCTGCCCGAAAAAGTTCGTAGTCACCGCGACCATACGCAAAACGGTCAGGGGGAAGGAACGTAGTTGACAAAGGACTGTCGAGTGTTAACGAAAAGGTAAGGACATCACGGTCCACCTTACCCAAAGGGGGTAAATGGGTAAGCCCATGCGCCGCATCCCAGTCAAAGGTAAGGACTACATCCAGAATGACGGCACATGCTCGCCACGGCTTAGAGTGGGGAGACTGACGTGTTGCCGTAAACGGCAGCCAGTGACAACCGTGAGCAGTCGAGACACCATGGACCGTACACCCAAAGATGAATCGACGGCGCGTTAAAGTTGCCCAAAACAACCAGGCGGTCGCGCAACCGGGAAGCCCTCTCAATCTTCGCTAGTATGAGCTTCAGGAAGTCCAAGGACGCAGAAGGACTGCGATAAACACATATCACGATAAACAGTGTATCGACAACTTTAATCTAACAGACCAAAACATTGGACAATGCAAGTGAACGGTTGAGGGACGCCTCAAGAGGGTTTTTATAGTATAAAACACATCCACATCTGACGGTAACATCACAGTCAGGGCGAAAAGAGTCATAATGCACCGCCCACTTCGTCTTTGAGCCAAGATTCGGAGACAGCAATAACATGTGGCACCTCGTCCCAGACAAGGCACCGTAACTCGAGAATTTTACGTAATAACGATTCAGCGTTTGTACTTAAAATCCTCAGTGACTCACAAGGAGAAAGATGTACAAGGGTGCAAAGAGACCGGGAGAACCGGCAGGGGCAGCGCGAGGAACACCAACATTGGCGCGTTCAGAAATGTAATTTGCAACCGGAGCAAGCCGATTTATAGGAGAGTTATCCATAAAGTCAGACGAGATAGGGACGAACGGAATGGCGTTAGGGTTTAGGGTAGACGGGCTGGCGAGAATGACGATCGAGGGGAGTCAACCCTCCGATGCAGGCACGGCAGAGTCATCCGGCGCGGCCGAACCGTCAATAGAGCAAGGCGTAGCAGAGATACGAGGGCGAAGGGTCTTCTTGAGGGCGCGCGCTACGATCTGGAGTCAGGCGGGCACGATGGAATTTGTGACCAACCGGGAGAGCAGCAGTCCGAAGCTTCTTAGCCGCCTCCAGAAGGTTAAGCTTCACCTCTAGGGTAGAGACCATGAAACGCAGGGGTCGCGTACGGCCCTAGGCGGGACGCCCCAATCGTATCACTTGGAAGAGACGTGGGGCCTGCAGACCCAAAACGTCGGTAATTAGCGAAGAAGTAGCAACAACATCAGCAGAGCGTCGAGCAGTAGGGTCCTCGGAGCCGGATTACCCGACATTGTGCACAATAACATTTTGGCTACGTTTTTGACGTTCGGATTGCTCATCAAACCGTTTATCAACTTCCCCAAAGCGATGCGTGAGTTCCTCCCGGAGGACGGGGATGTCCAGGACCGACTTTTAGAGAGCCACCAGGCGCAGAGCGTGGTCATCAAGCAAGGTCTTGGTCTCTTGTTCATGGCCCGGAGCTCAGACTTAGTGGCACTCAATCCTTCCGGCAGGTTAGCAAGTATTACAGGCCCCGTTAAATGAACCGCAGCAGCAGGCGACAGATCAAGCTTGGCAAGGGGAGCCTTAATTTAATTAACTAGCGATATCCGTGATGGGGTTAATTACTGTGTTTTAGAAGCAACAAGGTTCTCTACTTACAAATTATAACGGAAAACACCGAGTAACAGAACAGAGATGTTGTTATACTCATGGGATGTCCCGATTCATGGGAGAGTTAATTATAAAATAAGCGTAGTCAACTTTGTCTATTCCATAAGTAAAACATTCTTTATTGACGAACGCGCGAATACCTTTTACAAGTTATACATTCAGTTCGGACGAGGATGTCTTCTCTCTTGTAGTTCGCGTGGGGCTCTCCCCAAACCTCTTCTTTTCTCGAGCGGGTAGCCGCTTTCCCCTTTCAGTCCCCTAACTTCTTTCAAAACCAGTTCTATTTTTCTTTCTTTTTCTTAATTTCAAATCCTTCGCGCGAAAGTCAGTTTCCACAGATGTGAACACAAAGCGCTAAGCCTAAAAATAAACGACACGAGCAAAAATTCATGCGACCGTGCGTCACGACTCTAAGACCACAGCCGACTTGTATTAATACAAGTCGGCTATGATCCCACTAAACTCATCACTGCTTATTTTGAGCGCTTGAACCAGAATTATCTTTCATTTTCTGAACGCGTGCAGAGGAAACCTCGTGTGACTCTTTAGTGGGCACGTCAAGGTTTCTCTCTGGTTAGGCTTAATTCTACACATGGGTTATTTTTACATCAGCATTTATCAATAACATGTTTTCTAAGACCTTGGCTTAAATGGGTTATTTTGTAAGGGACTAAAGATTTCCATACGCTTTTAAGCTAAATCGAAAGTAGCTTGGGTCAACGGTCTTATCACCTTCCCCTTTTCCATTACCAAAGTGGAGGCACGCAAATATACGTTACATGCGTCTCCTAACGGTCAAAATGGCGAGGACGGGCAAATAGGGGTAAAATGTCAAAAGAGTTTTGAAAGTATGACGCCCTATCAAAATAATAACCTTGTTCTGAAAATCAATGACAAATATTACTATCAAGTACAAGGACAGACACAGAGACCGTAAGGCTAGCTATTAAGTGTCGAGTCCGGCATACGATTGCACCATAGTCTTTCAGCGTTATGGTTAGTAGCCTTATCTTGGAACACATTTTGGAAAATAAGGAATTACTATGCCAAATAATTTACCAAAGTGTAACGGAACGTTTTTGATTCAAAAATTTTATACTCCACCAGTTTACGACACAACTTTCTCTAGTCGTATTTGACCATTTACGACGCCAAATAGATTAAAGTAACAGTTGCCCATTGGTGTATAATGGATCATTCAATCAACCAGTTTCAAACTATCACACATGTAGAATACTACGGAAATGATTTTCGTAACTTTTTACTGGCAATTTGGCGACAAACCAAGTCGTTTTAAAATGTATTTTCGAGGCTATAACGTAAAAACGTACCTCTAGCGTGAACGCCCCAAATATATCAGAACTAACATCGGTCATATAAGGACACGCTGTTAACGTTGTAAAATATCCGTATTGCATTGGAAGCGATGTTATGTTCAAAAGTTCGTTTTCATACCGTGTAAAATCAACCTCTTCTTCCTAAAAAAAGTTAAATGCATAGATAACTTAGATATAGATTTATTTGTAGTCAAAACTTTCTTACATCGTAAAAGAGATGATTTTTGAATTCGTCAAACCTACAAAGAAACACTTAATTAAATAATGAGAACTACTCCTTTATAGTAAGATATTATTTCGAAATACGTGTGCCTGGGAATGTAGAAAATAATTGGAGGTTAACTAGGCTAGTCTAAATTAGTTTAAATGTTTTTGGGAAAAGGTAACCGAAAATTGACAACTTGGAAAAACGTTGCCCGATAAGCGCTTTTAAGCACACTTAACCGAGAAAAGCAAATTGCAAATCGGAGCACACGTGTTCACCATTATCATCCAGGTTTTCACTGACCCGTTTCAACCCTGCAGTTTCAGGGTGGTTTCAAAATGTCGGTCTTCTCATTGATTCACTAAAAATAGCACGTTTATACTCACATCGAATGTGTTTTCAGATGGTCATAAAGCATACCGCCATCCATTTCTTTTGCCTTTAAAAAAACATTAAAACTGAATCACAATTGACACATGTTACGCAATAATTATGCTATCCCCATTCACCCGCAATGTACCAAAGTATTTAAGAAACTAGCGGAATGGAGAATTTTGAATCATAGGAATTATTTTATAAACTATACTGAGCCACAGTATATCGAGACCCAAACCAGAACGCCAGACAACACAAGGGATTAAACATTGGCTACCTCAACGTCAGAAGTCTTAAATTCAAAATCCAGACATTGAATTTCTCCTTCAAACCCAAGACCTTGATCTCTTTGGAATATCGGAAACGTGGCTAACTTCAGATATGCCTGACACAATATGTGAAATAAACGGGTACATATTATGGAGACATGACAGAATACATAAAAAAGGAGGTGGACTATGCCTATACACAAAAAAAGGGACTCCCAATCACAGTTACAACTCATACTAACGAAGATGACAACACAGTACTAGAGCTCATGTGTGCAACAATAACTTTTAAAAACTCGAGCGCCATTCGTATTTTTATACTATATATTCCCCCAAGTCACAATATCGACACATCGCTTGAAGAACTCCGATTGCAAATTGACAAGCACATGACCAAACCTAATACAGAGGTTATCATACTCGGTGACACAAACTGTGATCTGCTAGCTAAACCATTGTCTTCAAAAACTAAACTTCTCAGAAAAACGATACAAGACTTGCATTAATTGGTCAAGGTCCCAACAAGGATAACTCTCCAGTCTAAGACTCTAATAGATCAAGTTTATACTAATTATCCCAAGAGAATAACAGAAATTAGTGTCACCCCACAGGAATCTCCGACCATGACTTAATAAAAATTACTCGAGAAAAACTGCATTAAAATCCAAAAGGTTATAAAAAATACTCGAATCTATACCAAAATGAACGATGAAGCTTTTGTAACTGGCCTCCAAGCTTCCCTGGACCGTGGACTTTGCACTATGAATTCGCCCGAAGAAGGTGCTAGCTTTCTTAATCTTACAATAAATACACAACTGAATATTCACGCCCCAATGAGACAAAAGTACATTCTAAGACTACAAACCCCATGGCTAACAACATACATAAAAAATCAGATGCATATTAGAGATAAACTCAAACGAAAAACAGGGATATCTGCAGACAAAGCGGAATGGCAGTCGAAATTCTGACAACAGAGAAAAAAAGTTAACAACCTAATCAACACGGAAAAAGCCAAATATTTCAAAGGGATGATACAAGAGGCAAAAACATCACAGACCAACATCTGGAAGGCACTAAAACCCCATATCAAATCCGCAAAATCAGACCACGGCATAACCACGGTTACTGTAAATGGTACAACCTACGACGACCCCTGAAAAACCGCAAATACCTTCAATGAGTATTTTATTAATGCGGCAAATGCGCTACTTCAAGAAAACTACTACTCCGCCATCGGCCCGAAACAGCACGAGGATCATACAGACTCCTGTCGGCAAACACTTACCAACTTCGAGCCAACCACAGAAGAAGTAGTCTTTCAAATGTTCAAGGAACTAAACTCGAAAAAAGCTACCGGGTCCGACGGTTTAGCCCCCGCACTTCTTAAAGCGGTTTCGGCTGTCATCTGTAAATTTGTAACGAAACTAATAAATCTATCCCTCGATACGGGTCTCTTCCCATCCCAATGGAAAACCGCCAAAGTTATACCAAGTCATAAATCTGGTGACATGCAGAAGCCGGAGAACTATCAGCCCATATCAGTCCTATCCACAGTTTCATTATTGTGTGAAAACATAGTAAACAAAAGTACCTATTCATTCCTAAATGGAAACAATGCATTCTACAAGCTTCAGTCGGGTTTCCGCCCTGGGTATTCCACCACTACCTGCATTTTTAATCTCTACGAAACAATATTAAATGAATTAAACCAAGGAACTTATGCCATGGTAGTCTTTATAGATCTCTCAAAAGCCTTTGACACGGTTCAACACGGCACACTAATAAAGTCTCTCGAAAACGCTGGAATTACACAAACAGCGCTGAACTGGTTCAAATCCTACTTATCAAACCGCAGCCAACAAGTTTTCTGTAATGGCAACCTTTCAACCAAAATGGACATTACAAGTGGGGTCCCGCAAGGTAGCGTGCTGGGCCCACTCCTATTTAATGTATACACGGCTGATCTCAATAAATCACTGACATTCTCGACTGCAAATGAGTACGCTGATGATAATGCACTCATTTACACACACAAAGACGTGCTCACCCTGATCAAGAACATGGAATCGGACATCAGGAGCCTTAAAACCTCAATGCTTGATAAAGGACTCATCCTAAATACACGGAAAACTAAGTTTATGCTATTTAGTCATGACAAAGCTCATCACCAGACTGTTACAAACATAACAACTATATTAGGTGGTACAATTGCACGTGTAAAATCATTCAAGTACCTGGGGGTCTGGTTTGACGAAAATATATCCTGGAGCACCCAAATTGATTATGTGATACGGAAAGTAGACACTCGTATCTGGTTACCAAGGCCCCTCCAAGCCCATCTTGATTATAAAACCCTCAAACTCCTCTACAACGCTTTACTCAAACCACTTTTCGAGTATGGGGATCTCCTTTTTCACAATGCCTCCTCTACCCAATTAAACAGACTGCAAGTAGCTCAAAACCAGTTTGCCAAATTAATAATGAAAATGTCGAAATGTTCCTCCGCGACAGAAGCTAGGAAAGAATCCGAAATTCTAGATATTCGCAAAAACTACCTTAAAAACCTTCTGATATTTATGTTTAAGATTAAAAAACAATTAGTCCCAAACTATATACAAGACTGGTTACCATCCCATACCCATATCACCCAAACCCGAGGAAAAGAAGTGAACTTCCCAGTGGAAATCTTTACCTCTCGTTTTCGTGGATTAAGTGTCAAATATAACGGCATACTCAACTGGAATAAACTGCCTCGAAACCTTAAACAATCCCCTGATATCAAAAACTTCAAGAACGCCATAAACACCTACATTAATGATTTGTAGTATCTCTTAACTAACGATAATGGAAAAACATACACTTAAAGACAGGTCTTAAAATTTTAGATTTGTATTTTAAATTTAATTGTTTTAAGCATCCCCTTAATTTATATACGGACCCTTTTGTAAATAAGATTTTCTTAAAAGGATATCCAATAAAGCATTTATTATTATTATTATTATTATTATTATTATTATTATTATTATTATTATTATTATTATTATTATTATTATTATTATTATTATTATCCGAATGCAGAATATAAGATTTCAATAATGAATTTTAAAAGGAACGATTTTTTCAAGTGCGCAAGAAAGTTTTTTAAAATATTTTATAAAACTTTATTGTAACTCGACTAGTTTCAGCAAGGATACAATATGTTTTAAGGGGGATTATAAGGAGAGGAAGCGTTATCGGCGTGTCATGCGCAGTAGGCTCTACTGGATATATAGTTTTAGTTCATGAGGGGGAGTGGAAGCGAAATCTGAGAGAAATAAGCGCGTTGTGGAAGGACTTAGGTCCGGTGGGACGCAAAAAATGGGGAGGAATACCACTTCAATTTGTCTTTGAAAGGGTACAATCAAGACGGCGCGGGTTTTAAACTCCCGTTAAATTAAGCCGCTGCGGCAGACGCGTCTGAATGTACTTGATAAGGCTCGAGTTGTTCATCACTCTTAAATCATCTAGTATCACTGGTTTCGGTCACCGTGGTCACGTTATAGGACCATCGTCAGGCGGAACAGGAAAATATTTTCTCGTTGAATTGGTCTCACCTATTTGGTCTTGGAACCATTTGGTCTCGTGATTTTTTTGGTCCCGTGCTTTTTTGGTCTCGTGATTTTTTGGTTTCGGGACTATTTGGTATCGTGATTTTTTGGTCTCGGGACGGTTTAGTCTCGTGATTACATGGTTACCTAATTAGTTGCCACCTTTTCCAAAATATTCTCCTAATAATTAGTTGCCACCTTTTCCAAAATATTCTCCTATTAATTAGTTGCCACCTTTTAATAAATGTTCTCCTACTAATTAGCTGCCGCCTTTTCCAAAATATTCTCCTATTAATTAGCTGCCACCTTTTCCAAATTATATCTATCATTGCCAATAAATTGTTCGTGCTAAGAGTCGGGCTTTTAGTACTTATATAAACAATTTTCTTACATCCAAACAAGGTTGGGTTCGGTTAAGTCAGGTTTGGTTAGTAGTTCAGTCATTTTAGCCCAAAAATAGAGGGAACCCGCAACAAATTGAAACAAAGCTGAAAATTTCAGATCTTATAGATTTTTGGGCGCTCTTTAACGTGGTGTGGTCTCCCACACTCTCCCATTGGAGGAATTTCCGCCATATTGGAAAATGGCGGACAAAATGGAGAAAACGTTTAATAACTCCGGTTCTACTTAACCGATTAACACGTAATTAGCCTTCATCTGTAGATTACCTTCAAACACATAATTCATCTCTTTACATATTTTGCCCTACAACTAACCGGAAGTCCACAATTTGACACCGAAGATTAGCCTCATAAAAAAATGGGGATTTAAAGTTTTTATGGTCCCTATTTTCAGAATACATTTCCAAAATTAAGCATATTGTTCCTATTACTGACAAATTTTGTTTCTTTTCTGACCGGAGCTTTAATGTATAGTACGGGAGAGGGTAAAACAGCCTTTGTACCATCATAAAACCGAATGTTTTAATATATACCATTGTTTGCCCACACTTGTCAATACGACTAAAGCTGAGTTAAAGCGTGTGAAACGAAGTTGACACAACCAAGTGTATACTTTAAATGAAGATTATAGAATTGAGCTTTTGAATTAGCTTCTCTTCCACCAACAAGTGCGGCAGCAAAGCAGCATTCAAATAGAGTTTATCACCAAGTTCAAACGTGAGCCTAAATGCTAGAGAATGGGGTTGGATACAGGTATAGGATCTGAACTCAAACCAATCGTTACCACTCTACAACCTGCTCCAGATGTACTCTTGCAGATGATCTCTCGTAAATGCAAGTAAGTCTGCGACTTGAAATGTGAATGCCGTAAAACTGGTCCAGTCTGTTCTTCAATTTGTAGACACTGCAAGGGAGTATCTTGTTCAAATGAACATAGAGATTTTCTGGCTCAACCTCAAGAAGAGGTAGTGGATTAATCTTAAGCTTAACCAATATTGATAAATATACTAGTATGCAAGTTGGTAAACCAAAATAAACCGCTCCGATTCGAGACGCAATTAATAGGTTATACTTAAATAAATAAGAAAATATAATTGATATTATTTACTTTAGTCGTCAGTAGTTTAACGTAATTCTACTGAAAGCGTTTTAAGAAACTTGACGTTTCAATTCTAGCGTAAGCCTCTTTAACAATTTTTGGAAATTTAGGGTATATAAGGCGATTGATTCACAATAAATGATAAGAAATCCACAATTGCATGAACCTTTGGTTTAAGCCCTGTAATTGGGAGGCTGGACGTTTCTCGTAACCCTAGCCGATCGCCACGCACTTCTTGATTCTAACGTTAGGAGTAGAAGCCAAAAATTACTAACTGCGAACACGTTTGCTCCAATTTGCCAACTGCGAACCGGGTGACAGACACACACACACACACAGACAGACACACCCATACGGGCACACGATTGACACTTGGGGACCGGTAAGGAGTGATTGACATCTGAGGACCCAATTAACTATAGTTCATTAAAAAGAGGATTTCATAATTAGTTGAGCGCCGTAAAGCATATAATTAAACACTCGCTGTGGAAAAAGAACCCAAGACATTTATATGTAGGGACCTGAAAACACACGATATTTTCACCGCATAAATGGGGACCTTAATTCCAGATTACTTTCAAATTTCAGATATAGATGTCGCTAGGTGAAAGTCCCCACTTGTCAATGAAGTCACTGCGTGGATCTTGAAAGTGTATAATCAAAAAATGTCCCCAGATATAAGGTTGGAAGACTGTTTAGGTCCCCACTTGTAAACCTGAAATCAGCTCAAAACTTAAGTGTTAAGCCTTTAAAAGGTCCGATTACCTAAATTTCATTATAATAATCAATATTTAAAATATAAAATTAAAATATACATGAAATTAGAAAATGTGTGTTTAAAAGACCCCACTTGTCTGTTGAAATGACGGTGAAGGTCCCCACTTGTAAATTTATCGAGTGTGAAAAATGAAATTGAAATACTTGATTGAACCATATAGGCTTTGACACTAATTTAAAACCTAATAATTTATACACAAATGTCCCCAGATATAAGGTTGGAAGACTGTTTAGGTCCCCACTTGTAAACCTGAAATTATCTCAAAACTTAAGTGTTAAGCTAGAAATAGGACTGATTACTTAAATTTCATTCTGATAATCAATATTTAAACTATAAAATTAAAATATACATGAAATTAGAAAATGTGTGTTTAAAAGACCCCACTTGTCTGTTGAAATGACGGTGAAGGTCCCCACTTGTAAATTTATCGAGTGTGAAAAATGAAATTGAAATACTAGATTGAACCATATAGGCTTTGACACTAATTTAAAACCTAATAATTTATACACAAATGTCCCCATATATAAGGTTGGAAGACTGTTTAGGTCCCCACTTGTAAACCTGAAATCAGCTCAAAACTTAAGTGTTAAGCCTTTAAAAGGTCCGATTACTTAAATTTCATTATAATAATCAATATTTAAAATATAAAATTAAAATATACATGAAATTAGAAAATGTGTGTTTAAAAGACCCCACTTGTCTGTTGAAATGACGGTGAAGGTCCCCACTTGTAAATTTATCGAGTGTGAAAAATGAAATTGAAATACTTGATTGAACCATATAGGCTTTGACACTAATTTAAAACCTAATAATTTATACACAAATGTCCCCAGATATAAGGTTGGAAGACTGTTTAGGTCCCCACTTGTAAACCTGAAATTAGCTCAAAACTTAAGTGTTAAGCTAGAAATAGGACTGATTACTTAAATTTCATTCTGATAATCAATATTTAAGCTATAAAATTAAAATATACATGAAATTAGAAAATGTGTGTTTAAAAGACCCCACTTGTCTGTTGAAATGACTGTGAAGGTCCCCACTTGTAAATTTATCGAGTGTGAAAAATGAAATTGAAATACCTGATGGAAATATATAGGCTTTGACACTAATTTAAAACCTAATAATTTATACACAAATGTCCCCAGATATAAGGTTGGAAGACTGTTTAGGTCCCCACTTGTAAACCTGAAATTAGCTCAAAACTTAAGTGTTAAGCTAGAAATAGGACTGATTACTTAAATTTCATTCTGATAATCAATATTTAAACTATAAAATTAAAATATACATGAAATTAGAAAATGTGTGTTTAAAAGACCCACTTGTCTGTTGAAATGACTGTGAAGGTCCCCACTTGTAAATTTATCGAGTGTGAAAAATGAAATTGAAATACCTGATGGAAATATATAGGCTTTGACACTAATTTAAAACCTAATAATTTATACACAAATGTCCCCAGATATAAGGTTGGAAGACTGTTTAGGTCCCCACTTGTAAACCTGAAATCAGCTCAAAATTTAAGTGTTAAGCCTTTAAAAGGTCCGATTACCTAAATTTCATTATAATAATCAATATTTAAAATATAAAATTAAAATATACATGAAATTAGAAAATGTGTGTTTAAAAGACCCCACTTGTCTGTTGAAATGACGGTGAAGGTCCCCACTTGTAAATTTATCGAGTGTGAAAAATGAAATTGAAATACTTGATTGAACCATATAGGCTTTGACACTAATTTAAAACCTAATAATTTATACACAAATGTCCCCAGATATAAGGTTGGAAGACTGTTTAGGTCCCCACTTGTAAACCTGAAATTAGCTCAAAACTTAAGTGTTAAGCTAGAAATAGGACTGATTACTTAAATTTCATTCTGATAATCAATATTTAAACTATAAAATTAAAATATACATGAAATTAGAAAATGTGTGTTTAAAAGACCCCACTTGTCTGTTGAAATGACTGTGAAGGTCCCCACTTGTAAATTTATCGAGTGTGAAAAATGAAATTGAAATACCTGATGGAAATATAGGCTTTGACACTAATTTAAAACCTAATAATTTATACACAAATGTCCCCAGATATAAGGTTGGAAGACGGTTTAGGTCCCCACTTGTAAACCTGAAATCAGCTCAAAACTTAAGTGTTAAGCCTTAAAAAGGTCCGATTACCTAAATTTCATTCTGATAATCAATATTTAAACTATAAAATTAAAATATACATGAAATTAGAAAATGTGTGTTTAAAAGACCCCACTTGTCTGTTGAAATGACGGTGAAGGTCCCCACTTGTAAATTTATCGAGTGTGAAAATGAAATTGAAATACTTGATTGAACCATATAGGCTTTGACACTAATTTAAAACCTAATAATTTATACACAAATGTCCCCAGATATAAGGTTGGAAGACTGTTTAGGTCCCCACTTGTAAACCTGAAATTAGCTCAAAACTTAAGTGTTAAGCTAGAAATAGGACTGATTACTTAAATTTCATTCTGATAATCAATATTTAAACTATAAAATTAAAATATACATGAAATTAGAAAATGTGTGTTTAAAAGACCCCACTTGTCTGTTGAAATGACGGTGAAGGTCCCCACTTGTAAATTTATCGAGTGTGAAAAATGAAATTGAAATACCTGATGGAACCATATAGGCTTTGACACTAATTTAAAACCTAATAATTTATACACAAATGTCCCCAGATATAAGGTTGGAAGACTGTTTAGGTCCCCACTTGTAAACCTGAAATCAGCTCAAAACTTAAGTGTTAAGCCTTTAAAAGGTCCGATTACCTAAATTTCATTATAATAATCAATATTAAACTATAAAATTAAAATATACATGAAATTAGAAAATGTGTGTTTAAAAGACCCCACTTGTCTGTTGAAATGACGGTGAAGGTCCCCACTTGTAAATTTATCGAGTGTGAAAAATGAAATTGAAATACTTGATTGAACCATATAGGCTTTGACACTAATTTAAAACCTAATAATTTATACACAAATGTCCCCAGATATAAGGTTGGAAGACTGTTTAGGTCCCCACTTGTAAACCTGAAATTAGCTCAAAACTTAAGTGTTAAGCTAGAAATAGGACTGATTACTTAAATTTCATTCTGATAATCAATATTTAAACTATAAAATTAAAATATACATGAAATTAGAAAATGTGTGTTTAAAAGACCCCACTTGTCTGTTGAAATGACGGTGAAGGTCCCCACTTGTAAATTTATCGAGTGTGAAAAATGAAATTGAAATACCTGATGGAACCATATAGGCTTCGACACTAGTACAAAATCTAATAATTTATACACAAATGTCCCCAGATATAAGGTTGGAAGACTGTTTAGGTCCCCACTTGTAAACCTGAAATTAGCTCAAAACTTAAGTGTTAAGCTAGAAATAGGACTGATTACTTAAATTTCATTCTGATAATCAATATTTAAACTATAAAATTAAAATATACATGAAATTAGAAAATGTGTGTTTAAAAGACCCCACTTGTCTGTTGAAATGACTGTGAAGGTCCCCACTTGTAAATTTATCGAGTGTGAAAAATGAAATTGAAATACCTGATGGAAATATATAGGCTTTGACACTAATTTAAAACCTAATAATTTATACACAAATGTCCCCAGATATAAGGTTGGAAGACTGTTTAGGTCCCCACTTGTAAACCTGAAATCAGCTCAAAACTTAAGTGTTAAGCCTTTAAAAGGTCCGATTACCTAAATTTCATTATAATAATCAATATTTAAATATAAAATTAAAATATACATGAAATTAGAAAATGTGTGTTTAAAAGACCCCACTTGTCTGTTGAAATGACGGTGAAGGTCCCCACTTGTAAATTTATCGAGTGTGAAAAATGAAATTGAAATACTTGATTGAACCATATAGGCTTTGACACTAATTTAAAACCTAATAATTTATACACAAATGTCCCCAGATATAAGGTTGGAAGACTGTTTAGGTCCCCACTTGTAAACCTGAAATTATCTCAAAACTTAAGTGTTAAGCTAGAAATAGGACTGATTACTTAAATTTCATTCTGATAATCAATATTTAAACTATAAAATTAAAATATACATGAAATTAGAAAATGTGTGTTTAAAAGACCCCACTTGTCTGTTGAAATGACGGTGAAGGTCCCCACTTGTAAATTTATCGAGTGTGAAAAATGAAATTGAAATACCTGATGGAAATATATAGGCTTTGACACTAATTTAAAACCTAATAATTTATACACAAATGTCCCCAGATATAAGGTTGGAAGACTGTTTAGGTCCCCACTTGTAAACCTGAAATCAGCTCAAAACTTAAGTGTTAAGCCTTTAAAAGGTCCGATTACCTAAATTTCATTATAATAATCAATATTAAACTATAAAATTAAAATATACATGAAATTAGAAAATGTGTGTTTAAAAGACCCCACTTGTCTGTTGAAATGACGGTGAAGGTCCCCACTTGTAAATTTATCGAGTGTGAAAAATGAAATTGAAATACTTGATTGAACCATATAGGCTTTGACACTAATTTAAAACCTAATAATTTATACACAAATGTCCCCAGATATAAGGTTGGAAGACTGTTTAGGTCCCCACTTGTAAACCTGAAATTAGCTCAAAACTTAAGTGTTAAGCTAGAAATAGGACTGATTACTTAAATTTCATTCTGATAATCAATATTTAAACTATAAAATTAAAATATACATGAAATTAGAAAATGTGTGTTTAAAAGACCCCACTTGTCTGTTGAAATGACTGTGAAGGTCCCCACTTGTAAATTATCGAGTGTGAAAAATGAAATTGAAATACCTGATGGAAATATATAGGCTTTGACACTAATTTAAAACCTAATAATTTATACACAAATGTCCCCAGATATAAGGTTGGAAGACGGTTTAGGTCCCCACTTGTAAACCTGAAATCAGCTCAAAACTTAAGTGTTAAGCCTTAAAAGGTCCGATTACCTAAATTTCATTCTGATAATCAATATTTAAACTATAAAATTAAAATATACATGAAATTAGAAAATGTGTGTTTAAAAGACCCCACTTGTCTGTTGAAATGACGGTGAAGGTCCCCACTTGTAAATTTATCGAGTGTGAAAAATGAAATTGAAATACTTGATTGAACCATATAGGCTTTGACACTAATTTAAAACCTAATAATTTATACACAAATGTCCCCAGATATAAGGTTGGAAGACTGTTTAGGTCCCCACTTGTAAACCTGAAATTAGCTCAAAACTTAAGTGTTAAGCTAGAAATAGGACTGATTACTTAAATTTCATTCTGATAATCAATATTTAAACTATAAAATTAAAATATACATGAAATTAGAAAATGTGTGTTTAAAAGACCCCACTTGTCTGTTGAAATGACGGTGAAGGTCCCCACTTGTAAATTTATCGAGTGTGAAAAATGAAATTGAAATACCTGATGGAACCATATAGGCTTCGACACTAGTACAAAATCTAATAATTTATACACAAATGTCCCCAGATATAAGGTTGGAAGACTGTTTAGGTCCCCACTTGTAAACCTGAAATTAGCTCAAAACTTAAGTGTTAAGCTAGAAATAGGACTGATTACTTAAATTTCATTCTGATAATCAATATTTAAACTATAAAATTAAATATACATGAAATTAGAAAATGTGTGTTTAAAAGACCCCACTTGTCTGTTGAAATGACTGTGAAGGTCCCCACTTGTAAATTTATCGAGTGTGAAAAATGAAATTGAAATACCTGATGGAAATATATAGGCTTTGACACTAATTTAAAACCTAATAATTTATACACAATGTCCCCAGATATAAGGTTGGAAGACTGTTTAGGTCCCCACTTGTAAACCTGAAATCAGCTCAAAACTTAAGTGTTAAGCCTTTAAAAGGTCCGATTACCTAAATTTCATTATAATAATCAATATTTAAAATATAAAATTAAAATATACATGAAATTAGAAAATGTGTGTTTAAAAGACCCACTTGTCTGTTGAAATGACGGTGAAGGTCCCCACTTGTAAATTTATCGAGTGTGAAAAATGAAATTGAATACTTGATTGAACCATATAGGCTTTGACACTAATTTAAAACCTAATAATTTATACACAAATGTCCCCAGATATAAGGTTGGAAGACTGTTTAGGTCCCCACTTGTAAACCTGAAATTAGCTCAAAACTTAAGTGTTAAGCTAGAAATAGGACTGATTACTTAAATTTCATTCTGATAATCAATATTTAAACTATAAAATTAAAATATACATGAAATTAGAAAATGTGTGTTTAAAAGACCCCACTTGTCTGTTGAAATGACGGTGAAGGTCCCCACTTGTAAATTTATCGAGTGTGAAAAATGAAATTGAAATACTTGATGGAACCATATAGGCTTGACATAATTAAAATCTAATAATTTATACACAAATGTCCCCAGATATAGGGTGGAAGACGGTTTAGGTCCCCACTTGTAAACCTGAAATCAGCTCAAAACTTAAGTGTTAAGCCTTAAAAGGTCCGATTACCTAAATTTCATTATAAAAATCAATATTAAACATAAAATTAAATATACATGAAATTAGAAAAATGTGTGTTTAAAAGACCCACTTGTCTGTTGAAATGACGGTGAAGGTCCCCACTTGTAAATTTATCGAGTGTGAAAAATGAAATGGAAATACTGAGGAACCATATAGGCTTTGACACTAATTCAAACCTACTTAATTTTACACAAATGTCCCAGATATAAGGTTGGAAAGACTGTTTAGGTCCCCACTTGTAAACCTGAAATTAGCTCAAAACTTAAGTGTTAAGCTAGAAAATAGGACTGATTACTTAAATTTCATTATGATAATCAATATTTAAACTATAAAAATTAAAATATACATGAAATTAGAAAATGTGTGTTTTAAAAGACCCCACTGTCTGTTGAAATGACGGTGAAGGTCCCCACTTGTAAATTTATCGAG
>JAEQBA010002325.1:420868-422886 GCA_019434445.1 Phalangium opilio | reverse complement strand
ACTAAATAGGGGAAGATGGAAGTCCTGCCAAAAACGAGTGTAGTCGGCAATCCTCAGACTATACTATGACTAGCTCTCAGTAAGTGTCATACTTATGGAACATATCTTATAAAACTTATGGTCATACCCAGTGACCTATTTTACTACAAGGACTAAAAAAGCAACAATTCTGAAGACTGAACCCAAGCTATTGTAATTGTAAACTATACAAATAAAAGTGTTACTGGCTTCTGTTTCTGTAATTCTTTCAACCCAAATTCTGATATAAACACCTGGCACGATTGGTGTGTTAATTTAATTATAGTGAATTATGACTAGATTAGAATGATCGCTTGGTGACCTCCAAGCTAACATTTCAGTAGCCCATTCAACAGTTTCCTAACCTTTCACCCTTTCACTACACGAACTATGCAAACTGGTTTTTTTAGCAACTGCCTTCTAACTACTTAAATTTTGGCTCACCTAAGCTGATATAGAATTGATAATAAAGTTTTCTATTACAGCGGTTTTCCTTATCGTGACGTAAGTTGTCCTCCGACAGTTCTGGTTTCAAGCAATAATATTGCATGTACAATGTACGTGATAGAAGCGTGGGACCGTTGGGTACGACCCGGTGACCAAGGCTTAACTTTTATATTTAAATTTAGTCTATTACACGCATTTTAATTATGTATACGTTTATATGCCTTCCAATAAAGATATTAACTTTCAGTATTAATTAAAATGTGCGCGGTAATGCGTTTATTCAATACTTAAATAGATATTTTCAGTTAAAAGTACGAGCTCAGTGCTCACCGATCAGCTGCCGACATCAAAAGAGCCGGAAACTACAATAAAAAAGAAAAAGCGGGAACCGTTTTGAACTGTAAAATGGTCGATTTTTTCGCGCATGTCCTTTTGACGCGTCTCAGTGATTGGCTAATAAAAACGTCAATATAGACGCCATTAATAATCACGGATTTAGCTTTGCGAAAGTTGGTTTAAAATTAAAATAAATCGATGTTAGTTTATATTTTATATTTTAAACTATTATAGGAAAGTAATTAAATGTCGACGCTATAAAATCGTAGCGAAAAATCGCGATAGAAACTAAAATAGGAGGCCGAGAAAGAGTTTTTTTCGTTATTGACGTTTTACAGCCAAGGCTTAACAATTGAGCTAGATCAACATCACAAATTATTTCAATTTCAATCCTCATCCTACAAGATGAACGATTCCATCGGGGTGAGGAGACCGGAGCAATATTCCCCTAAATCGAGCCCCAGGGGTTCGCGTTCCCCTTAGTTCATCGTCACGATACAACCACGGGAACATTAAGAACAACAATATCATAAGGTAAAACTCCGGCTATCGTTCACAGCGGCCCATTCTACCTAATGAAGGAAGCTCCGGGTGAAAGCCAACTAACTGGCGCTAAAAACCTGATGATTTTCCATAACTTGGAACACGCTTACAACAAATTTTCAGGTCGAAAAATGAAGGATCAACTCAGTACCTTTTTACCCAACCTCCCTGGAAACATTGACATTCCCGGACAACAAGACAATAGCTCGCTAAGATCCCTAATCGATAAACCCCCAATTGGCGGAAAAGAACTCCAAATATTAAACGGAGCTCAATTAGCCGGCTTTCGTTTACACCCTGGACCTATTCCCGAACAATTTAGACTCATGAGTCATCAACCCCAAAAGAATAAAAAGCATAAACACAAGAAACATAAGCATAAATCGGGAGAAGCGCTATCCAATGAACAACCTCAAGAAGCTGGGGGAAGTAACGAAGGAGGATCAACTGGGGGACACGAAAAGAAAGATAGAAAACGTAAAAGACACGATGATGAAAAGGAACGGAAGAAGAAAAAGAAGGAGAAACGAAAGAAAAAACAAAAACACACACCTGAAAGTGGTTCCGCTACACCCAATCCGAGTTCTAATAATGATGTCCGCAAAATTTAAAAAATGTATTAAATTAATTAACTGTAATAAAATCCTTCACAAAATAATTAAATTGTAATTTAT
>JAEQBA010002325.1:273368-418368 GCA_019434445.1 Phalangium opilio | reverse complement strand
ACATCAGACACTGGTAAAAACTGCCGATAAAAAATTCCTTTCAAAGCTTCTTCATTTTGTACGGTTTTTCCTTTTAAAATTAATGAAGATAAGGAATTCATATCGTCTGAAGGATCAACGCAAAACGTTTCTTTAATAGAATCCCCGAATTTTTCTTTTGCGGCCCTGGAAATTTAAATTTAAATTAATCTTAATTAAATTAAATTAATTTAATTAAGTAGGAAAATAATTCAAAATAAACTTACCAGATTGTGGTTCCAACTCCAGATCCAAAATCAAATAAGGTTTTAGGCTTAAATGTTGGATCATGGTGTAAAATCTATAATAAAATCAATTTAACTAATTAATTAAGTTAATTAAAATTAATTAAGGACCAACTTACTTCATCAAAAACTTTAAAAGTTGCAGCATAATTTGCACAAGCTCTACCATAAAGGTATAAATATCCTTTATAAGCAGTATACCTTGAGTTTTAATCATAATTAGGTTAATTACTAATCATTTTAATGTAAATAATTAATTATTAATTAACTTACTCCACAGGTTTCCAATGATAAACACATTGTTTTAATTTAATTCTAACTTTATGATTACGTATTTGCAATGCTTTTCTTTTCTCATCTTGACTAAGGAATTCTAAGTTTAAAGGACCTACTATAATAATATTTAATTAATTATGATTAAATTAAGGTATTTAATATTAATTATCATACATTTTTCTGTTAATTCCTTCTCAATTTCATCAGATTTCCATTTAATTTGATCCTCAGTCCATGCAGGGACTCGGTGCCGTAAAAAATGACAAAATTCAACTGCATTTTTCTTTATTTGAATTGTGTCATACTCTAGTAATTAATTTAGATTGTAATTAAGGTATTATTCCTTAGAATAATTAACTTAATTAATTAATTACCTTTCAAAATATCGACGGAGTTTTTAACAATCTCCTTTGGAAGTTCAATAACACCAACTTTCCGATTACCAGGATGTTTTCTAAGCTTAAACTTACGATTATTAAGATCTTCATCGACTAAAGGGTCAATATCCGCCTTTTTAACTAAAGTTGAAATTTGTTTGCATATTTTTAAGCTGCAAACTCGATTAAATTTAAATAAATTACAAATTGATAAACACATGCTCGATTTTCCACTCAAGGAGGCCGCCATTTTTCATATTAGCAGACGACGAATTTCTATTGGTTGGATTATATAGGGCCGGAAGTAAGCATTAAATAAAATTTTAAAATGTCCCATAATTTTTCTAAAAACTAAGGGGGTCACTGGACATTGTAACCAATAAATTTTCCGTAGTTTTTATGGCTTGACTATGAAGATGCAACAGTATTGTTGCACAATCAGTGGACAATGTCCTATAATTTTTCCAGTCAAAGGGGGCATCATTGGACAAAAGTCCTATAAGAATTTTTCCTTATTTCCGGCCCTGGGTTGGATATGATTCGGTTCACTTCACCTCTTTCTCTTAAGAAAAGAAATATAAGCGTTAAATAATAAATATTAAAAATTATTACAAGGATCTATTTTTTCTTTAATTAGAATTTTATAATTTTACAAATACAATGAAAAAACATTGCATTTATAAGACAAATGCAGGGAATAATTATAGTTTGTTTTCCTTAAAAATGGCATCGGATTTTGAAGTACTACAAATTAATTCATATTAAAAAATTCCCGCCCAAAGTTAAAACCCCCGTTGAAAATTGAGTTTTAATGTTTATATTTTCATTTTTTTTTGTTAAAATGTTTACATTTTTGTTCTTAAAATGTCAAATAAAAGAAACGGTCCTAACCTAGTCGTAGAGTCTGCACAACCAAGGATTACCTTAAACCTTGAACCTCAGCTAAGCCTACTTTGAAAAGCCAAGGCTTAACAATTTTATGGTTGGTTCAAATCCGCGATCGCAAACAGAAATTAAAACAGATATTTTTTTTTCTAAATCCAATTTCATCCGATGAACCACTCATCATAAACTCCAGACTAGCATTTAAATTGTAAAATAATCCCATTTAACAGCGCTAACTGTAGTTATTAATCAAAAAACTAAAAGTTTAAAACACTTTTTTTCTTACACAAAGCAAAAGGGGTAACTAACTAACTATAAATTCAAACTATTTACGAAAATTAACTAACACCTCAAAAATCGCGCAAATTAAAAAATAATCTTAGTTTTATAAGGAACATAGTACTCTAGTTTAATTAAAAATCAAAAAAATATAATGAAGCTAATTAAAAATAGGCCTAATTTCTTTTTTTTTTTAATTTCTTAAATAGGCGATACGAAGGACACTTTAAAATAAAAAAAAAATGGACATTCATATAATAGTAATTTTTGACGTCTAAAATGCTAATAAAAATATATATAAATTTTTTAGAAAGCTTTCATTAATGCTTGCTAATTTATATTAATTAATTTTATCATTAAAATTTTGAGGGATTTTTTTTTATTAATTTTGAGTAAAGCTACGAGAAAGATTAGGAAATTAAATTTTAATTTTTAATCTTTCCCAAAATATTTTCTTATTTCATATTAAAAAATTACAACTATACAATTATATTTTTTTCAGTCAATTTTAATTTTTTTTTTTTTTTAATTTTAATTTTTTTATATATAAACACATTTTACAAGATCTAAATTTTTATTTTTTATTAACGTTCTTTTTCTCGCGACATTTCATTATTTATTAATATTAATCTATATACAGTATTTAAAATATGTTTACTTCTGTAAGATTTTTTTAATTTTAATTTTAATTTTTATCTCTGGATAAAAATGTATGTTTTTTCCGTTACCCTCATCTTTATTTACTTATTTATTTATTCAAAAGAACTAATTGCAATTAAAAAATGGAAGCTTTGTTAAAAAAGGGAAATCCGGTGTCTGACATTTAAACAACAAACTCCAGGTATTTTCGTTTACTGAACTGAATTGAACTGAACTAACCTAATTTTAAACCAACCGAGGCTTAAAACTAGAAACCTGAGGCTGAAATATTCCTTTAGTAAGCTTAAATTCTAGGCCTAATTTATCTAAAAAAAAAACTTATTTAGGTCGTCTGAACTGAACTGAACTTCCCTAATTTCAAACCCACCAATGAGGCTTAAAACTAGAAACCTGAGGCTGAAATATTCCTTTAAGATAAGCTTAAATTAAATTCTAGGCCTAATTTATCTAAAAGAACTTAATTATTTAGGTCTTCTCATATATAAAATCAATTAAAAAAATGTTAATTAATAGTAATTATTAATTACTAATGATTGGAAGACCATAAGCTATAGCCTATTATACTTTATTATTTTTTTGCAATTTTAGTTTTTGAGCATATTTTTTAAAATCTTATTCTTTGCGTTGTCGTTTTTATTAAATTTATTTCTTTGTTGTAAAACACTTAAATATTCCATTTTTAATTTAAGCTACACTCTGCTCTTTTGTTTTTAAACATTCGTTAGTATAAATATATCCTACATTATCTGTTTTCT
Source organism: Phalangium opilio (assembly GCA_019434445.1). Taxonomy (NCBI): domain Eukaryota; kingdom Metazoa; phylum Arthropoda; class Arachnida; order Opiliones; family Phalangiidae; genus Phalangium; species Phalangium opilio. The sequence goes on along the minus strand of JAEQBA010002325.1, from coordinate 414,873 downwards.
CGTATTTTCAAACAGTTCAACTGTTTTGTTAAGTCTAATTTGATTGGCGGATTTTAAATTTAATTTTACACGGATGGAAATATATTTTCGGGTTTTTATTTTTATTTAAATATTAATTTCAAATTTGACATTTCGTCATCGTAAATTGGCCTGTATTTATCTCACTCTTAAAAATAAGAATGTGGGGAAGAAAGGATACGGAATCTGAATAGAGAAATAGGCTTAGCACGCTAACTGTGGAACTACTTAGGTTGGGTGGGAGGCCAAAAATGGGGGGAGGAATAGTCGGACTCAATTGTAATTGGTTCGTCTGTATGCCTTCTTAACCAATCCAACTTATTCCCTATCGCCGCCAGAAGTTAGGCTTGGAGAGAAGTAAGTAACGGGAAGAAATTAGTCTGTCGTCTGCTACAGTACATATTTCTGGCCATTATAGCAGACGACAGACGATACAATGGTCAAAAATATGTACTGTAGCAGACGACAGACGATACAATGACCAAAAATATGTACTGTAGCAGACGACAGACGATACAATGACCAAAAATATGTACTGTAGCAGACGACAGACGATACAATTGCCAAAAATATGTACTGTAGCAGACGACAGACGATACAATTGCCAAAAATATGTACTGTAGCAGACGACAGACGAATTTCTTCACTTTACTCTCATCCACGAATCCCGATTTAAGCCTAACTTCCGGTGATAGGGATTATCAATGCTTCCCGACTATTCCTCCCCCCATTTTTGTCGTCCCACCCAACCTAAGTCGTTCCACGGTTACCGCGCAACCTATTTCTCACATATTTCGCATCCTACCCCAACCATCATCCTTGTTCTAACATTTTACTTTAGTTGAGGGTTAATATTTTTGTTGTTGTTTTAAATGCTTAAGTTTATGTACGTTTTATACTAGCAAATAGTACAACTTTTTCGACACTGGGAATTAATATTATCGCACGGATGAGGGATTTTATGGGACTTTTTCAGGGATTTATCGCGATGGGAAGAGTTCTGAGAGACATTGGGTCGCGCTTTATACCTCGTCATTGAGTAGGATTTGAGGTAAGATTTCAAGGAAGCGGGTAAAGGTAGCTGCTCAATGCTATAGATGGTCGTACTAGCGACTATAGTTCGACAGCAAAGTTCTTGGAGGGATATAACTGAACGGCGGAATGGTTTAAAAGAAACAATTCATTCATTTTATTTTAATTTGCTCGGTTTGTTTGTTTGTTTACTTCTAAACAATTTAAAATAAGCTCGGGACATTTAAGAACACGTGTCAGAGCTACAAAATAAGCCTTTGTCAAAGGGACATCTTGTTTAAAAGGTCCCGCGGGACCCGCGCATGCGCCATCACTGATACTGGCCCTGGATTATGGTTAGGCTTAGCGCTTGTGTAGATAATGTTTATTTACACTATATTTTATGATATTAAGTAGAAGTAACTAACAAAAACTGGAAACTCGAGTACAAAAATACTATTGTGATGTTAAATCTTAGACAAAAGGCGGCCATTGTTGTAAGTAAGATGATGGGGGAGTAGATTTGGTTTGATTGTATGTTGATAGAACTGAACTGACTCGAACTGATTTACAGGGCCAGAAATAAGCACAATAAATATTTTTCTTATTTCCAGCCCTGCTGTCTTGGACCTTACCTTTCGCCCCCCCCCTCCCCATTGAAAAGCCAAGGCCTATTAGGTCTATTTTAAACTTTTTTGTTGGATAGCTTTGATCTTATCTATTTTTATGCAAATTTGACTCACTTTGAAGAGTTAAAAAGACCTTTTAAAACTTACAAAGAGTTTAAAATAAGCTTAAGAAATTTTAGAACAAACCCAGAGCTTTTAAAATTAGGTCTAATTTGGCCTATTTTTTAATTTTAATAGAAGATTTTTCAACTAATCTATTTTTATGCAAATTTGTCTGACTTTGAAGAGTTAAAAAGACCTTTTAAAACTTACAAAGAGTTTAAAATTAAATAAGCTTAGAAAATTTTAGAACAAACCCAGAGCTTTTAAAATTAGGTCTAATTTGGCCTATTTTTTAATTTTAATAGAAGATTTTTCAACTAATCTATTTTTATGCAAATTTGTCTGACTTTGAAGAGTTAAAAAGACCTTTTAAAACTTACAAAGAGTTTAAAATTAAATAAGCTTAGAAAATTTTAGAACAAACCCAGAGCTTTCAAAATTAGGTCTAATTTGGCCTATTTTTTAATTTTAATAGAAGATTTTTCAACTAACCTATTTTTGTATGAATTTGTTTCACTTTGAAGAGTTACAAAGACCTTTTAAAACTTACAAAGAGTTTAAAATAAGCTTAAGAAATTTAAGAACAAACCCAGAGATTTAAAATTAGGTCTAATTTGGCCTATTTTTTTAACTTTTATAGATTTTTCAACCAACTGAATCCCTTTAAAACCCCAAAAACTACAAAATTAAAAAGGCATAAATACCTCTGTTGCTTCTCCAAAGCCTCTCCATGCCATTCCTATGAAGTGCCATACGAGACAGCTCGGCAAAAGATTCACTAACATTATAATCGCATAATGGAGAAACCTCAAAGAAGGCCATGTTGTGTTTTTGCGCGTAACAATCAGCTGCATTTTCACTGACTTGTCTTTTAAATGCCAAATGTAGTCTATTCCCAATCAAAATTTTAGGAACACCCGGTGCGTGCTTTTTAAAAACAATACATAAAATAGCTTAAAATAGGTCAAAAATAGGCCTAAGAGTGACGTAATTTTCATTTACCTCCTCAACTTCAACTAGCCATCTGTTTAAACCATCAAATGACCATCGATTTGTGATATCGTAGACTAAAATAACACCCTGCGCTCCTCTTGAATATGACCTAATGATTGTAGAGAATCTACCCTGTCCCGAAGCGTCCCATAGCTGTAACTTAATTCTTTTGCCGTCCAAAAGGATAATTGTTGTTTTATAAGCCACTAAAGTTAAGTGGTATTTAAGTTATTACAATTTGGCCTACAACTACTTGACATTGAAATTTATTTAAATTACTGACCAGATGAGCCACAAAATGGGGACTCATGAGAGCCATCGTCTAGTCCGCTTAATATTTCTTGCTTTCCAACATCACTATCTCCGACAAGTAAGAATTTGAGCAAATAATCGTATGATTTTTGACCAGATGAAAGCCTACAAGGCGGCAAAGCTGCGCTGCTCATAAGTGCAGCATTTAGCCTGTGTATAAACAGGAGCTTTTCTTTTTGATATTTAAATGGGACCTGTTTAAATTTAATCCAAATTACCTACTTAATTTCAATTACGAGTTAAAAAAAACAATAAGCCTAACATGACCAAGGCTTAACTTGACAAAGGTTTAACGAAGGGATATTTTCAAATCATTATTTGAGTTAAACAATGAATTATTTGAGTTTATTTCTATGCTTTGGTTTATATAGCTAATAAAATTTAACATTAATACTCACTAATCTAGATTAATTGGGTTATTTATGTTGGTTACTTTGACCCATTTAAAAACGCGAACAACAAATTTGCATATCGACTCACTTACCTTGAAAAAAGGCCCTGTTGAAGGAAATAACACGGCAGAACTTATTATACTTCAATGAAGTTTAAGTTTAAATAACTAAATACCATTAAATATTAATTAAACAAAGTATTTCTTACGCGTAACTTAACATCGATGACGAAAAATCGAACTTTTCTTTAAAAAGAATCAGGGTCAAAGGTCACCTAGCACCTACGCATGCGCGGAAAAGCCGTTTTCCTTTGAGCATAGCCCACTCGATCAGGCACCCGACTAACGCAAGCTGTTTGCGTCCATTCAATCGGCCAAAAAGTGCGACTTTTGAACTATATTTAACCGTTTAAATGGTCTATTTCATGCTGCATAATTCGAACTGGCCAGCCTCTAACTTTCCACGAAATTGGCTTCGAATTTTCATCATTACTTTGGGTCTAATGTACTCTTGAGGTTTAGTTTTATTTATTTATTTTATTTATTTATTTAGTTCAGTACAGGTAAGCCATTAGAGCTTGGTTAGTACAACCGAGAGAGATTAACGATTTAGTTATACAGAGATTAACGATTTAGTTATACAGAGATTAACGATTTAGTTATACAGAGATTAACGATTTAGTTATACATTAGTAAAAAAAGAAAAAAAAAAACAAAAAAAGATAAGTAACAAAGTAAAAAAAAAAAAAAAAAATAAGTGACAAAGTAGAAAAAAGATAAGTAACAAAGTCGGTTTAGTTTTGTACCGATTAGTTTTAGGCCTACTTCAAGAAACCAAGGAACTCTTTTACTGTAACGTTTGAAGCTAGCGCGCATCTCGGGGAAACTAACAGACTCACATATCTCGCAGCTAAACTTTTAGTATCTTCTTTCTTCATTACTAATTTTCTAATTAAGAACAGGAATAATTAGGCCAAAAACAAGACAAAGATTTTGGAATATAATACACTTTTCATTTCAGAACTTTTATTTGATCTAGATCAACGGAAAACTGGGTCCCCAGTGAAATTAATTAACTTTCATAGAAATTAGTTTAATTATTATGATTTCAGGTTTCGACCTATTAGACAAACATGTTTATGAGACAATCATAATTTTATACCAAAAGCCGATTTTTACCTATTTTTGTTACTATTATAAATATTTATTACCTTTATAAATCTTTTTGGTGATCTGAAGAAAGAATTGTCCCAATTATTTCTTGGAATTGTCGCGATTTTTAATAGCACAACGTTGCTTGATAATGTTTGAAGGGCCCGCCATAAAATCCTGCTTATTTCCGGCCCCATGAAGCCCTAATATGTGTCGTCTGCTTACGTCAGTCTGCTTGTTTCTTAGGGTACTGTTTTTTCTTGTGTGGATACTTGAAAGGTAATTATGCTAAATTGAAATTAAATTTAAAGTTTTTCAAGAAATCAATAAAATGTATCATGAGGTACTTACCAAAATGAAGTTGGAATAATTAGGTGAAAAAGAAACAAAGATTTTGGAACATTTTTAGTGTTAGAACCTTATATTTGATCTAGATTAACTGGAGTTGATTTTCCTACGTAAAACTGGGTCCCAGATGTAAAATTTAAAATGTTTAGTTTAAGTTTCATAGGAATTAGTTTAATTATTACGATTTTAGGTTTCAACCTATTAGACAAACATGTTTATAGGGTGGTTTTCTCACTGAAGGGTGTAGGGATCCATAAACTCCGGTACCACTATTTAAAAGTGGAGAAAAGTGTTTTGGGCTGTTTAGAAGACATTATTAAATTATAATTAACTAAATTATTAATTATATTAGAAAATAGAAACAATAAAATTGAAACGCACGCTCCCGCCATATTTTGAAGTCTGAGTAACTTCAGCAGCGCCATCTAGCGGTCCATGTTTGCAATTAAAAAGCCCTATTCATTCTGGGTTCTTTTGGGGCGATTTCCGTGGGAACAAGGTGCTTCGATTTTCTGTGCGATCTTTGCTGGTAAATATTTTGATTTTATTTATATTTTAAGGGTTAATTTGCATTAAATACCAATGTTTTATCGCAACCGATCGGAAATTAAGCGTCGCAAGTGGAAAATTTATGCTTAACCGTGCCAAAGGAGCAGCCAAAACGTTTGTTAATTACGACCAAGGCTTACGACCAAGGCTTAGTGGCCGGGCCCACGTTGCCCTTGGCAGTGCAGCGCCTGCAGGTGTTACTACGACCAAGGCAATGCCTACGAGATAGATAGAAAGCCTGAGCACGGTCCCCTTTGAGCTGGGGAAAGATAGGGGATCTGGCCTGCTTGTTTTTGCGCGTTTCTGGCCTCAGGTGGCGCTTCTATGTGACACTTTTCTTTTTAAATATTTCGTTTCCCGCCAAAAATGTTAGAACGAAAAAAAATCTTTCGAAATTATTACACAAAAATGTTTTTCATAACAATTTTTAATTTTTAAATAAATTCTTAAGTTGGATAAAGAAACTTACCGAAACTCGTGACAAATTGTGGTAAATTATTAGAAGTTAGGTAAAAAAAGACATTTTTACCAGTTTACAAATTTTAATTAAAAACATTTTTATTAATTCAAGAAGTTTAATTAAAACATGTTTTAATTTTTTTATTTAATTTTGAGCTTCTCATAATCACAACAATGTTAAAACATTTTTAATCCTTAAGGTGTATGAACTAAATTAACGAAACTTTGGACTATTGCTTTTAATTATTCTTACAAATTAGGTATAAAAAAGCATATTTTTACCAAATTACTAATTTTGAGTGAATTAAAACTAACAAATACTTAATATACTGACCAAAAATATTACTAATTGCTCAAATGTATTGCAAATTGACTTAGAAAGAACGAAAAATTTCACCCAAATTACTCAGTTTGAGGAAACGAATCACATTGTTTGAGTTAAATAAATCACATTGTCTGAGGTAAATAAATCACATAGTTTTAGGTATACAAACCAAATATAATTAAAGTCTTAACATAAAAAATCATGTATGTCTAAAGTTTGAAGACTTTCCCTTATAGCTCGGAAAAGAGTGAAAACTAACATTTTCATTTTCGTGACTTTCGTCTAGTCCTCTCTTTTTCTTCTTTCGATTACATTCATTGCAAGCTGGCACGATGCATTTGACCATTTTTAACTAATATATTTTAATAATATTACAGATCTAAGAAATTTGCAGGGAATTACACTGAAATAAGAAATAAATTAGCATCAGCCTCTGATAATTTAAATTGCTAGGCCTTGGCTATAATAAAGTTGTCAAAGCCAAACAACTACAAAACCACTTAATAACACGTTTAATGAAATCGTGATTAAAATTATAGTTATTTTAAAGATGTTCGATATTATTTATACAATTTGTAATTTTCTTTAGCTTACCTATAATTTCGAGCCAACACAACTCATCTCGTGATTTTCGTCCGTGCCCCGCTGAAGCAGACGATGGAGAGTCCGTTATGCCGCGAAAATATTTCAAATATAAAAAAAGTGACACTTCAGAGCGCCTCTGTTGGCCAAAGCGGGCGAATTAAAATATCAGAAAATATATATTTTATGAGCAGGGTGCTCAGGCTTTCTATCTATGATCTCGTAGGCATTGACCAAGGCTTAGTATCCTATGTCTTTTGGGAAGTTGGCTTGAAGCTGTTGGTGTTGCCCATTTCAATGGTGGCTACAGAGATCTTTCCAGGTAAATATTTTATTTATATGTTAAAAGTTAATTTAGATTAAATACCAAAGTTTTATCGCAACCGAATGGAAATTAAGAGTTACCCCCATTCCCCTATCGATATTATACAATATCCAGGGTTGTCTCTCTGACACCAAATCCCAACTAGGCTCCGAGCACTGAGTTGTAAAGGGAAGTACAACTTTCTATTCTTGGTTGGTCCAATGGTTGGTCTTCCCTAACAACGCGTCGCAAATATTTTGACCTTTTAAGCTTGTTGAAAATCTTAAACTCCCCTAATCAAACTTATTTTTCTGATGCCCCCTCTATCACTCCCACAAGGGGTCATGGTAAAAACTTATTATTCCACCGATATGCCTGTAAAGACCAGCTTAAGCACTCCTTTTTTCGTAGATCGGTCCCCATTTGGAATTCACTTCCCCCTGAGATTGTATCATTGAAATCTATTGCCCAATTTAAGTCAGCACTGAAACAGTACCTCAAACTATATGTATGTGCCTCTATGTTCTGCGGAGCTGTAGGATTCTAGTAAATAGGAGCTAAGTAATTGAGGAAAATATTCACAAACATAGCCCCCTCTGTAGGAATATCATTGCACCCAACTTTTAAAGCTCGTAACTCTGGTTCTACTAGAGATACGGGGATACCCTTTCAGTATGTTATAGTCCAATTTATCCCCCATTTAACCATACTAAAATCTTGGGGATCTAGTAAATAGGAGCTAAGTAATTGAGGCAAATATTCACAAACATAGCCCCCTCTGTAGGAATATCATTGCACCCAACTTTTAAGGCTCGTAACTCTGGTTCTACTAGAGATACGGTGATACCCTTTCAGTATGATATAGTCCAATTTATCCCCCATCCAACCATACTTAAAACTTGGGGATCTAGTAAATAGGAGCTAAGTAATTGTGGAAAATATTCACAAACATAGCCCCCTCCATAGGAATAGCATTGCACCCAACTTTTGAGGCTCGTAACTCTGGTTCAGGGTTCGTACAGAACCTGGATAAGTCAGGGATATGAAAATTAGGGGAATAAGTCAGGGATTTTATTCCTTAAAAGTCAGGGATTTCGTTTGGTATATCAAACCCTGCTTCAAGCAATGCTAAATATGAGACAGATGTGATGAAGTGGGCTCTGGTAAAGACCTTAAAAGTGGTCAGGGGTATTGCCAAAATTTTGTCAGGGATAACCTGGAAAAGTCAGGGATTTTAAATGTAAAAATTTCGTACGAACCCTGTGGTTCTACTAGAGATACGGAAATGTCCTTTGAGTATTTTATAGTCCTGAATAAAGCATTTATTTATTTATTTATTTGACCCCCCCCATCCAACCATACTTGGTATTAAGACAAACAGGGAAACGTTCACAAAAGTACCCGCCTCCATAGGAATAGCATTGCACCCATTTTTGGTGGCTCATAATTCTGGTTCTACTACAGATACGGGGATGTCCTTTGAGTATGTTATAGTCCTATTTGCCCCATCCAACCATACTAAAAACTTGCGGATCAGTTAAACAGGGGGAATTGAGGAAAGTGTTTATAAACATACCCCTTCCATAGGAATATCATTGCAGCCAACTTTGTAGGCTCGTAACTCTGGTTCTACTAGAGATACGGGGATACCCTTTCAGTATGTTTTAGTCAGGGCCGGATTAAAGGGGGGGGCGAGGGGGTTCTGGCCCACGGGTGCAACGCTTGTTGGGGGCACATTGAGTTAAACTGTTCCCCCCTTAGCAACATTTGCTGTTCTTATTTTTTTCGACTTAAGGGGGCGCGCATTATCCCGGCCCCCGGTTGCAAAATTGCTTAATCCGGCCCTGAAAATACTTGTGCTATTTAAGTTGATAATAATTTTAATCTGTATTTGATTGTTTGAATTTTATTTTTTATAGCTACCATCTGTTTCCAAAGGAGAAATTTATGTTGGATTCTAGAATCAATAACTATTTTTTTGGCAAAAGGCACCCAATATTAATCAGGTCAAGGAACCCATTACAATCCCCTTCTTCTTAATAGAGGCAATTTTTGATTTAATCCGTTGAAAGGGAATCTCATTACCAAAACTATTTAGACAGCCTGTGAGACATTTAGGCAATTATTAGGGTATTTAGTTTATTATCTATTATTCTATTTATTGTTAGAAGGGAAGCGCTTTGTGTCTTTGAAGTTTTAGGGATTTTTCTTTTCGCCAGGACATAAATAAAATCTTACTTATGGAATAGGTGAACACTGGTCCTAGCCCTCCCTTTTAAGAATAATGAACGCGTAATCAGGATTTCAAGGGTGAGATTCCCTTTGCGGTATTAAGGTATCTAGTTTATGGTTTTAATTATAAATATTTTTAGGGGAAAAGCGTTTGGCAACTCCTTGAGGGAGTTTTGTAGGATTTAAATAAATTTATGATTTATGTTTAAGGTAGAAGGTTGCTTATACGCTTTGTCCTTTAAAAGTAAACACGATTTTAAGCGGGGTTTAAGGCGAGGCTTAGCTTTTTACAGTATTCTTTCCCTATCACTGTTACGGGTGTGCCTTTTATGCCAAAAAAATAGTCATTTATCTTATGCCTGAACATTTTGTGAAGAAAATACTCGACTGGATTTTCTAATTAAGGTAATTAATTTCAAGTTATTCGTGCGCCTTTTTCCAAATAGTAATTCGAATTTTTCTTGCGCAGGAAGAAGTGGACGACAGCGAGTGGACTCTCATTGGAAATCCCATGCTGTGGACGACAGCGAGTGGACTCTCATTGGAAATCCCATGCTATGGACGACAGCGAGTGGACTCTCATTGGAAATCCCATGCTATGGACGACAGCGAGTGGACTCTCATTGGAAATCCCATGCAATGGACGACAGCGAGTGGACTCTCATTGGAAATCCCATGCTAAGGACGACGTTTCCTGGTTTTGGGGGCTCCACAGCGGGCCTTAGTTTAAATTTTACGTTTCCCGATTTGTCCCAGGGACTTGTAAAATTTAAATTAGGCTCGCAAGGCTTACTTTGGGGGTGGTAGCTTAAGTTTAAAATTTCGATATTGGGGAAGGAACAAAAATAGTCGAAAAACACTTAGGGTAGTATTTTTGACATTTTTTATGCTTATTTTTACAATTTTTTTGATTTTTTTTATAATTTTTAATAATTTTAATAAAAAAAAATTTTTTTTATATAAAAAAAATTTTTTTTGTAATGTTTTTGCCTTTTTTATTTAGTAAAAGCTTAAAAAGGGGCCTAAAAATATCCCCCTAAGTCCAGAGGCTAAAAAATCGAAACCAAGTCTAGTATATTAAAAATTCAAGAAAAGAAAGAACGAGGTTTAAGGCAAAATTTATTCAATAAAAAACAAAAAAAGAGAAGTGTTTACAAAAATTTCGAACAAAAAAATATTAAAGAGGTTTGTAAGTTAAAGTTTGAACGCAAAAAAATAATAAGTGGTTACAAATAAAATTAACAAGCAAAAAAATTAAGTTAAGTGGTTACATGAAAAAATTCTAAGTAAAAACGATGTATTTTGTGTCTTCTAGCTTCGATGATTTCCTCCATATCTTTAAGTCAGCGCTGAGAGAAAGAGCAAGTCCAGAAGACATCATGTAACGTGAATCCAACGAAGCATGTCATCAGGAATGATAGATAGCAAGTCCAGAGCAGTGGAAGTCATCGTGTGATGTCATCGGTAATGATAGATAGCAAGTCTAGATCAGCGGAAGTCATCGTGTGATGTCATCTGGAATGATACGTCTCGGAATGACAAGCAACAGAAAAATCCAAGAATATCAGCTGCATCTATAAATGAAAACATTAATAACACATCTTAAACTATTGCCTATTTTTGGGCAGAACGAAATAATCTCTTAGGTTTCACTAATTTAAGAAAAACTTGTCTTTAATTAAAAAACAAGACACCAAATTTAGAGAGAAAGACCAACTACCCCGAATTAAAGAAAGGCTTGACTACCGCGATTGCCACCCTTAATTAAATGATAATCTGGCTAACTAATAATTTCCCAAAATTGTATAGAAATTAATTTTAGAAAAATCTATCATTTATTTTTAGTTAAATTATGTACCCTTTTATTATCTTAATTTAAAACATCCCCTAAACTAATTTTAGAAAAACATAACATTTATTTAAATTACTTAGCTTCACAGTGAAAATAATTTAAAATATGCCCTAAATTAATTTTACTAAAACCGGCCATTCATTTAAATTACATAACGTGCCCCTTTTAATAGCTTAATAATTTAAAATATCCCCTTGACCAATTCTAGGAAAACCTGCTTTTATTTAAAACTTGCCACAGACACATCCCGTAAATAACTAGGGTTTAATTGGACAAGGCTTAAACTTAGGCTTAGGGCAACCTCGTGTCTTAAAATTATCTCGGAAGGACCAGATTTCCGAAAATCTGTCGCGTTAACTCTAACCTCGTGTCTTAAAATTATCTCTTCGGGACTTGATTTCCGAAAATCTGTCGCTTTATCTCTAAATTAATTTAAAATATCCCCTTGGCTAGTTTTAGGAAAACTTGCTTTAATTTTAAAACTATTCCCACAGTAAATAACTAGGGTTTAAATGGGACAAGGCTTAAACTTAGGCTTAGGGCAACCTCGTGTCTTAAAATTATCTCTTGGGGACTTGATTTTCGAAAATCTGTCGCGTTATCTCTAATTTAATTATGTACCCCGTTTAATAACTTGTAATAATTGGCCCTAAACTAATTATTAAGGGATTCTCTCTTGTCCAACATCTTGTTGTAAAATTTTATTTATGGTACTTGATTTTTAATAAATAAATAAATAAAAATAGCTAACATTTAACCCTACCTAATTAATTTAAATACTTGAAATAAAATAAATAATTTAAGGGGAGCTAGATGAGTTTGGATTATTGTAAAGGTTAGGCTTACGGACTGTTAAAGCACCACGAGGAGATCAAGCAATGGCGGCCAAGTATGTTGAAGAGCTTCGAATTCAGCATGCATCTTCGGGAGAAACGATCATCGTAATGGCGGAACGATCAAGAATCCAACTTCAAACGGGTCACGATCAGCTGAGCGGCAAAGGTTTTCCCAAGCGACCTCCTCGACGGCTTCCAGGAAAAGAATGATCCGGCTGACTTGTAAATTTCCAACGTCAGCAGAGCGGGAAAGATTTTCCTATGTGACCTCGTCGGCGGCTTCGTGGCAAAGAAAGAGTTCGGCTGCAACTTCCAGCTACGAAGTAAATTTGCTACGTCGGGGGGCGCTAAAAGCGCCGATCGCGGACTCGGATGGGCAGGGCCGGAAATAAGAAAAAATTGTTATAGGACATGTGTCCAGTGACCCCCTGTTTGACTGGAAAATTTATAGGACATTGTCCACTGGAGTGTGCAAAAATGGTGTCGCTTCTCCATAGTCAAGGTATCATAACTTCGGAAAATTTATAGGTCAAAATGTCCAGTGACCCCCTTAGTTTTCAAAAAAATTATGGGACATTTTAAAATTTTATTGGACAATGTCCAGTGTCCTGTGCTTATTTCCGGCCCTGCGGATGGGTCGTGTGACTCGTGTCTTTGGCACGAAATTCAAATAGCTGAACACCGCTAGGCCTACATTAATGAACGCTAGGCCTATATGAATGAAGGGTAGGCCTAAATGAATGGACAATCATTACCTTTTACCATTAATATCTGCCGTGACGTCACAAGTCAATAACCTCGTTGACGTCATAGGTGACGTCACCGGATATGACGTCATGACACGTCACCGGATATGACGTCATGACGCGTCACCGGATATGACGTCATGACACGTCACCGGATATGACGTCATGACACGTCACCGGATATGACGTCATGACGCGTCGCCGGATATGACGTCATGACGCGTCACCGGATATGACGTCATGACACTTCACCCCCTGCTGTTTCCATACTGTTACCAACCGCTGGGACCCCCTGCTGTTAGCCCCTGCTGTTACCCCCTGCTGTGACCCCCTGCTGTGACCCCCTGCTGTTACCCCCTGCTGTGACCTCCTGCTGTTTCCATACTGTTACCCCCTGCTGTGACCTCCTGATGTTACAGGATATGACGTCATAGCAAAAATTTACCATGCTTTAGATGTCAGTAAATACGTAACAACGTATACAGCGCCCCTAACGGCAATTTATGAACTATATATTGCTTACACGAAAGTCTAGCAGAATTTATCATGCTTTAGATGTCAGTAAATACGTAACTACGTATACAGCGCCCCTAACGGCAATTTATGAACTATATATTGCTTACACGAAAGTCTAGCAGAATTTATCATGCTTTAGATGTCAGTAAATACGTAACTACGTATACAGCGCCCCTAGTGGCAAATGTGTTAATGCTTAATTATGCTTTCATAATGATAATAATAATAATAACCCATAGCCCCTAAGTAACCCCAAATCCCAATCCTGTTTAAAAGCACTAACGAGTTTTTAGTGAGTGGATGATTACTCGTAATCCAGAGGCAACCATTAATCCAAATCCATTTTAAATGGCTTTTAAAAAGCATCAATAGAAATCACCAATGAAAGAAAATTTTCATTAGTGAATAGCCCCTCGACGCACTGCCTTTAACAGTGCTAAAAAGTGATTTATTTATTAATGATCATATGTATGCCTGTAACTTTATTGAAAAGAAAAGCAATAAAAATAAGATTCATTAAATCGACGAACAATTATTTCATTTTATTTATTCTATAGTACATTTATAAAGTATAAACAAAAGTATATGTGTTTAAAAACAGAAAGTACGCTTCGTTGAAACTTGCTGGAGCCGTGTAATATGAGAAGGCTCCCTTTATTCCACAATAGTGTCGACGTACCTTCCCGAACGTGGCACAGGGAACAAGCCGTGAATAGGCTCATAATGCAGCATCAATGAAAATCCTAAATGAAGGAAAATTGTCATTAGTGTTTAGCCCCTTTAATACAGGTACAGAAAGTTTTAGTTTACAGAAATTGAACCAATAGCAACCTATCGATTTTCTTCGACTTTATGGTCTGTGCAAAAACGTTAATTTTTATCATATCAGGGATAGATAGACTTTTTTAAGACGGAATGGGTAACAGGGCTATTCGGGTGCGCGTCCTAGTCCACGACCCCCTCACCCGTGACGGAGGGGTATGAAAGAAGAGGCGGGTCTTATGTTTGTTATGGCGTTGTATGTATATCCGGGTCAAATAAACGTCGTCTGCCCCTTCGTCTGCCAAGTTGGAATGGGTTCGGATTTTAATTTTTGAAATAACATTGTTTAAAAATGGAAGTTACACAAGACATAGGGCTTGCAACTGAAAAAAAAAAAACAGGGAAGACCCAAGAAAATTAAAAGTGAGTTAGAATTGAGTAAAAGTCTTCATAGATATTACAGCACGAACAGGTTTTAACCAAACACTAAGCTCACAAAACTCCTGACCATTCACTAAGCCTTGGTTAACTTCATCAAATTCGTTTACAAAATCATGCGGATAGTAGAAATGATTGGCTTAAGAAAGAATTAGCGAACACTTTTCACCTTTACAGATGTACTCCAAATCCAAAACACCGGCACCAAATTCACTAACTACCTTCTTAATTGCTATTAAAAACTATTCCCGGATAATTACCGGACCATCGCATTTAGACGGCTCCATTTTGAACCCCTGTGAAGACGCTTATCTGTACAACCATAGCCCACTCGATCCGCGCTCTATAGCTATAGCGCGAGCAGCTTGCGGCGTGACGCGCGTGATCTAGTGGGCTATGGTACAACGCAAGAGGGGTCGTAGTCATGGCGACAGAGGTAAACAGGAATTACGTATTTTTGGCCCTCCCCGTCAGGTACGTCACCAATACGTAGTTTTTGTGAGCCAATAAGATAATTTAATTTTTTGGTTACGTGTTGAAGGAAGGGACTATATACTCGTCTATGAGTCGGACTGAAGTAAAGGCCAAACATTGTTTATTCCGTCTTAAAAAAGTCTATCTATCCCTGGCCAAACTTTTTGAACAAATTCTTATTCTGTTTTTATTTTGATTAATAATGAAAATAATAAAAATATTTTTATAAACGCGTAACTTCCGAGTGTTGAGTCCAGGTACTGAAAATAATAAGAAAATTTCTATTATTAATAAATTTTAATCGGCTTAGAATTTCCACTGTTTTTCCACGCTAATATCCTACGGTGGAAAACGAGGTTGTTAGGATGGAAATTACTAATACCAAGAAGCGATACCTAGTTTACTAGGGAGAAGGTATAAATTCGCCATATTTCTAGCTTTATGTAGGTCCGGAGTTAATCCCCGCCTCTAAATTACAACTAGCATCTCATTGGTTCTTGAAAACTGTGGTTAGTGCGACGCGAATGACGAAAACTACATATTTTGCGACTGGGAGAGGCGAAGTAGCCCGGCCTCCTTTTACGTCCCCCCTTGTATTTTGAAAGGGGGACTGGGACTATATGGTGCGCGAAAACTTAGGCTGGTAATATAGTTTCTCCCTAGTAAACTAGATATCGGTTCTTGCTAATACTACTACTGCTATTATGCTCGTACCGCTTTTATATCCTATCCCTCTCTCTTTGCTTTGATACTGATAAAAAATTAATGCATTAAAAAAGCACAAGAAGCTTCAGAATCTCATCGAACAAGCAGAATACCGCTGCGAGGAAACTTTTATCTAATTGGCCCTGCTTGACAACTAATTATAATTTAAAACTATCTCTCCACTAAATGTTGGTTTTTTAAACATTTAAATCGAATTCTTTGAACGGCTTGTGTCGTGTTGCGCGTGATCGAGTGGGCTATGATTTGAGCCATTATGATGATGAGCTTTGCTGATATTCAGCCCTGACTGAGAAATAAAGGCAGTGGCCGAGTGGCCCTGGACAAATGTCCTTTTTAAAAATTAGTTGGGCCAATTTAAAAATTAAATGCTGGCGGTCTACTGGCCTCTTCATTAATTAAATACCTTGCAAGGTTACCCCTAAGGGGGGGGGGGTTACGAGTTCATTAATTGCAAATCTATAGGAAAACTAATAGCATTTTCCTTTGGGTCCTCGCGGAGCCCTCCCAAGGAGCATTAAAAATGGTAGTAGTAGTTTACAGCGTCAGTAAAGACTGTTTTTGAAGAATAGGATATCCTAGTTTTATGCCTCCATGGGAGCGCTGCGAGGACCCAAAGGAAAACGCTATAAATGGGACAAGACCCAGGACCTATAGGGACAGGAATATGCCTGATAATGATGATAGCGGACCCATGAGCAGACGATAATTGAGCTGGTGGGCACAGGGAGAAATGAGATAACATGGAGTGGAAATGAAGAAAATTTATTGAAAAAGACACTTTTAATTCAATAAAATGAAATTTATTAGAAAAATTAATGAATTTTATTAATGTATCAATGTATTTATTCATTCATCTTCAGTTTTGGACTTCTTTTTTTTCTTCTTCTTCTTTTGCTTTTTAGCAGCCGGTTCTTCAACATCAGCATCCTTCATTTCAACATCACCATTAGTATTGTCACCTTCTTGGGTGGTTTCTAAGACCGAAGTTTGACTGTTATCCAAAGTTTCATCAGCATCCTTATTCTTTCGTTTCTTCTCCTTCTTTTTCTGTTTCCGCAAAGCCTTCAACTGCAACGCATTCACTTCTTCCAAAGCAGTTTTCATTACATCCAAATTCTTCGGAGGTTTTTCACCAGTTTCGTAAAACTTCAAACGATCCTCGACCTGAGTTTTAAGTTTTAAACCAAAATATCCGAAGGAAATTCTGTAGAAAGTAAATAGAGTTAGTCTAAGACATCCGAGACTTTCTGTCGGTAAAGTAAAACGACTTTACCGGTGAAACAATCTATTCTGGAAGCGATGGAACACTTGTTCGCTAAGTATCGTGATATTCTGCCTTTGTTTTTAGCAGCTGCTCGACCAATAAAGGTTGAATGGAAGATTAAACCGTATTTTGGTGTATTTCCACGGGTTTTTAAGGCTCGGAATAAAGCCTTTTCAGCTCCGAGAATTTGAACGGTAGATGCGGGATATTTCGCTAAATTAGTTAAAGATCCTGCGTGTGAAATTAATCTAGCTCCGACAGTCTCCCCAATTAACGCTGCTAAATTAGGAGCAATATTGTGCATTCTTGATTTAAGATATTCCATTAATTGCAGACGATATTCGGCTAAAGAAACTACTCTAGTCGCAAAAGTTTCGATATTGATCATGTCAATGGGTGAAATATCCATTCCTAATTAATTAATTAATAATTAAGGGTTAAAACTTAATTAAATTTTAACCTAACACTGGTTAATTTGTTACCCATTGAAGAATGGGCTGCATCTATAACCGCTTGTGCTTTTGATTCATCTCCAATTATCTCCGTTAAATCATCAAGTTTCTCCTCGGAAAGACCTTTACGATCTTGAATGTATTTGGCCAATTTTGCGTAAGTGTGATTATCCGGTACAATTTTAACCAATTCTGGGAAATGGTAAGAATACCACTCTCTGATTCTCATAGAAAATGTATTGATGTCTTTATCGAGTTGATCGAGTAAGCTGATACTCTGAATGATCATGTTATCGGTCCTGTTGACGTTAAACTTGACTTTACTCCTTGAATAAGAGTGACCGAGACCTAGTTGAGCTTTAGCTGTTGAAGATGGTGTTAGGCCTTTAACCAAACTACCAAAATGTAGCCTAATTCCGCGGATAATCTCAGGAACCACGCCCGTGTGTTGGCACGAAGTTCCCAATGCCTCTTGGATAGCGGCACCGATTTTAGAGTCAGCTATGCCAAGAGTGATCTTTTGTTTTTTGCTGGATTTAGGGAGGTTTGTATCCAAGAAAAGCTGAAGATCATCGTGAAGGATTCCTTCAGAAATGCTATTAATGTTGTCCAAAGCGTTGGCCGCATTTTTAAATGGCATAAAAGCGACTAATTGAACTATAGACTTGAATGTGTTCAAGTTACTAATGCTAGCTTCAACTTGGGATTGAAGCATGGAAATTTCTTCGAATTCTTTGACTCTGAACAACGCGTACCCCGATGCGTGTTCGAAAAGAGTATAAATTAAAGACTGTAAACGTAAAAATATTAAAATTTACGATGAGAAACTTTAAATTAACATTTGATAAAAAAAAAAATCACTAAGCCTTGGCTAAAATATTATTTAAACCAATTTCAAAGATAAATTATTAAATATTTCTTACCATTGCGATGTAATTTCGATTTATACGCGATAAAAGATGAACTTTAAAAGAAAATTAAAACTAATTTCATTTCATATTTAGCGAAATTCGTTCATAAAGTCGGTACTTTTCTCAATAATAACACGCCGCAAGATCAACCACGATCTGCACGTTGCCTAAAAATACAAAGACCACAGATTTCACAATGCACTAACCACCCACGTGGTATTACATTCAATTCAGTTCACCTCTGTTCTGTAACGAAATAGGTCCCAATGCCTAAAACCAATTTATGCGGGAAATTGGAATCTTTTCAGAGCACATGTTGAAATCACAAAGAAAGAAACACATAAATATAAGTCAAAACAACGCTTATTCAATTTTATTATTTTTTTTTCTCAAGATCAACAATATTTGGTTTTTCTTTTTATTTAATAAACCACGTTTTAGAGGGCAAATAAATACATCCTTAAAACATGATAATTACGTGATCTACGATTTTAAATTTGTCACGTTAAAGAGATCTCCGTCTAAGATTTGTATTTTTTCTTTGAAATCTATACAGCTCTACATTACATCAGAGAGAAATAGAGAGAAGATAGTCTAGAGGAGATGTGTATAATGCGTAATTTGTTTCATATATCACAATTGGATCAATTAATTTTCTTAGTTAATTTGTTTCTAACACATATAGGGAAAATATTATCAAGAAATTTTCGAAATGAATTTATTTTACCTATCTCCAATAATTAACGATGTTTTTTTGAAGAAATTTGGCATGTTTAATTGTTTTTAAAGTTTATTTTTTAGTAATTCTCTGTTAAGGCTTCGTTTCAAGGGGAATAAAATTTGAAAGCCAAGGCTTAAAGCCGAGGAGACTTAGGCCTTGGTTTAATTAGGCCTAACTAGCCAAGGGTTAAGTTTAATCCCTGTAAGACGTAAGATCCCTACGTAATTGAATGTTTATGGTGAAAAAACATGCGTTATTATATATTTTACGTTTTAAAATGGACATTTTACGTACGTAGAATAGTTTTTAACTTTTAAAAACCTTTTAACATTCCAAATGACGTCATTTCTTCCAAGAAAAAACAAAATCAGTTAGCGTTATACCAACATATCCTTATAGCTTTTCTCCGCAGATTCTTTTCAATTTTTTGGGGTTTTATTTATCAGTTATCGTGAAAAACTGATAATTCTTTTATATTTCAGCCCTTTAAGGCACCAAGTTATTTTTTTCATCTCCAATATTAATTTGTTTTTAATTTACTTCTTACGCGCATGCGCATTTATCACTTTTCCGTTTCCATTCCTGCATTTTTTAATGGCGTTTAAATTCAATATATAAGGTATAAGGACGGCTAAATCCCGACCACAACTTTTTGTTTTTGTTTATTTTTCTCTCACGCAAAGTTTGTATAACACCAAACAAATACGGTTCGAAGGGGGGGGGGAAGGGGGGAGGGGTTAAAATATCTTTTGTTTGTTTACGTATTTATTTATTTGTTTTATATATTTTAGAGAGTTTTTAGCACGATACTTCGGATGAGTAATGTTTTTTTACAGTCAATCCTGAAGTATTTTAATTTCTTCAAAACCGAAAATATAAAATGATGAACTTAATTTAAATCAAATAAACATTCATTTAATCAACTATCAAACGAATATTAGTTGGTTTTTATTGCATATTTTTAGATATTTTAGTCGTTTTTCACCTTCGTTTTAGTTTCAATTTTCAGTCTTAACTGTCGTCTGCTCAATCAATTTTTTAAAACGTTGACCAAGGCTTAGTGATAATTTTCTTTTTCTATTCTATTGTAAATTCGAGGTTGCAAAAAACGTTTAAAATTATCATACTGTTTTAATTTGTAACATATTTCCTCGGGATTTGCAATAAAAAATTACAACTAATCACTAAAAATTATTATAAAATAAAACTTTAAGCCTAATTTTTCTCGAAACTAAGTCGTAACCTAATTTGTTTCAAATCCTAAAAAAATTACCTAATTAAATTTACATTAATATTCATGATTCATGTGTGTGTAAAAGGGGTGGATGAAAATGTGCTTTACAAAGGTCAAAGGGTAAAGGAAATAAATAAATTGAACTAAATAGGAAGATTTGATGATGTATTCTAAGAAAGTTCTAAACAATGTTCCTAATAAAACTTTTGCTTATAAATAAAAACTTTTAATTAATGAAAAAGGGTTGATTTTGTAATTGACTTGATTAATCAGATTTGGTTTTATATGTCGACGATTTTACTATATTTAAAACTACCTAAAAAAATGTACATTCATATGTGAATTCATTCATTAAAAAAACGTAAATGAATTAATCAAAAGGATTTGTTTAATTAAGGCTTTGGCCACATTGATTTTATAATTTAAACGCCTTTAATAACCAAACTGATTAATTTTGATTACAATAATCATAATTATTCTAGCGTAAGACTTAATTTGAGGTAGACTACATCGCTAGAAGTAAAGAGAGTAATTAAAAAATGTAGTAGTTGAGTCAACTACTACATTTTTTATTGACTATACCTCGGCTTGATTGATGCTAAGCCTAAATTGGCCTACAAATTTAAGCCTTGGTGTAAATTAAGCCTATTTTGACTGTTGTTTTGCCAAAGTAGTAGTAGAGACCCCATATTTGGCAAATGCAAATATAAAATTAACTTATAGAGTAACAAAATTATCAAATTTAGTAGAGTTGCCTTAAGCCTTGGCGCAATTTATTTGAAAATTGAAATTTCGGTAACCAAGGCTTAACAGTTATTAACCTAAAATAGGATATTCTGGTTGGTCAGTAAAAATTCGCTTTATTTAGAATTTTGTGTTAAAGTTAAATAATATTTACCATGCAAAAAACGATTCTTTAAAAACTTAAATTAAATCATCAAAATTCTTAATTAATTTTTTTTTTTTTTCACCAGAACAACAAAAATTTCAATTGTATCAAATTCAAAAAAACTACCTAATCAATTATATATATATTTCTGGGTTTGTTTTTTATAAATAAATCAAAAAACAACACGGGGGTATAAATTTGACCCGGGGTCAACACGCGAACTATTAAAGGGAGTTAACGTAAGGTCAAAGGTCACAAAGGGAAATTAGTCCGTAAATTTACCCAAACTACTCAGTTTTTTGTTTAAAGTCACCTAAATCACAATGTTTAAATAACACGAATTGTTTATTGTTTGTTTAAAATATATGCACTTTGTTTAATTGTCTGTTTGTTTGTTTACTCGAATATTTATTATTTATTACTCGAGAGGTGGGAGACTGGGGATAACTTTGGAAACTTAAAATCGGCACGTTAACGTAGAAGGAAAGGAACTATATTGGTTGTTTTTTTTAACGTTGAACAATTAATTTAATTTAATTTAATTAAACTAATCCTAATTGGTTACGCGAAAAATCGTGGTAGTGGTGGACGTTTCAAGTTTATTTTTAGCGCATTCTAAAAAAATGTTTTTTTAATCGATCTACCGGGATTTGATGTTGAGGTTTTTAGGGTAATTTAATTTAATTTAATTTAATTTTAATTATATCTAAATGTTGATCAGGTCTCTCAATTAACCGAAGGATATTATTTAATTTAAATTTCCTAAAAAAAAAAACAATACCTGAATTACGTGGTGTTAAAACAGTCCGAGAACGCAATACACGTTTAATCTCCGACATCGGCGTCGCGATCTCCGATTGTGAAGAGGAATAAGAAAGCTAACGCCAGAAGCGAAGTTCCCAATAAATCACCGATAGCTGTCAGGTATGGAATGGCTGAATTGTCAGGGTCAGTCTTTCGCCTCCACATTAAGTGTACCATGGAGTGAGCGATGTATAACAAAAAGAAAACCTGAATGGAAGACACGGAAGACACCAAAAGGTTGTGTTTTTGGGTCATGGATCACGTGATAAAGGTAATGGGGGGGGGGGTTTGGGGTTGTTACGGAACGGTTCTTACTTGAAATAGTCCGGCTAAAATGTAGACGCAAAGGAAAACAGGCGTGAGAGAAGTGTGTCCGGCTTTGAGGAGACGCACCGTGTACGCAAAAACTAAATGACCAGGGACAACCATCAAGAGAAGGACTCTCGCGGTACGGGCATGAGGATCTACGAGTTGAAGAGTCAACATTAAATCTTGGTCGATTCGCCAAGATTGTAAAGAGATTCGCGAGGAACTGCGCAAAGTTATTACACTTATTCGTCAGGAACTGCGCAAAGTTATTACACTTATTCGTCAGGAACTGCGCAAAGTTATTACACTTATTCGTCAGGAACTGCGCAAAGTTATTACACTTATTCGTCAGGAACTGCGCATAGTTATTAGGACCGATTCGGCATAGTTATTACCCCGATTCGCCCAAAGTTATTACCCCGATTCGCCCAAAGTTATTACCCCGATTCGCCCAAAGTTATTACCCCGATTCGCCCAAAGTTATTACCCCGATTCGCCCAAAGTTATTACCCCGATTCGCCCAAAGTTATTACCCCGATTCGCCCAAAGTTATTACCCCGATTCGCCCAAAGTTATTACCCCGATTCGCCCAAAGTTATTACCCCGATTCGCCCAAAGTTATTACCCCGATTCGCCCAAAGTTATTACCCCGATTCGCCCAAAGTTATTACCCCGATTCGCCCAAAGTTATTACCCCGATTCGCCCAAAGTTATTACCCCGATTCGCCCAAAGTTATTACCCCGATTCGCCCAAAGTTATTACCCCGATTCGCCCAAAGTTATTACCCCGATTCGCCCAAAGTTATTACCCCGATTCGCCCAAAGTTATTACCCCGATTCGCCCAAAGTTATTACCCCGATTCGCCCAAAGTTATTACCCGATTCGCCCAAAGTTATTACCCCGATTCGCCCAAAGTTATTACCCCGATTCGCCCAAAGTTATTACCCCGATTCGCCCAAAGTTATTACCCCGATTCGCCCAAAGTTATTACCCCGATTCGCCCAAAGTTATTACCCCGATTCGCCCAAAGTTATTACCCCGATTCGCCCAAAGTTATTACCCCGATTCGCCCAAAGTTATTACCCCGATTCGCCCAAAGTTATTACCCCGATTCGCCCAAAGTTATTACCCGATTCGCCCAAAGTTATTACCCCGATTCGCCCAAAGTTATTACCCCGATTCGCCCAAAGTTATTACCCCGATTCGCCCAAAGTTATTACCCCGATTCGCCCAAAGTTATTACCCCGATTCGCCCAAAGTTATTACCCCGATTCGCCCAAAGTTATTACCCCGATTCGCCCAAAGTTATTACCCCGATTCGCCCAAAGTTATTACCCCGATTCGCCCAAAGTTATTACCCCGATTCGCCCAAAGTTATTACCCCGATTCGCCCAAAGTTATTACCCCGATTCGCCCAAAGTTATTACCCCGATTCGCCCAAAGTTATTACCCCGATTCGCCCAAAGTTATTACCCCGATTCGCCCAAAGTTATTACCCCGATTCGCCCAAAGTTATTACCCCGATTCGCCCAAAGTTATTACCCCGATTCGCCCAAAGTTATTACCCCGATTCGCCCAAAGTTATTACCCCGATTCGCCCAAAGTTATTACCCCGATTCGCCCAAAGTTATTACCCCGATTCGCCCAAAGTTATTACCCCGATTCGCCCAAAGTTATTACCCCGATTCGCCCAAAGTTATTACCCCGATTCGCCCAAAGTTATTACCCCGATTCGCCCAAAGTTATTACCCCGATTCGCCCAAAGTTATTACCCCGATTCGCCCAAAGTTATTACCCCGATTCGCCCAAAGTTATTACCCCGATTCGCCCAAAGTTATTACCCCGATTCGCCCAAAGTTATTACCCCGATTCGCCCAAAGTTATTACCCCGATTCGCCCAAAGTTATTACCCCGATTCGCCCAAAGTTATTACCCCGATTCGCCCAAAGTTATTACCCCGATTCGCCCAAAGTTATTACCCCGATTCGCCCAAAGTTATTACCCCGATTCGCCCAAAGTTATTACCCCGATTCGCCCAAAGTTATTACCCCGATTCGCCCAAAGTTATTACCCCGATTCGCCCAAAGTTATTACCCCGATTCGCCCAAAGTTATTACCCCGATTCGCCCAAAGTTATTACCCCGATTCGCCCAAAGTTATTACCCCGATTCGCCCAAAGTTATTACCCCGACCCTCCCAAAGTTTTTACCCCGATCCGCCCAAATTTATTACCCCGATCCGCCCAAAGTTATTACCCCGATCCGCCCAAAGTTATTACCCCGATTCGCCCAAAGTTATTACCCCGATTCGCCCAAAGTTATTACCCCGATTCGCCCAAAGTTATTACCCCGATCCGCCCAAAGTTATTACCCCGATCCGCCCAAAGTTATTACCCCGATCCGCCCAAAGTTATTACCCCGATTCGCCCAAAGTTATTACCCCGATTCGCCCAAAGTTATTACCCCGATCCGCCCAAAGTTATTACCCCGATTCGCCCAAAGTTATTACCCCGATTCGCCCAAAGTTATTACCCCGATTCGCCCAAAGTTATTACCCCGATTCGCCCAAAGTTATTACCCCGATTCGCCCAAAGTTATTACCCCGATTCGCCCAAAGTTATTACCCCGATTCGCCCAAAGTTATTACCCCGATTCGCCCAAAGTTATTACCCCGATTCGCCCAAAGTTATTACCCCGATTCGCCCAAAGTTATTACCCCGATTCGCCCAAAGTTATTACCCCGATTCGCCCAAAGTTATTACCCCGATTCGCCCAAAGTTATTACCCCGATTCGCCCAAAGTTATTACCCCGATTCGCCCAAAGTTATTACCCCGATTCGCCCAAAGTTATTACCCCGATTCGCCCAAAGTTATTACCCCGATTCGCCCAAAGTTATTACCCCGATTCGCCCAAAGTTATTACCCCGATTCGCCCAAAGTTATTACCCCGATTCGCCCAAAGTTATTACCCCGATTCGCCCAAAGTTATTACCCCGATTCGCCCAAAGTTATTACCCCGATTCGCCCAAAGTTATTACCCCGATTCGCCCAAAGTTATTACCCCGATTCGCCCAAAGTTATTACCCCGATCCACCCAAAGTTATTACCCCGATCCGCCCAAAGTTATTACCCCGATTCGCCCAAAGTTATTACCCCGATTCGCCCAAAGTTATTACCCCGATTCGCCCAAAGTTATTACCCCGATCCGCCCAAAGTTATTACCCCGATCCGCCCAAAGTTATTACCCCGATCCGCCCAAAGTTATTACCCCGATTCGCCCAAAGTTATTACCCCGATTCGCCCAAAGTTATTACCCCGATTCGCCCAAAGTTATTACCCCGATTCGCCCAAAGTTATTACCCCGATTCGCCCAAAGTTATTACCCCGATTCGGCACCGAGTTGCGCGAAGCAAATAAAGAAAGAATCACTTACTGTTGCTAAAAAACGCTGCCCAGGGATTAAGGCAAATTTTGGAATCAGTCGGTGGTAATATTCCTAATCGTGAATGTTGATGAAGAAAAGTGGAGATTCGGCTAGCTTGCACGGCGACAAGATTACCGCCAACCCCATTGATAATCGGTTGAAAGACGGCTATTCCTTTGAACCTGTTGACGGCAAAATCGAGAACGACACCTCCCGCGCTCGAGATGGCCACCGCTATAATAATCGGCGTCCAACCAGTGGCCAGTACTTCGCAAGAGTACTTGTTGCGCTTGGCAACGAAAGCCCAGAATGGGATTAAGAGAAGAAAAACACCGATAATTGATGGCGCCATCCACCTGTAAATGTCTGTAACAAGTCCCTATAAGTAACCCGCGCCTTAAAAACCCTTCGCACCCAAAATAAACAACTGACCAATTCGGCCATAAATGAAGGTGGATATTCCAGCTAATAGAGCGAGCGTTGTTAGGTCTCCGAGCGAGGCCGCAATGGGTGTTGCGACATTGTCAGGATTGATGTGCAATTTGCGAGATAAAATAACGACTCCAACCATAATGGCGCCGAGTATGAGTGACGCGATGGAAGCCGTCACGATGGAACTCGAACAAAGCACCAAAGCGTGACTAACGTTGAACTCCCCATTCGGAATCCAGCCCATAACCATAGCGAATAGTGACGCCAAAAAACCCAAAACGGTGGCTTGGCACTTGGTGGTACATTTAAGAAAAGTAAGCCTATTATAACGCGTGTCTCCCATAAGACAGGACATAGCAGGGAGAAATGAGGTAAAATGGAGTGGAAATAATGTTAGGCGACCTGTGGTACCTTAACTCTCGCAGTGTACCTCGCGCACGCCCCTAACCTTCGGTAGGCGATGGTTAAGCCCTGCCACGTAGCCCCATCGTATTTGTATCAGAACTAGCTTCAATTTTTAAGAGAGAGGGGTCGGGGCGTCCTTAACTCTCCCAGTGTACCTCGCGCACGCCCCTAACCTTCGGTAGGCGATTGTTAAGCCCTGCCGCGTAGCCCCATCGTATTTGTATCAGAACTAGCTTCTATTTTTAAGAGAGAGGGGTCGGGGCGTCATTAACTCTCCCAGTGTACCTCGCGCACGCCCCTAACCTTCGGTAGGCGATTGTTAAGCCCTGCCACGTAGCGCCATTGTATTTGTATAAGACCTAGCATCTATTTTTAAGACAGAGGGGTCGGGGCGTCCTTAGTACGAGTCACCCTACCCAAACGAACAAAAGGGGTACTGGGAGGACTTTAGTGCCGTTCCGTGGGGGTACACCATACAGAGGAAACGTTATAGGTTGGGTGTGCCCACTCCATCCCTCTCTCCTTCAAGGATATAAAAAGTGTTTTACTTACTTGGATGAGCGCCATGTTGCCGTTTGTTAATTTCAACTGCTCGGCGAAGGTGTCCATGTGCCCCAAATTGGCTTGCGTGGATAGTCGAGAAGCCAATGTCATCTCGAGATTACCTTTAAGGCCCAGAAGGGCAGGAACTAAAATGAACACTTCCGAAACGTTGACAAAAACTGGCCAATGTTGAACAACGTCTAAAACGAGTCCAGCGCCGACGGTACCAAATCCGGCGATAAGAAAAGGAATGAAGACCTGAAAGGTGATGGCCCAAAGAGATTCGTGCGGGATAGCGTCCAAGGGAGCCACCGGGATGTCTTCGCTGGCCGACCGCTCCGATTCGTCCATAGCTAGGCAGGATGAATTGACGTCTCCCAACAAGTGGGCGGATCCAACGGGTAACGTCTGCGGCCTCTTTAAAAGGGGTTTGACGGAACCGCCGCCGCCGTGATGGTCTTTCTCTTCCAATTCCAAGGCTTCTAATTTCATATTGTCGGCGTCATAGACGTAGGCGACTAGACCCTTCTTATGGCCAGAATTTTGGTGCGCTAAGAGAGGAAGCGTTCCGTTTAGGGCCGGACCCGCGAAAGAATCGCTTTGGCTATCATCTTCAGTGTCCCGTCGGCTGCTCTCGCTACCTCCAGCGTTAATATCGCCCCTACTATCGCTGATTGTCACGTGTTGCAGCGAATCTTCCGTGCTGGTAGAAGGCGTCGCCTCCTTCTCAGCGGACAGTTGAGGAACCATGTTGATGGAAGTTGCGTGATCTTTATAGATTGATACAACAAACGATTACGCCTTTAAAACTGTTGGGCGCAGGCGCAAAACAAACACACTCAAATTAGACTGGAAAACCCCCAAGAAGTTAAATAGTTGTTCCAAAAAGGAGCCCCCCTTCGTCGTGGGTTGGTTGGTAAAGGGATTCAAAGTTGGGGTAAGGTGGAACACCCTCTATAACGTCATGGGTTGGTTGGTAAAGGGATTCAAAGTTGGGGTAAGGTGGAACACCCTCTATAACGTCATGGGTTGATTGGTAAAGGGATTCAAAGTTGGGGTAAGGTGGAACACCCTCTATAACGTCATGGGTTGGTTGGTAAACGGATTCAAAGTTGGGGTAAGGTGGAACACCCTCTATAACGTCATGGGTTGATTGGTAAAGGGATTCAAAGTTGGGGTAAGGTGGAACACCCTCTATAACGTCATGGGTTGATTGGTAAAGGGATTCAAAGTTGGGGTAAGGTGGAACACCCTCTATAACGTCATGGGTTGATTGGTAAAGGGATTCAAAGTTGGGGTAAGGTGGAACACCCTCTATAACGTCATGGGTTGGTTGGTAAAGGGATTCAAAGTTGGGGTAAGGTGGAACACCCTCTATAACGTCATGGGTTGATTGGTAAAGGGATTCAAAGTTGGGGTAAGGTGGAACACCCTCTATAACGTCATGGGTTGATTGGTAAAGGGATTCAAAGTTGGGGTAAGGTGGAACACCCTCTATAACGTCATGGGTTGATTGGTAAAGGGATTCAAAGTTGGGGTAAGGTGGAACACCCTCTATAACGTCATGGGTTGATTGGTAAAGGGATTCAAAGTTGGGGTAAGGTGGAACACCCTCTATAACGTCATGGGTTGGTTGGTAAAGGGATTCAAAGTTGGGGTAAGGTACCATACCTTGATCAGAATGACTTGTAACGCGCCGTCTTAAAAAGCCAGTATTTTTGGGAGCTGATCGACTGGTGGTGTTGTTGAGGGTAGTATCGGTTGAATCAAAGTGAATTACGGGAGCGTCCGATTCGGCCAGCGGCGAATCGTAGGACGAGGAGCGTGGTCTAAGGGACGCGTTGTTGTTGTTGTTGTTGTTGTTATTGGCCGATGGCGTCCAGCAGATATTATTATTGTCTCGATTGGTATTAGTAGAATAACCTCGACGAATATCGCCGCCGTTGTTTTTAGTAGTCGATAAAGCGGTTGACAGCGAACACACTGGCAACAAAAGCTGTGTCTCGTCGGAATAGCGGGCGGATGATGTTGAGGCGCGTGATGTACTTGAAGAACCCTCTTCCGAGGTGGTCATAGCTGTAATCCAGCTGAGCCACTATACTCACCAATCAACAAACCAAGTTAAAAAATACAATTAAAAGAATATTAAAAATTCCTTTGACGTAAGTAAATTGAGTCAAATTATAAACAGGATGATACGTTTTTTAAATACACAGCTTTCAGACTAGGAGAAGTGACACCATTTACACCAGGAGGCAAGACTACTTCGTATAGAGCTATCGCTATCTCAGAGGTCTTAGTGTGACGTAGTACCCATAGAACCTAAGCGTTGCCAAACATAACCCCTCACTGCCAAACCTAACCAAAGTCCGTGACGTTATACCTAGGGACAGACGTCATAACTGAGATAGCTCTATTGCACTTTGTATACCAGTAGCCTGGCCTCCTGGTGAAAATGGTATAATTCCTCCACGTCCAAAAACTACGTATTAACATTAAAACAAAATTTGTTTGGGTTTTTCTCATAACTGGGTGAGTTGTCGACACAGATTTTATTTCAAAATATTCCCGACTCGATTCTGACCGTTTAAAGTAATTTTTGTAGAAAAAAATACCTATACAGTGCATGAACTTATATTACTTCATGCTACTACTAGGCTACTAAACCAAAACGAAATTTTTTGAATAAAACACCTGTAGACTAGACTGTAACGTTACGTTATACGCCTACACCGGATCAATTCATATCACCAGAAGGGGATAATAGAAGAAGGATGACACTCTGTATCCTCTTAATGCTTTAGTTATGTAACGTCATTCTACCCAGGCTCCCCCTTTTAGTTTGCTTTCCCGCTCATCAAACTACAAATGGGCATCGCACCGTAAGGTGAATTCAATAGTTGTTTGGCACTAAATCCCCAGCAATCATCCCACAAACCTTGTCTGGACGTGGGACAAAATGCACAAGCGCGTCTTGACAAATATTTAAGCGCTAATAGAGTAATGATGAGGGAACTAATTATCGCGTATTTGATTCGGTTTAGTAACCTTGCTCTACGTGTTCCGATGTTGAGAAGAGTGACGTTACATTCACCCCGCTTTGTGGTACACTCCTCTCGAAGAGAAGTATTATATACTTCTGATATCACTAAACCTTTACGTTTCACGCCATAAAATACCTTTAGTGTAAATTTTAAATACCCATAAATAGATACTTCCGATAAAAATGATATAAAAATAAACGGTGGTGGTTGCTAATTCAATTGTTAATTAAGAACTTACTTGCGGCTAATTTTCTATTAATTTCAGCGATACCCATTCAAAGACTTAAGTTTTTCGTACAATAACAACCATTTGGGTTTAAAAGATGTTTTGTTTGCTTGTCAGAGATAGAAAACGACAAATGTAGAGAAGATAGCAAGTGTGGAAGAAAACTTGAAGGAGGACAAAATGAATGGGGTTGCGCAAAGAAAGGAGATAGTTAAGATTAGTTAAAAAGTTAGAGAACACATTAACACAACACATTGACACAACACAACACAAAACAACTCCGAAAAGAAATATCAAGGATTTTAAGAAACAAACTGCGTCACGCTTTAATTAGACCTAGAGTTCAAGGGCAAAGCCAAGTCCGATTTGTAGGCCAAATTTTGATAAAAAGACAATAATTAGTGTGCACTAATTTAGTCTGTTGTTGAATTTCACTGGCAACACTTGTTTTGGCACTCTATCTTAAACATGTTTTAAATTAACGATTGATTGCGGTCTAGACTTCAAGAAGCGATATCTATTGTTTATTAGGGAGAAGGTATAAATTCGCCCTGCACATTTATAATCTAGCTCTTTATCTCCAGTCCAAACGTAACGTAGACGTAGCTTGTCCGTACTGTTAATCCCCGCCGCCTCTAAATTACAACCAGCAGCCAGCATCTCATTGGTTCTTGAAAACTGGTGCATGTCAGCGCGACGCGAATGAGTACGAAAATTACTTGTATTTTCCGACTGAGGAGAGGTAGCGAAATAGCCCGGCACCTCCTTTTACAACCCCCCTTGTAATTTGAAAGGGGGACTGGGACTATGGCGCGCGAATACTTAGGCATCTTATACTTCTCCCTAATAAACTAGATATCACTTCTTGGTTGCCGTACTACATTCCGATTCACGAAGAAGATCTCCCTAATAAACTAGATATCACTTCTTGGTTGCCGTACTACATTCCGATTCACGAAGAAGTTAACCGCATATCGATACCAAACGCATTGAATATAAACAATGATTAAATATATTTATATAATATTTTTAATCTAATTTTAAATGAAAAATATTTAAACAATTTCATATGATGTTAGAATGTCAACGATTAGATATTGGCTTTCACTATCAATTTCAAAGGGTGTCACTGTTAAAGAAAGCAACATTTATATAACATATGTGTGTCATAGATTTGTAAAATGCATTTTTAGGCATTATTATGCCATTTTTGAGGGTCAAATTAACATTTATTTATTTTATTTGGGAAACCTTGATTGTAAAATAAACAAAAATATAAAAAACAATTCTTTAATATTTGGGGCCTTGGTCAACAGATAACGTCCACTATAAAGGGGCTAGAGAAATTTCCTTGAACTAGTTATCTCGAGTTGTAAGCCCATCTCTAACATTACGAACTTTTATAGGAAGTGTCATACTTATGGAACGTATCACTTATAAACTTATGGTAGACTGAAGAAACGTTGAAGAAGGCCATTGTAATAACAAGGATAGATTTAATTTTAGAAGTAGGAATGGAGAACGTTTGGTATTTACTTCAGTTATTCCGACTCATAGCCCACCCAATATAGAGCCCCTCCCTCCAACACGTAACGAAAAGTTTAAATTATCTTATTGGCTCAGTTTTAAACTACATTTTGATGACGTTGCTGACGGGGACGCGGCGAAAAATACGTAATTCCTTTTTATCTCTGTCGCTATGACCCTCCCGCCTCTTCTTTCATCCGTGGAAGGATGTCCGGGACTTTGACGCGCCCCCAGATATTAATTACTCTGTTCTCCATTCCTACTTCTAAAATTAAATCTATCCCTGGTAATAATATATTTCAGTATAGAAAGGGTTCTCAAACATTTTCTCCTGACCTCCTTGAGACTAAATAAACTTTGAAAATCGTAAGACATAAATACCCAAATGTCTTTGTTTACCCAAATAAATATTATCTCAATTATAGGTCCTTAAACTTCAATTTAAAAATTGGCAAAACCAAAAACAAATTATGGATGGGTACTTGAAACTGTTGCGGAACTACTTAATTTCAAGATACCATTCTGTATTGAAGATTAGCGCTACAACTAGAAACTAGAAAGTTGTTAATACCCTGCCTTTATCTTATCTGTTGTATTTCCTTTTATTCTGTAATATCGCGACGACATGAAGTCGAAAAGCTCTCAAGTGCCATTTGTAAGAAAAAACTCGTTAAAACTGAACTGAAAATTAATCGACACGTGAACTGCTACGCGTGTTGTCGTCACGTATTATGATAAGAAGATTCTTCATTCAGTTTCTCAAGATATTACACGTGTTAAGACTTTACAAGCATAAGTTCATATGATATGTTCCGTTCCATAAGTTTGTTAATCTCTGGTAACTTAGAAACTGGAGCTTGTAATTTGGAAGTGATTGAAGTAGGGAGGTCATAGATTCAGGGTAAAGCGACATACGCCTAGTGAGTGGGGCGCTGCTGTCAAATTTGGGTAACTCAGTAAGTTCAGACTAAATAGGACCTAGATGGAACTTGGTCCTAGCTGCAAAATTAATTAACCACCACCAACCGAGTGTAAGGTAGGACTTCAATTGACTCGCTTAATTCCGTCGTTCTCCTTCTCGAACTAGTTATCTCGAGTACTGTAAGTCCATCTCAGTAGCATTACGAACTTGTGCAGGTAGTGCCATTCATACTTATGGAACGGAACATATCACTTATAAACTTATGGTATTTCTAAACCTTGATTGGAAGATTAATCTAATGGCGTTAATTACGTTAATTAAGTTAATTAAGTACATCGTTATAAAAACGCTTCTTAGGTTAAAAGATAACTACTTGAAATTTAAATACTGTTATAAATAAAAACCCATCATTAAATTAAATTCAACAAACACGTAAGAGATAAAAGGAATTAAGGTAACAAATGAGTTAGTTAGGCCTAATTTATCTACTAAATAAAGTATAGAATCAACAATGATCTCGCTCGTAATTAGAGCTCAACAGATACGTGACGTCAATGGTAATGTACACCTTTTGAAAACGGTCGAGACAAAATATTTATGGGACATAAATAACCCCACTATTAAAGAGTGCATTAAGATACAAAATAAACAGAAGCCTGTATCCTACCCTTCTTTTTTGAAGGTCGGGTATTAACTAATATATATAATGGCATGTATTTTTAGCAACAGACTAATCAATAGATTGAAGGGGAACTTAATCGCTACCTCCTTTGTTCTAACGTAAAATTTCCAATTCAAAATTGATCCCAAAACGTTTTTAAAGGAAATTTCTTCGTAGAAACTCCGTGGGTTTTTGGGCTGTTAAGTATTTGCAAGTTTATTGATTCCAATCATTTCCGGTGATTTTACCACCGTCGTATTTGCGTCATAGTGTCATTATTAAGGGCAAAATAATCATCGATACCAGGAATGCATACAGCTACTAGGAATCATTGTGTAACCTTTCATTTTCACTCAACGTATCTAGTAGAGCGGGTTTTGTGGGAGGAGCTAGCTAGACTAATTATTATGTATGACGAATTTTACCGCATAGCGAATTAATAACTATATCTCGTTGCCTGTTGCACCTTACGCGCTACCAACCAATGAAACAACAGTTAGAAAGACGCCATCAGAATTATGAGGTTCTCAAGCCCGGTGGTATACCCTTGCACAAAACCCGAATTCAACGAAATTAACAAGAGATATATGGCTACACAATCATTCCTAGTAGCTGTATGTATTCCGGGTTCATTAAAAAAACTTCAAACAAGTATCATACGACCCCCATAATTAACAAAACCAAAAAAAAACAACCCAAAATTGCAACAAAAAAACAAGATTATCTAAACAAAATGAAACTATGTCAAACATACTCACTTTTTTTTTGGCCAAAAAACAAGACAGATAAAACTGAAATCCAATAAAAAACTTCCGATACGATAATAATATCCTTCCGGAAATCAACAACCACAACAACAACTTCTTCCAATCAATCAATCAATCAACCAACACACCAACCGAAAATGTTGTTGTTACAAATTAGAAATTAAACATGATAAAACCGTCCCAAATCAGCGCTAACATCTGTCTGTCACAGAACCGAAACGGACACAACGATATCGCGTTACTTACTTGGACCTTAAAATTGCAGATTTTTAAATACAAGAGACTAAGTTGAGGCAGAGATTGTATGTAACACTTTTTTAACAAACTGTTACATCCTGGCGGGCACACGATAAAATAAATACTTAATTAAACTAAATTAAACTTAATTTAATAGCTTTAAAACACAAACGATGCCGCAAGGACTTAACCCGCATAACCGTGCCACGCGACCTTTTCACTAAAGTCTGTATAATAATGGTACCAAGGTTTTATAGCAACAACGAACGTAACGTAACGCGATGCAATGCAAAGTGGCACACGACAAAAAGACCGTCAAAATACTTTTACACACACTCTCTCTGGTGCTTATGTCAATTCAAAATAATCTATTTATGACAGGAAGCCTGTACCTTTAAGGGATGGAATTTACAACTAACTTAATATTTAAAGAAGATTCAACGTTCAACAACGATGAGATGAGATGAGATGAGACGCGTGATTGAAGTACTTCCAACTGAACTTAGTCTTAGCGTCGCAGTGACTGCGTACATTTTCACTTCGAATTTTGTTAACTTGTTGATAAATTCAAAGATAATATTTTTTATTTTTTTATGATTTCTTTTGGAACTTTGATGTTTTTTTTAACGTAGTTGGTTGGTAATGGTTGATAGAGAATAATACAGTAGAGGAGTAGAGTCAGTAATTTCTTTCCCCATTATGATATCTAGTACAGAAGGCAATCACCCAATAGGAAATAAATAAATAACCGGAAATGAATAGTAAATATTTGGCCAGATATTCCGAGTTTCCCTTATGTATTGGAAAAGGATTAAGTGTCTACTCCTCTACTGTATATCCTCTATGGTTGCTTTTGGGGTGGGTAAATATGGGACTGAGATAAACATGTTTACCAACGCGGTATGTTACATATGATTAGGTTAACAAATATTAATTTATTTATTTATGTATGGGGTTTTTAATTTTTTTAAAGGGTTAATTTTTGGGAGTCAAAAAATATGTTTTTTGATGGTGGAATTATAGGGCCGAAGTATTGATTGTACATGAGTGGGATGCGTGGATGGTTCTATGTAACTTCTATGAGCAGCCCTTTCATTTTGATTGAGACCCCACAAGGGATGCACCATTGCACCCCCTAACCCACAAGTTACATCATGAACATTGGAGACCACTTCAACGTGGGTTCTTTCAATTTAATTTTTTTTGTGGGTTTTAGAGGGGTTAATTTTTGGGATTAACAGAAAGACGATCTACCTAGATACGCGTCGCTAATAACAATTTAGTCTAATCAGAAATCACTGATAACCAAAGGGAATATCGGTAATGAATGGCCGTGAAACTTTAGTACGCAAATCAAATGTTATCAATAACAAATAGAAATAACACCAAAGAACTCCTTTGTTTGAACTGAAGCCATATCTAAGGTTTTCGTTACAGGGCAGAGAAAGATGCGCGCGCACACCGGAAGCTTAGAGATAAACTTTCAAAGCAAGAACACTCTTTGGGTCTATTTAACTGCCCAGCGCCCAAAAACACTCTCCGTTATTTCTATTTGCTATTGATATTGATTTTATTAAATGACGTCACAGGCAACATTATAAGAGTCTAGACTTTGAACTATCTATTGAAGACATTGGTATTTAATCCTAACCTAATCAGAAACGTCAATTTAAAACAAAAAAAAGTAATTTCGAACTATATTATCATAAGTTCATAAGATATGTTCCATAAGTTAAGTTTGCCCCTAGTTACTGAGAGCGTGTCCTCACCAGTCTGGGAAATAGCATGCACACTTCCTCTGGACCAAAACCCGTTTATTAATTGCTTGGACTAGTTTTAAAATTCAAGAAGTGGGGGTTACTCGTCCTCGGGACCAATTTATTAATTGCTTGGACTAGTTTTTAAATTCAAGAAGTGGAGGTTACTTGTCCTCGGGACCAATTTATTAATTGCTTGGACTAGTTTTTAAATTCAAGAAGTGCGGGGGTTACTGGTCCTCGGGACCAGTTTATTAATTTCAAATCTCTAGGAGAACAAAGGCGGGGAGCAGTCCGGAGACCAGTCTATTATTTCGGACACTAGGGGGGGGGAAGGGTGTTACGAAGTATAGGTAGTGTCATACTTATAGAAGGAACGTATCACTTATAAACTTATGATATTACGTTACGTATTTCAACCTCGTGGCATCGTAAAAACCATTCAAGGCCAAAACGTACCTAAACCTCAAATAAGAACAGGCACGATTTTAAACGTAGAATTTATTATGTAAATTTAATATCTCTTTCAAGTTAAACTTGGTACTGAATAAAATAACATAACCTAGACCTACAATAACTGAATGGCCCAGTTTAACTAACCCAAAACCAGACTAGTTTAGTTTAGTTTAGATTAAATAACATTTGGTTGGTTGGGGAAAAACCCAAAACAAACCTGATATTAAAATTATTTAAAATTTTTATTTTGGTATACTTTTATATAATATGTTACGTATGATTCACTTTTTGTTCGCATTGAAATAAAAAAATTGTAATAAAAAATAAAATAAAAAAACGTAAAATGGTTTTGGCCTATTTCAATTATTTGGGGGGGGGGGGGGAAACACACTGTTCTGTCTGTTCAGGTGTGTGAATGATGTTCTATTTCTCACGACCTGGCCTCCAACAACGTTTATTCATTCAGATAGTGGAAAACAATTTTTTTACTATATAATAATGTAATGTTATAAATCTACAGGTACTGATAAAATTTGACCTATAACAATAAACTAAATTATTTCTAACTATCTTTACTATTCCCATTTATGGTTATTCTCCTCTAGCTTTATGTGTGAAAGGATAACTATATTATTGGTACAGGTACAACTGAGGTTTGTTGAATGTAATGTTTTGTTAATGTATGTGTCACATTTATAATTCCCAAAAGGTATATGTACAAATATATGTCATACTTCATTTTTATATAATGATTAATAAAATTATTTTTAATAAATTTTCGCGTTGCTTATCTTTAGGTTTGTATATTTTTTTCTTGATAAATTCTCATTAAATTTATCAAAAAATTATTAAAAAATATCCCTGATATGTTAAAATACTTCTGGCATTTTTTTCTAATAATTTATCAAAAAATAAAAAATCCAATATGTTCAAATATTTCTGGTATTTTTTTGATAAATTCCCATTAAATTTATCAATTATCTCTACATAACTGCATTAATTTAATTTAATATACATTCAACAATAGGCCAGTTTAGGACCACCAATATAAACTGAAATATGACTTTTTAGACAATTGTTTTGTCTATTAGATAACCAAAGGTCAAACAAACTATTATACCACATGTATATGTAACATTAAGAGCAATATATAACCCAGAACTCATTAAACATAACAATTTAGTCACTAATATATAAAAGAAAAACCACTATGTCATAGAAACATTTAGTTTTTTTGCTAGCAATTGGCTTTTCCCATTTCCTTTGATAAAAATCTTGGATAAACACTAGACCTGCAGTTGTTCTTTTTAGCGACATTTATAGACTACAACCTTGACTATACAGTTAGGAATTCCCTGGAAAACTGTTTATAATCTACTGGGAAATCGCGGAATTCTATTCTATGAATTTCATATCCTGATATATATTTATGGCTTCATTGTTTGTCCCAATATATATGAACTCTTTCCCCAGTTAAAGCAAATAAAACCCGGATTCCAGACAAATCTCAACAATAGACTCCCCTAGACTTTACTATGGCAGCTTTTCGCCGACACAGTGGCGTTTTTAGACGGCATTTACGGAGCTGTCATAGCGGCTTTTAAAAGATCAAAGGGTTACCGAACAAAGGCCTCAATGGCTGAGAAAGGTGAGAGTACGAAAACGGGCCTTGGCTTTGCCCATTACACTCGTCATACAAAAACTACGTTTAGCTCGTTTATTACGGAAATTAAAACACTCAAACGCACACCAAATTGAAGCTCAAAGATTATTTCACTTACCTCTCCCAAAAACGGCCCTTAAAAACTAACTAAAACTTGTATTTGAGCGTCCAAAAACGTAATTCACGGTTTGAGCCGGTTGTACAGTGAAGGCTACATCTTACACTGACGGGTATCCACGGGACTTTCGCGGAATATTACGATTGCGTCATCCTTTGTTTCCCGCCATCATCGACTGATGACGCCACATGACGGCGCGGAAAAATTTGAAAATGTTATCTCTTAATTTTGTTTAGACACGAAAATTTGTGAAATTCGTATCACGAATGCCTTAGGAATTAATTAAAACTTATTCACTAAATGTCTCATCACTTATATATTCCATTAATAAGGTGGAAACTGAGAAAAATGAATTATTGCATAAGCCATGGCTAATTCTGCATCTAACATTATATAACTCCATCCAATCACAATCCAGGAGGAGTTTCCATCATAACAATGCATTCATCTCGTTAAAAATACAACCAAATTTAATATAATCAACGTAATCGGTTACATTAAATTTTTACCCTGAACGCACTACCAGAAATTTGCATTCGCGCCTTTCACGGACATACACCCACAGAATTTTCCACCTGAGATGCACACGCGATTACACCTCTCTCAGATTGGCATCGTATGACGAAATCATTTCGTTTAAAATGAGAAATACACCTTGAATTATCAGTACGCCTAATTTAGAGAGAAGTCTAAAAATAAATTTTGTGTGGGCATTATGTTAATAAAAATTAGTGTTTCTTCAAGAAAATTCAGTTCTTCCGGTTCAGAGTAGTAGCGAAGTCGCGGGAAAGGTGTTTTATGTCATACTCACAGTCGGCATCGGCAACCCCACAAAGAAGCCGCAGGGGGGGACAGAAGTCTATCAATTTTCGTCCCGTCATCCATAATTACCTCCAAAAGTGGTGGCTAGACACCACCACCGATCGTGGTGTTTTGACCCGTAACTTAACTAATAATTTGGTCCCGTTAACTATTGATGAGGGCACCATAGCTAACGTCGTGTATGTCTTGGGAAAAAGTTTCGATTCGTTGTCGCATTTTGTTAGAAGCCAATTACGTAGGGTAGAAATAGGCCTGGAAAACGCGCCAAGGCTTAACGCGAGTAATTTAATCGGAAGAAACCATCAAGTACGCGAATCAGGGGCCACCATGAACGCCGATAGTTTCGCAAAGTTAGGCAATGCCAGACCTCCCCTAATGCCCAAATCGACCCCTATTATCGCGGAATATACAATTTCGGACAAAGTTCTCGGTTTAGGAATAAATGGTAAAGTTGTTGAATGTTTCGACAAGAAAACTGGACTTAAATACGCCTTAAAAGTAAGTTTTTTTCAAAATTCCAAGGTCATTAGTCACTAAACCCACCTTAGAAAAGCTATTTAAAATCTATAAATAGATACGAATCCCGTTAAAGAATTGTTTATTTTCTTAGCTAAGACTTAATCTAGCTTACCTTGATTGTAATTTAACTTGGGTTAATAGGTTTTGACTGATTGCCAAAAGGCTAGGCGTGAAGTAGAATTGCATTGGAGAGCTAGTAACTGCAAACATATAGTTAATTTGATTGATGTTTATGAAAATACATACGCGGGAAAACGATGTCTCTTAGTTGTCATGGAATGGTAAAATTATTTAGTAAAAATTTCTATTAAAAAAATTAACTTTAAATGGGTGTTTTGTAGTATGGAAGGTGGGGAACTTTTCCAACGTATCCAAGAAAGAGCCGAAGGTGCCTTTACAGAAAGAGGTATGTTATGTTCTAGACATTTTACCTATTTTAAGGCCTATTAATTTGGCCTATTATAAAATTAATTACCTTTTTGCCCCATTATAAAACCAACTAATATTTTTTGACCCATTAGAAACCAATTAATTTGACCCCTTATAAGGCCAATTAATTTTTGACCTACTATAAAGCCAATTAATTTTTGACCTACTATAAAGCCAATTAATTTTTGACCTACTATAAAGCCAATTAATTTTTGACCCATTATAAAGCCAATTAATTTTTGACCCATTATAAAGCCAATTAATTTTTGACCCATTATAAAGCCAATTAATTTTTGACCCATTATAAAGCCAATTAATTTTTGACCCATTATAAAGCCAATTAATTTTTTTCCAAATTATAAAAACCCAATTAATTTTTTTCCAAATTATAAAAACCCAATTAATTTTTTTCCAAATTATAAAAACCCAATTAATTTTTTTCCAAATTATAAAAACCCAATTAATTTTTTTCCAAATTATAAAACCAATTAATATTTTTGACCCATTATAAACCAATTAATTTGGCCCATTATAAAAACCAATTAATTTGGCCCATTATAAAAACCAATTAATTTGGCCCATTAAAAACCCAATTAATTTTTTTTCCAAATTATAAAAACCAATTAACTTTTGGCCTATTATAAAAACCAATTAAATTTTTTTGGCCCATTAAAAAACCCTAATTAATTTGGCCTATTTTCAAATAACAGAAGCAGCAGAGGTAATAAGAAATATTTGCAAAGCAGTGGTGCATCTACACAGGATGAATATTGCTCACCGTGACCTTAAAGTACTTAATTAATTAAATTAATTACAGCCTTAATTAATTAAACTAATTATTGTCTCTTTTTTTTAAACAGCCTGAAAATCTGCTGTTCTCTAAAGCAGATATGACAGGAATTTTAAAATTAACTGATTTTGGTTTTGCCAAGGAAACCAACTCTCTAAACACATTAAAAACACCATGGTAATTATAATTAAACTTAGTTAATTGAATTAATTATTAATATCTCATTATTTCTTTAACAGCTACACACCCTACTATGTAGCCCCTGAGGTATTAGGTCCTGAAAAATATGATAAATCATGTGACATGTGGTCATTAGGAGTTATTATGTACATATTGTAAGTATAAAACATTGTTGTTTTTTGGGGCAAAATGTCATATTAACATTGTATTTTGGGGCAAATTGTCATATTAACATGGTTTTTGGACCAAATTGTCATATTAACATTGTTTTTTGGGGCAAATTGTCATGTTAACATTGTTTTTTGGACCAAGTTGTCATGTTAACATGGTTTTTGGACCAAATTGTCATATTAACATTGTTTTTGGAGCCAAATTGTTATATTAACATTGTTTTTTGGCCAAAATTGTCATATTAATATTGTTTTTTAGGCAAAATTGTCATATTAATATTGTTTTTTAGGCAAAATTGTCATATTAATATTGTTTTTTAGGCAAAATTGTCATATTAATATTGTTTTTTAGGCAAAATTGTCATATTAATATTGTTTTTTAGGCAAAATTGTCATATTAATATTGTTTTTTAGGCAAAATTGTCATATTAATATTGTTTTTTTAGGCAAAATTGTCATATTAATATTGTTTTTTTAGGCAAAATTGTCATATTAACATTGTTTTTTAGGCAAAATTGTCATATTAATATTGTCTTTTGAGCCAAATTTGTCATAAAAACATTGTTTTTTGAGCCAAATTGTCATAAAAACATTGTTTTTGAGCCAAATTGTCATAAAAACATTGTTTTTTGAGCCAAATTGTCATAAAAACATTGTTTTTTGGACCAAATTGTCATTAACATTGTTTTTTGACCAAAATTGTCATATTAACATTGTTTTTTGACCAAAATTGTCATATTAACATTGTTTTTTAGCCAAAATTGTCGTATTAACATTGATTTTAGGACAAAAAATTGTCATAGTAACATTGTTTCTTACATTGTCTAGGTTATGCGGATTCCCTCCATTTTATAGTAATCATGGCTTAGCTATCTCACCTGGGATGAAAAAACGCATCAGGGCAGGACAATATGATTTTCCCAATCCAGAATGGAAAAATGTTTCACAAGATGGTAAGTTAAATTAACATTAATGCTCTAATCTGAATCTGATACATGTTGTTTTTCATGTTATGTTATATCTAATTAATTATATTTTTTGTTAATCAATATAGCTAAGGATCTTATTAGGGGTCTCTTAAGAACAGATCCTGAAAAAAGGTTTACAATTGAAGCTGTTTTGAGTCACACGTGGATTGCTGTAAGTGACCACAATAATAATAATCATAATAATTTGAGAACAGTTTGGCTTTCATCCTTACTCCTAAAAATGTACTTAATAACAATTGTAGTTTGTTTTGCGGTTGCGTTTTTTGATATTTGCTTCTTTGTTCTTAATTTGTGACCTTTAACCTTTTTCCTTTGATTTTAATTTAGGCTTACCAATGTTTTTTTAATTTAATTTAAAATAAGTTTATTTTAGGCCAATCAAAAGTAAGTTTAGAACAAATTAGGCTTAATGTATTACTTGCCTTCTAGTCCACAGAAAGTTTAGACCAATTATTAGTCTTAGATTATTCCCTTAATTCTAATTAAAAGAAAGGTTAGATCAAGTTAGGCTTAGCATTAACCCTTAATTTCAATCTTAAGAACATTTAAAACCAGTTAGGCTTAGCGTGTTTCCTATAATCTAA
The DNA here is from genome assembly GCA_019434445.1 of Phalangium opilio. Taxonomy (NCBI): domain Eukaryota; kingdom Metazoa; phylum Arthropoda; class Arachnida; order Opiliones; family Phalangiidae; genus Phalangium; species Phalangium opilio. The sequence continues at coordinate 371,867 of JAEQBA010002325.1, read as the reverse complement.
TCAAAAGAAAAAAAGTTTAGGCCCATTTAGGCTTAGGGTATGACCTTAATTTCAATCAAAATTAAGTTTAAAACGAGTTAGGCTTAGGGTATTCTCTTAATTTCAATCAAAAGAAAGTTTAGACCCATTTAGGCTTAGAGTATTCCCTTAATTTCAATTAAAATTAAGTTTAAAACTAGTTAGGCTTATCAGTTTTGCTTTCAAATACATTTTAGGCCTAAATACTAAAAGGCTTAGCTTATTCCCTTGTTAAAGTAAGAATAAGTTAAGCCTATTTAATTCAATTAAGGAATAAATCTTATTGAAAGGAAAACAGTTAAGCCTACTTTGGTAACTATTAACTTACCTTATTTTATTGAAAGGACCTTAAAACTGCTAAGCCTAACTTGGTATAAACTTCACGCTAAGTTAGGCTTAGGAGTTTTTAGGCGGCGTTAAAAGTGACCTTGACCTCCAATATAATATATAATATCAACCAATCAAAACAGTCCGTGTGAAAGACAAAGGCTTTACCTTTTGTTTTGACCAAGGCTTTACCTTTTGTTTTGACCAAGGCTTTACCTTTTGTTTTGACCAAGGCTTTACCTTTTGTTTTGACCAAGGCTTTACCTTTTGTTTTGACCAAGGCTTTACCTTTGTTTTGACCAAGGCTTTACCTTTTGTTTTGACCAAGGCTTTACCTTTTGTTTTGACCAAGGCTTTACCTTTTGTTTTGACCAAGGCTTTACCTTTTGTTTTGACCAAGGCTTTACCTTTTGTTTTGACCAAGGCTTTACCTTTTGTTTTGACCAAGGCTTTACCTTTTGTTTTGACCAAGGCTTAGCAACCAACTCCCGTTGTTCCTAAACTATAAAAATCTAATTACATAGAAATTAATTATTAATTCCAGAAATACACGGAGGTTCCTCAAACCCCATTACATTCGGTTCGAGTCCTTAAAGAAGAAGAGCACCAATGGCCCGAAGTCCAAGAAGAAATGACTCGTTCATTGGCTAACATGAGGGTGGACTACGATGCCCTTCATTTAAAAACCCTAGACAATACAAACAACCCACTCCTATTGAAACGCCGACAAAACTCCAAAACTAAATAATCCTGACGATGGTAATAATTAAAATACCTCAAATTAAATTAATCTCTTGGCTTAATTTTATCCAATTAAAAAAATACGCTATAAACCTTTAATCAAGGCAATAGAGACGGAGACGGAGAGAGAGTGAAAGGTTTGTAGCAGTCTTCCTTAATAAAAACGTTAATAAGAACGTTGCTAAAATTATTTAAGACTTTTCGAATTTGGCTAGAAATCGAATAAAATGTAATTAAAATTAATTAGGCTTCATTTTTTAAAATATTAAAATTAATTAACTTATTCCAAAAGTTATAAAATATGGTCTCTTAATCTTGAAGACTAAGACTTGGCAATAAACTAATAAAAAAATCCATAAACAGCGCAAATTTCCTTAACAACGAACTATCTCTAATGCATCTTATTGCGGCCAAGGCTTAACGCGAGATTAACTGGCAAATTTGAGTTAAAATGATGCGTCGTCTGCTTCAAAGTCAAAAATTACGTTTCCAGTCCACTCTGAAGCAGACGACTAATTAACTGACAAATTTGAGTTAAAATGATGCGTCGTCTGCTTCAAAGTCAAATTAACATTTCCGGTCCACTCTGAAGCTGACGACTAATTAATTAACTGACAAATTTGAGTTAAAATGATGCGTAGTCTGCTTCAAAGTCAAAAATTAACATTTCCGGTCCACTCTGAAGCAGACGACTAATTAATTAACTGACAAATTTGAGTTAAAATGATGCGTCGTCTGCTTCAAAGTCAAAAATTACGTTTCCAGTCCACTCTAAAGCAGACGACGCATTATTTTGACACGGATTTGTTAATATTAGAAAATGAGTGATTGAGTTAAGCCTTGGCACACGCACTGGGAATAAGGTTAATTAAATTAAATTCATTATCGTTATCAGCAAGCGATTAATCAAAATAAAAAACCTCAATTTTAAATAATTATTTTTGTCTTCCACTTAAAAAAAACGATTTAAGTGCAATTAAATTGTAATTAAACTAAACTTCATCTCGGTTTTAATTTTTTTAAATTAATTTTAATTAAAGGGCTGTTATAATTAATTAACTAATTAGTTTTAATTTTTTTAAATACATTCCTTGATCTATCTATCATTCATTGCTAAATAATAAATTTTAAAAATTTTAATTTTTTCCGATTTTAAAATTAATTAAATTAAAATAAATAAATTTTAATTCTAAAAATTAAACTTAATTTTTTTTTGCGTTGTATTGGGAAGGGGGTGGGGGGTTTTAAAATGTGTTTACCGGCGATTTATTTTTGTGTATTTGTGAAATACGCGTGTAATAATAATTGTGCTGAAAAAGTTTTAAAATTAAAAAACACCTTCACATTGTAAAATTAAAATAAATCAAGCTATTAATTAATTAATTAAAGGTTAATTAAGTTAATTTTGGTGTCTATGTTTTGTATTATTCAAAACTGAACCACTCGGGGATGCCTCAAGTTCGTTAAAAACCAAATTAATGTTATAAATCATTAAAAATATAAATTTAATGACTTAATTAACGTTAATCAATTCCCGTAATTAGTATACTAATTAATTACGTTCATTTATAAACCACGTAGCCTTAATAATCTCTAAACTAAACTGAAATAAAATTAAATTACTTTCAAAATATAAAGAATATGAACAAATGTGAAGGCCTTTTTTCTCCGCTAACTTTAAACATTTAAAGGTGCCTTATTATTTTGTAAAACTAAAACTAATTAAGTTAATAATATAAAAGTACGTCGTTAAATAAACAAAGCGCTAATATATTATCGACTTAAGTTGTAAATATTTCTTAAAATAATTAAAAAGAAATAATTAAATTCTATCGTAAAGAAAAGAAAATTAAGAAATGATTAAAATTATGAAATCTCGATCTTATGGGTGATTATTAAATAAAATCATGTAATCAATGCCTGATATATCAATTAAAGAATATATATTGAATTATTTCGTTTGTTTATCTTTATCTTTATCTTTATATGGTGTTGCAATTACTTGTGAAGTTGTGAGTGTGTGTGTGTAACTAACAGAGATTAGATTGCATTGCATTGCATTGCCTTATTCAAAGAAATTAAGGATTTATTCTGGTTTGTGTATTGTGTAATTCAGGGGGGAGATAAGATTAAAATTATCTAATGTTGGGTTCAAACTGTGTAATTTTGATGAATGAACAAAGGAAGGAAAGAAAGAAAGAATTGAAATGGAAAAATGATAAGAACATGGTTAAAAATAGAACACTTTCATCTTTTAGTAAAGGGGTAAATATTGTAATTGCAAGGTTTTAGCCTTGGTCAAAAACAACTCCAACAACTTTGCCTTGATCAAAAGTCAACCCCGTCAACTCTGCATTGATTAAAACTTAGGTCTTTTTCCTTGATCATAACACGATATTAGGCCTTTGCCCTGCTCAAAACACGATATTAGGCCTTTGCCCTGCTGAAAACACGACATTAGGCCTTTGCCCTGCTGAAAACACGACATTAGGCCTTTGCCCTGCTGAAAACACGACATTAGGCCTTTGCCCTGCTCAAAACGCGACATTAGGCCTTTGCCCTGATCAAAACACGATATTAGGCCTTTGCCCTGATCAAAACACGATATTAGGTCTTTCCCTTGATCAAAACACGATATTAGGCCTTTGCCCTGATCAAAACACGATATTAGGCCTTTCCCTTGATCAAAACACGATACTGCGCCTTTCCCTTGATCAAAACACGATACTACTCCGTTCTCTTGATCAAAACACGATACTACTCCGTTCTCTTGATCAAAACACGATACTACGCCTTCCCCTTGATCAAAACACGATACTACGCCTTCCCCTTGATCAAAACACGATACTACGCCCTTCCCCTTGATCAAAACACGATACTACGCCCTTCCCCTTGATCAAAACACGATACTACGCCCTTCCCCTTGATCAAAACACGATACTACGCCCTTCCCCTTGATCAAAACACGATACTACGCCCTTCCCCTTGATCAAAACACGATACTACGCCCTTCCCTTGATCAAAACACGACACCACGCCCTTCCCTTGATCAAACCACGATACTAGGCCTTTCCCTTGATCAAAACACGACACCACGCCCTCCCCTTGATCAAAACACGACACCACGCCCTCCCCTTGATCAAAACACGACACCACGCCCTTCCCTTGATCAAAACACGACACCACGCCCTTCCCTTGATCAAAACACGACACCACGCCCTTCCCTTGATCAAAACACGATACTAGATCTTTCCCTTGATCAAAACACGATACTAGGCCTTTCCCTTGATCAAAACACGAGTATCATAACTTGACAACCCCGAGTTATAGGAAACATATGAAAGAAGAAACGCCTAACTGACGAACCTTGAATAATTTATTATTAACATCTGTTGATATTTATTATATTTACAAAATAACTCTTGTACCTTAATCTACTCTAATATTGACATTATTACACGCAGTTAATTAACATATATTGCAAGAACATCACAAATCTCCGTACACATTAATTAATTGAAGTGTTTTAGGAATGATTTCGTCCATTAGGCCTAACTTTTTAGATTAATATTAGACATAATTTCAAAACCTCGAGTGGAAATGACTGAGTGAGGTTGAGCGCATCACAATTAAATTAAATTAAATTATTTATGTTTTCTCCGTTAATTTTTAAGTATTCTTGACATATTTTTGCTCGATTAAAGTGTTGAAATTAATTAATTTAAATTATATTATAATTAAAAGGGGGGTTTTCTATTCAGTTAAGGGTACAGTGATAGCTTTGCCTTTAGGATCATCAAAACGATCCATAGTTTTAACTTCGAATAACATAAAGATTCCGAACGCTAAGATAGCGGTGAATAAGAGGACAGTTAAGAGACCCATCCATATTGGAATCGTGAAGAAAGTGAAACAGTCGAAACTTTCACTGAAGTACTCGCGTTTAGGGTACCATTCAGCCTGAAAAGTTCATTTTTTTTTACGATTGTGAAAATTGTCACAGTTTGGTGTGACAGGGTTGGGATTTTTTGTTTGAACGATAGGTTAGGGTTATGGGTACGTGCTATAACCACCAAAAAGTGCAATTGCAATTTGCAAACAATATTAAATTTATGGAACGTATTACGTAAGCCAAGGCTTAGTGAATAGCAAATTTTATTTTCCTTTAAAGCCAAGGCTTAGTGAATAGCAAATTTTATTTTCCCTTAAAGCCAAGGCTTAGTGAATAGCAAATTTTATTTTCCCTTAAAGCCAAGGCTTAGTGAATAGCAAATTTTATTTTCCCTTAAAGCCAAGGCTTAGTGAATAGCAAATTTCATCTTCCCTTAAAGCCAAGGCTTAGTGAATAGCAAATTTCATCTTCCCTTAAAGCCAAGGCTTAGTGAACTAGCAAATTTTATTTTCCCTTAAAGCCAAGGCTTAGTGAACTAGCAAATTTTATTTTCCCTTAAAGCCAAGGCTTAGCGAATGAAATGAAACTTTCAACCAGGGTCAGACATAAGGAAAATTCAAAATTTCTTATAGAACTCCCCCCCCCTTGACTGGAAAATTTATCGGACATTGTCCACTGGATTGCGCAAAATTTGTGTCAAAACTTCATGGTCAAGCTATCAAAAATCAAATGTCCAGTGACCCCCTTAGTTTTTAAAGAAATTATGGGACATTTTAAAATTTTATTGGACAATGTCCAATATCCTGTGTGCTTATTTCCAGCCCTATTTACCTTAAAGCCAAGGCTTAGGCAAATGAAAATATTTGCTTTGAAACCAAGGCTTAGCAAATGAAAATTTTTACATTGAAGCCAAGGCTTAATGAATGCAATTTTTACCATAAAGCCAAGTTAAGAAGCATGTGTTTGGCTCTAAAAATTCGTTTCTAAAGTGTGCATTACTAATAACTATGTACAACAACAAACAAGTGACTCTAAATAGGTTTATGTAAGGCGGTTACGGTTAATGAAACATGAGGATTTGTTTCATATTAAACATTGTGCAGGGTTACCAAACCACATTTCTAAGCTTATTGACCACTTAATGACCACATACAAATGAGTAAAATAGGTTTGCAAGCCCCATTGCTCCAAGAAAGCCGATTTTAAAACGCATTTTGCAGGATTCATCAAATAATTAAGATTAAAAAATAAAAAGAGGTTTTCTATCATACCTGAAATTGCTGAATTTTGAGGGTAATGGTCAAATCCAGTTCATTATCTTTTGTGTCATTCTTTTTGGATCCTTTCAGTTCAAGTTTATTGCAACTAAAAGAAAATCCTTTGGAGGCTCCAACTTCATAAGGGGCTTTCAATTGCAAGGGCAAATAAATCTGCAATTCTGTTGCCTTGGTAAGTGTTGCCGATAACATAATGTTCCTTGCATCCCAAAAACCACTTGCAGTTGCATTTGTAATGTTCATTCTGCAATAAAATTAATATTAAATAACATATTAGGCCTAATGGTATTAATTTTAAATTGCATTAATTTTAAAGGACATTAATTTTAAAAGGAATTAATTTTAAAGGGGAATTAATTTTAAAGGACATTAATTTCAAAGGGGAATTAATTTTAAAAGGGAATTAATTTTAAAGGGGAATTAATTTTTAAAGGGGAATTAATTTTTAAAGGGGAATTAATTTTAAAGGGGAATTAATTTTAAAGGGGAATTAATTTTTAAAGGGGAATTAATTTTAAAGGGGAATTAATTTTTAAAGGAATTAATTTTTAAAGGGAATTAATTTTTAAAGGGGGAATTAATTTTAAAGGGGAATTAATTTTTAAAGGGGAATTAATTTTTAAAGGGGAATTAATTTTTAAAGGGGAATTAATTTTAAAGGGGAATTAATTTTAAAGGGGAATTAATTTTAAAGGGGAATTAATTTTAAAGGGGAATTAATTTTAAAGGGGAATTAATTTTTAAAGGAATTAATTTTAAAGGGAATTAAGTTTAAGGGAATTAATTTTAAATTGCATTAATTTTAAAGGGGAATTAATTTTTAAAGGAATTAATTTTAAAGGGAATTAAGTTTAAGGGAATTAATTTTAAATTGCATTAATTTTAAATTGCATTAATTTTAAAGGGCATTAATTTCTAAAGGACATTAATTTCTAAAGGACATTAATTTCTAAAGGACATTAATTTCTAAAGGACATTAATTTCTAAAGGACATTAATTTCTAAAGGACATTAATTTCTAAAGGACATTAATTTCTAAAGGACATTAATTTCTAAAGGACATTAATTTCTAAAGGACATTAATTTCTAAAGGACATTAATTTCTAAAGGACATTAATTTCTAAAGGACATTAATTTCTAAAGGACATTAATTTCTAAAGGACATTAATTTCTAAAGGACATTAATTTCTAAAGGACATTAATTTCTAAAGGACATTAATTTCTAAAGGACATTAATTTCTAAAGGACATTAATTTTAAAGGACATTAATTTTAAAGGACATTAATTTCTAAAGGACATTAATTTCTAAAGGACATTAATTTCTAAAGGACATTAATTTCTAAAGGACATTAATTTTAAAGGACATTAATTTTAAAGGACATTAATTTTAAAGGACATTAATTTTAAAGGACATTAATTTTAAAGGACATTAATTTTAAAGGACATTAATTTTAAAGGGCATTAACTTTAAAGGGGAATTAATTTTAAAGGGCATTAATTTTTAAAGGGCATTCATTTCAAAGGGGAATTAATTTCAAAGGGGAATTAATTTTAAAGGACATTAATTTTAAAGGGAATTAATTTTAAAGGGCATTAATTTCAAAGGGGCATTAATTTTAAATTGCATTAATTTTAAAGGGAATTAATTTCAAAGGGGCATTAATTTTAAAGGGAATTAACTTTAAATAATAAAAATTAAATCAACTTACGAAACACTGATACCAGAAATAACACTAACATCTGCAGGATCAGCAAATGTAAACACGGCTCTGAAAAAATGTAATTAATATTAATTTAAATTGTAATTAATTAATGCCTTTAAATGTTAATCATACTCAATAGTTTTGTTGGTTACTGAGCTTGTATCAATTTCCGGGGGCCATTTTAATTCCACAGTATATTTAGTAATGTTTGCGCTTTTGGAGTTTACGGTGATTGTAACATTACTTCCATAAAAGTAGGCAATTGTCTTATTGACAAAATTATCATCTACTTCAACTTCAATCGCCTCTTTAAGCGACCGGGCTACGCGATAATGCTCCTCAATTTCGGATTTAGCATCCTTTTAACATTAAAAAAGATTAACCAAGGCCCAATTGTGTAGCCATTAGCGTTAAAACTTACATAAGATGGTTTCAAACCAGTGTAAAGTGCAACAAAATCAGTGTTTGAAGCTTTCAAATCTTTCATTACATTATGCATATACTCATCTATGAATTAATTCATTAGAATGTGTCTTTAAAAAGACCCAGAAATTCATTTACCATTTTTACGTAAGGCTGTTTTAGCATCTTCGGTTTTTAACGAAGCTGGAAGATGATAAATCAAAACTTCCGGTTTTAAGGCAGATTCTTTGCCATTTTTAGGTGAATTTGGTTTCAATTCACGAACATCTTTTGAACTTTTCAAGCTACGAAGTCCTTCAATTGGGTTTTCAACGCTGGGTAAGACTAAGGATGGTTTTTTACGAAGGTTGGTTTCTAAATGAGGGAGGGTTTTTTCCGTTGCTTTTAATGATATGCCGCCGTGTTTACTCAGATCTTCGGGGCTTAGCTGCAATTTTAGAGCGGTACTGGTAAGAAATAGGCCTATTTTTTTATAAGGGTTTAAAATATTTGCCTCCGTTTGATGTTTCTTACCCTATCTTGAACAAAAGCTACGAGGCTTTTATGGTCTTTCAATAATTGGTCTAAATAATTTGCGCGAAATTCCTTGTGCGATAATGAACCAAAAGCGGATACAGATGGGTAGTTAGACGAGCTAAAATTAATTAATTAATTACTATTTATTTAATTTTAATCATATTAAAAACCATAATTAGGTCGGGGTAAAAGATACCGCCTTCCCGGCATAGGCAATGCATTTCTAATGACCAAGGCTTAGCAAAGAACATCGCTAACTTGGCCCCTTATGTATTTATACAAAAATTAAAGATGAATAATTAATTTAATTACCTTTTTAAGCCCATAATATACACGGGAACATTTTCAGCGTAGGTTAAAACACTCAAATTAAACACTAAACACAGAAAAATTACCAGACCCATTTTCGGCTTCTTACAAACTGAATCCACCATTTTCAAAAAATCATGTGATTATGAAAAATCAAAATCTGACCTTGAGAAGCAGGGCCGGAAATAAGCACTGGACATTGTTCAATAAAATTTTAAAATGTCCCATAATGTTTCTAAAAACTAAGGGACATTTTGAACAATAAATTTTCCTTAGTTTTTATAGTTTTACTATGAAGATGCGACACTATTTTTGCACACTCCAGTGGACAATGTCATATAATATTTCCAGTCAAAGGGGGCGTCACTAGACACATGTCCTATAAAGAATTTTCCTTATTTCCGGCCCTGACCTTGAGGTCAATTAGTCACGTGACGTCTCCGTAACCTATGGATGGAGAAATATGGCGGGAAAAATTAACTTGAAGATCGTAAAATGAAACAATAGAGATTAATTACAAATACTTTTATAACGATCCATGTTCAATAAATACACAAAAGTAGTACATAAAACATTGGAATGTCGTAAAAATCCAGCGTTGTTATATTTCTTATTATATTTTTATACAATGTAATGGCTATATATTACTCATAATTGATTTATTTTTGACTGGCTAATGTCATTTAGTTTAAGCAGGGAGGAAGTAAGGAGAGTCGACTCCGGTAGTTTCCGTAAACGTCCGGTAGAGGCATGACAGAAGCGTTGCAGAAGCTAGTGCTTCTAGCGGCCTCTGGTTCTCATACGGAACATAATTAGATGCAATTAGATGCACGGGGGGCAAGGGACTAGTTTCTCCAATGTTAATATCCCCCAGTTTTTCCGTACGAAAAAAAGGGGACGCCACGGTCGCGTTTCGAAAATCGGGCAATACAGCCAAAGCTAGAGTCGGCTATCCTTGTTTCATCCATGGTTTAAGAATTAGTTATTAATTTTTAGGTGGTATTTTTCATATTAAACAGGCTTTTTTAACTATAATTGGCACTAGAGCACTCAAATACAAATTTGGAAAAACTAATTAATAAATATAGGCTATAGAAATCTATCAGATAATTAAGCCCATAAGGGAATTCTTTTTAATCCAGATTTAAAAATAATTAATTAATTTGTAGATAATACGGATAAAAATAATTAAGTACAAAATCGTGTAAAATTAAATGGCTGCACTCGTCAGAAGCAATTAAATCACAATTTTTAAAAAATAATATACATTTTTTTAAAGTTTAAATACATAATTATTATACAAAGTTTATAACTATATGCCTATAATAAAATAATATTTACGAAAAATATAAGATTTGACTAAAAAATTTCATTTATCATAGTTATTTTTATACTTTATAATAGCTCAAGATAGGGACAAAAAACCTACTTTTTGAAACTTAGGGTAGTTTTTTTCGCTTACAAATCGGAAAATATATAAAAAAATCTATAATATTTTCACCTAGAACTCCAATAAACCAATTTTATGTCATGTAAAAAACTAGAATGCCTGTAACATTTAGTTTAAAGATTCAATTTGAATTTGAATATATTTTTTCCCATATTAGGCTTCACTTTGACCTTGAAACTGACGTCCGTTAAGCCTAAATTTGAATTTGAATACATTTTTCCCATATTAGGCTTAACTTTGACCTTAAAACTTGAAAGTCCGTTAAGCCTAGTTAGGCTTAGCATAGCTTTATCGTAGAGAGCTGCAAACGGTATTATTGACTCTGACTCAAGTTCTAACGGCTAAATTAGGCCAAGGCTTAAGTGTATATATGAATTAAAGTTCATATTATTGTTCGAAGTGTGCAAATTTCGAAGTGTGCAAATTTCGTATATCTTTTTACATCTACCAATATTTTACAAGTACGCAACTAAGACCTGACCTATCAAATTTTTGGAAGATTTTAAAATTTTATCCCCTTTAATTTTCAAATATATAGAAAAATCAAAATTGTTACGATATTTTTTTTTCTTGTGGTTGAGAAAATTGTTACAAAATTATGTGACGTTTATATTTATTTTATAGTTTACTATTTACTTGCGTTTTTTTGTATTTGGTTTGTTTGTTTGTTTAAAGAAATATAATATTTACAACATTACGTTTTATACCAAAAAACCCACCATCGATCCTTCAGATACATCCACATATTTTTTTTAAAAAATTTCGACCCCCGAAAAATATATTTACATAAATTTGACTAAAAAATTAATTTATCTATTTATCATAATGCCGCTAGAGTTGCAGGTTTAATTTCTTTATTATTTATTAAATTTCAAATTAGGGAAGTATTTTTGGGATAATTTAATAAAAATATATAACTTTACTAAAATAAAATGGCAAAATAATAAAATTTTGATGATAATAAAATACTGAATTGGCTGCTTAATTATTCAGTTAAGCGTTAACCCTTGGCTTTTTTGAAATTTTTAGGCTTAGCTCAGGGGTAACGAAAATAGGCCTAATACCTTAATTAATTTTGAAACCCCAACCTACGCCTAACCATGATTACATTAAAATTTTAGGGTATTTTCACTTTAAATTTAATTATCCTTAATTATTTTAGGCCTTGGTTAGATTAGCGCGACAAAAATAGACCTAATACGTTACCATAGCCCACTTGATCACGCACGCTGGCTGCACGCGCTCTAGAAGCCCGTCCAAACGATTTTTTTTACATGTTAACTCGCGAATACGGCGCGTCACATAGGTTCGGTCTAAACTTTCAAACCCGTCTGGTTTTAACATGGGCCTCTATGGGAGGGGACCAGTTTTTTCAACGTTTTTGACAATATTAGTGCATCTACTGGTTCAAATCTCTTGAATTTTTAATGAGACGTGTATTGAAAGGTTTGATATTATCCTGTAAAATTTAAAGTCTTCAGCTATAATAGTTTTTTTATAAAAATTAAAAACCATCACATAGTAGAGTAATTGAACGGGCAAAATTCTCTACTATGTGATGGTTTTTAATTTTTATAAAAAAAACTATTATAGCTGAAGACTTTAAATTTTACAGGATAATATCAAACCTTTCAATACACGTCTCATTAAAAATTCAGGAGATTTGAACCACTAGATGCACTAATATTGTCAAAAACGTTGAAAAAACTGGTCCCGTCCCATAGAGGCCCATGTTAAAACCAGACGGGTTTGAATTTTAGACCGAACCTATGTTATTCTCAATTTTAGGGTCGATTGAGCGGGCTTCTATAGCGCGTGCAGCCAGCGTGATCAAGTGGGCTATGACGTTACTAACCAAATCAGAGACCACAAGCTAAGCCTAACCAAAGGAAGAGTTAAAATAAACCTTCCCTTATTCATTTCAGTCTTAATTAATTTCTTTCTAAATTCATTACCACAAATTAAAACTCTAATATATAAAATTACTAAGCCTATTTTTACTTTATTTTCCAATAATTCTAAAATTTATCCTAAGAAGACCATCATTTTTCTACGAAATTTCATTATTTCTTTTTGTTCTATCAAAAGTTTAATTAATTTACTTTCAAACTCGTCTATTTAATTTTAAAAATATGAGGAAGACGCCAAAATTAGGACTATTTTCTTGTCAATTTCGGTAAATTTCCCAAATATCTCTCATCAGTCATTACCCCCATTTAGGCCTATAAAGATAATACTTTTAAAATATTTAATCTCTCTTTAGTTAATTAATTAATCTTTCTATCGCTGCCTTTTAAAAAGTAAGCCTAAGCCTAAAACTAAAGAAAATAAAATTACCTGATTTAGGCCTAGGCTAAGCCTTGGTACTTTTGTTGCCTTTTAAAAAGTAAGCCTAAGCCTAAAACTAAAGAAAATAAAATTACCTGATTTAGGCCTAGGCTAAGCCTTGGTACTTTTGTTGCCTTTTAAAATATAAGCCTAAGCCTAAGCCTAAAACTAAAGAAAATAAAATTATCTGATTTAGGCCTAGGCTAAGCCTTGGTACTTTTGTTGCCTTTTAAAATATAAGCCTAAGCCTAAGCCTAAAACTAAAACTAAAACTAAAGAAAATAAAATTACCTGATTTAGGCCTAGGCCATGCCTCGGTACTTTTGTTGCCTTTTAAAATATAAGCCTAAGCCTAAGCCTAAAACAAAAGAAAATAAAATTACATGATTTAGGCCTAGGCTAAGCCTCGGTACTTTCGTTAATTTCGACCGAATTCAAATCATTTGTTTCTAAAATATCAAAATTAGTGGAAGTAGGCATAGTAGTAGTAGTTGGTGAATGGTTTGGGGTGCAATTTGGCGTAGAAGGGCTAACTGCGCCACTGGCTGCGTTACTAGCTGACATTTTCTTTGAAGGTAACGGTGGGGGTATGGAAGACAGCTGCTGTTGTTGTTGTTCAGAGTTAGCGGGTATGCTGTAATTTCCCGGTGGTGTAGGTGAAACTGGGTCTTCAATTTCAACAGGTAATAGCACCGTGTCCTGCGGGGAAGTAATCAAGGCCGGTGCCGAAGCCTTTTCAACAATTTATACATGTATTTTTTAGGTTTATATAGTTAAATCCATTGAATAAAGCTATAAGTGTGTGGGAGAGAAAAAAAGAGAGAGTGCGGGGCAAGGCTTAAAATAATGGTTCATGCAACTTGCAAGGGATTATCGTAAATTTTATCATGCAAAAAAATAAATTAACCAAGGCTTAGGGAAAATCTTCCTTCAATTTCAAAGCCAAGGCTTAATTACTTGACGTTTAATACCTAAAAATTCAAATTTGACGTCTAGGTTTTAATAATTTGACCAAGGCTTAATGGAAAATTCAAATTTGATGCCGAGGCTTAATAATTTGACCAAGGCTTAATGGAAGATTCAAATTTGATGCCGAGGCTTAATAATTTGACCAAGGCTTATGGGAAATTTCAAACTTGATGCCTAGGCTTAACAATTTGACTAAGGCTTATGGGAAAAAATACAAATTTGGTACCTAGTCTTAGTATCTTATTATCTTTCGACTTATAGTGCAGTAAACAATAATAGTAATAATGATAATAATAAAATAACGTAACCATTTATAAGTGAAAAAACCAAAAACCCAGTAATAAGAAAAACGGTTAAGAAGCAAATGGGACAAATTGACAAAGGCTTAAAGTGACATACCAAGGCATGACAGTTGGTGACAGACAAACCAAGGTTTAAAACCGCAAATAGTCATAAAAAAGTTGCTAAACATGACAAATTTCCACCAACAAAACAGTCATCAAATAAAAAACGAACAATAAATACACAAAAACCACCAAACTTCACAGACAAAGAAACAAAAAGAAAAATTACTTTTTTCATGAGTCTTCGAGGCAAAGCTGGTTTATTTTCTTCAACGTAATTATTTTGAGATTTCTTTTCCGATCCTTAAGATAAATAAAAACAAAAACATCCCATGACTTACCTTATGATGGGGGAAGGATGCGTAGGTAATCTGAGAGAAATAGGCGCGCTAACTGTGGAACAGTTCAGGTCCGGTGAGTCGCTAGAAATGGGGGAGGAAAAGTCGGAAAAATGGCGGGCGGTCTACGTGATTCTTCTGAAGTAGACTGCCCGCCATTTTTCCGAGTATTCTTCCCCCATTTATAGCGACCCACCGGACCTGAACTGTTCCACAGTTAGCGCACCTATTTCCCTCAGGTTTGTCATCCAAGTTACTTACCTCTAGGTGGTAATGGAGGTGGTGACGATTCATTATCAACGGCTATATTGTAACTCGGTTCAGACCAACTCATTCGTGACATTGCTTGTCCTCCATTGTTCGATATTAAAGATGGTGGTAAGGCCAATGGTGGTGGATGCGAAGGAGGGTGACAAGAAACCGGAGAAAAGAGAGATTCGCATACTGATCCAGGCGTAGTCGCGACTGATATCCCGAGTAGGGTATCTACGGGAGTTGCCGCTGGTCTGGGACTAAGACAACTTCGTAAAGGGGGCGGGGGTAATGGAGGCGGGGCGTGTTGAGGCCCTAATCGTACGTTTGAAGGCAATGACGCGTAACCATCATCCATGGCCTGATGTTCAACATGATGAGAGGATTGTATTCGAACCGACGTTGTTCGATAACTACCAATCTGTTTGGTTTTTGAGTTACTTTAAAAGTTAGGCCTAGAAACGATGGCTTGTCGAACCATAAGTTTATAAGATATGCTCCATAAAGTAGGACACTACCTAAGCCTTTAACAGCACCGCCTGAATCTATGACCTACCTCACTCACTTCATGACAAGCTCCAGTTTCTAAGTTACCAGTGACAAAGTTATGGAAGGGAACATATCTTATGAACTTATGCTCGAATGTATTGTAAGTAATTCAACTAACCCTTCCATCTTGGGGTGAGCTACTAAGCGCCACTGATCTGGGTCTAGTTGGTAAAGGAGGTGGTGTAGAGACGCCTAAAGGTTGAACGCGTCCTACAGTTGGAAATTGTTGAGGTATTCCCGTTCTAACAGTTCCAATACCGAAACTTATAGTACCGTCGCTATAATCAGTTTGAGGCCGACTATAAATGTCCTCATCGTCAGAAACCTCCGGAAGAAAATGTCCGTAGATGCTAGAAGATCCTGACGATGAAGATCTGGTACTTCCAGTCGGTTCAGGCGATAATTTTTTAGGGACAACCAGAATCTCACCACTTGGAATCGGTGGAAGTGGTGTGCTGTATAATAATTAGGATTCCAAGGCTTAAAACCGCGTCTTAGGCGACAAGGTTTAAAATAAAGTAATAAACCGCGTTTTAGGGGCCGAGGCTTAAAAAAACCCGCGTTTTAGGGGCCGAGGCTTAATAAACCCGCGGTTTAGGCCACGAGGCTTAAAAAGAACCGCGTCTTAGGCCACGAGGCTTAAAAACCCGTGGTTTAGGCGCCGAGGCTTAAAAAGAACCGCGTCTTAGGCCACGAGGCTTAAAAAGAACCGCGTCTTAGGCCACGAGGCTTAAAAAGAACCGCGTCTTAGGCCACGAGGCTTAAAAAGAACCGCGTCTTAGGCCACGAGGCTTAAAAAGAACCCCGTCTTAGGCCACGAGGCTTAAAAAGAACCCCGTCTTAGGCGCCGAGGCTTAAAAAGAACCCCGTCTTAGGCGCCGAGGCTTAAAAAAAACCCCGTCTTAGGCACCGAGGCTTAAAAAACCGGCGGTTTAGGCCACGAGGCTTAAAAAGAACCGCGTCTTAGGCCACGAGGCTTAAAAAGAACCCCGTCTTAGGCCACGAGGCTTAAAAAGAACCCCGTCTTAGGCGCCGAGGCTTAAAAAGAACCCCGTCTTAGGCGCCGAGGCTTAAAAAGAACCCCGTCTTAGGCACCGAGGCTTAAAAAACCGGCGGTTTAGGCCACGAGGCTTAAAAAGAACCGCTGTTTAGGCCACGAGGCTTAAAAAGAACCCCGTCTTAGGCGCCGAGGCTTAAAAAGAACCCCGTCTTAGGCGCCGAGGCTTAAAAAGAACCCCGTCTTAGGCACCGAGGCTTAAAAAACCGGCGGTTTAGGCCACGAGGCTTAAAAAGAACCGCTGTTTAGGCCACGAGGCTTAAAAAGAACCCCGTCTTAGGCGCCGAGGCTTAAAAAGAACCCCGTCTTAGGCGCCGAGGCTTAAAAAGAACCGCGTCTTAGGCGCCGAGGCTTGAAAAACCAGCGGTTTAGGCCCACCGAGGCTTAAAAAACCCGTTTCTCAGGCCCACGAGGCTTAAAAAACCCGAGATTTAGGCGCCAAGTCTTAAAAGAACAAAGAAGTACTCTTATTACTTACTTGACAATGGATGGCCTTCTTATAAAAGGTTCGTTTAAAACATCATGAGTACCACCAGAAGGTGTGGAAATATCCCCAGTTGTAGCTCTTCTATTACCTAATCGCGCCGCCATATTGGGGGAACTAGCTTCGCGAATACTTTGTTTCATTATAGCAAAACGGTCAACTAGTCGACGTTGTAGAGGTTGAACATCAGGCGGGGCCAAACGTCCATGAAGGGAAAGTCCACCGTCCAAAATCTGTACTTGTTCCAAGATCAATGATTTCAGTCGGGCCATTTTGTCCGATTGTTCAGGATTCTTCAGGGCGAAATCAGGATGGAAAAAGGCTTCTTGGTACTTTGCAATTCCACCATTAACAGCGGCTTCGATGACGCCTTGTAGTCTCATACTTAAGGGACTTATAGAACGTCTAGGGTCGCTAGTGTATTGGGTTATTAGGGATCGTAGTTCTTTGTTCATTTGTTGAACACTTTCGCAAGCGTGACAGATTGGTGTTAATTCCTCCGTTCGTTTTTCAATAACTTCAAACCATCTTAGAATTCCTGGCAAGTGAGAGGCGGTAACCAAAGTAGTTCGTTCAATCCATAAACTCTGCGCGGATTTTCAATTTAAAAAAAAGAATAGGCCAAAAAATAGGTTAGTTTAGTGAGAAAATAGGCAAAAAAAGTTAATTCAGTGAGAAAATAGGCCTAAATAGGTTAGTCTAGCGAAAAAATAGGCCAAAAATAGGTTAGTTTAGCGAGAAAATCGGCGTTTATCGAGAAAATAGGCCTAAATAGGTTAGTTTTATAGAGAAAAATAGGCCTAAATAGGTTAGTTTTATCGAGAAAATAGGCCTAAATAGGTTAGTTTTATCGAGAAAAATAGGCCTAAATAGGTTAGTTTTATCGAGAAAAATAGGCCTAATAGGTTAGTTTTATCGAGAAAAATAGGCCTAAATAGGTTAGTTTTATAGAGAAAAATAGGCCTAAATAGGTTAGTTTTATCGTGAAAATAGGCCTAAATAGGTTAGTTTTATCGAGAAAATTGGTCTAAATAGGTTAGTTTTATCGAGAAAAATAGGCCTAAATAGGTTAGTTTTATCGTGAAAATAGGCCTAAATAGGTTAGTTTTATCGAGAAAAATAGGCCTAAATAGGTTAGTTTTATCGAGAAAAATAGGCCTAAATAGGTTAGTTTTATCGAGAAAAATAGGCCTAAATAGGTTAGTTTTATAGAGAAAAATAGGCCTAAATAGGTTAGTTTTATCGTGAAAATAGGCCTAAATAGGTTAGTTTTATCGAGAAAATTGGTCTAAATAGGTTAGTTTTATCGAGAAAAATAGGCCTAAATAGGTTAGTTCTATCGTGAAAATAGGCCTAAATAGGTTAGTTTTATCGAGAAAATAGGCCTAAATAGGTTAGTTTTACCGAGAAAATAGGTCTAAATAGGTTAGTTTTATCGAGAAAATAGGCCTAAATTGGTTAGTTTTATCGTGGAAATAGGCCTAAATAGGTTAGTTTTAGCGAGAAAATAGGCCTAAATAGATTAGTTGTAGCGATTAAATAGGTCTAAATAGGTTAGTTTTATCGAGAAAATATGCCTAAATAGGTTAGTTTTATCGTGGAAATAGGCCTAAATAGGTTAGTCCCTTTATCGTGAAAATAGGCCAAAATAGCTTAGATTTATCGTGGAAATAGGCCTAAATAGGTTATTTTTATCGAGAAAATAGGCCTAAATAGGTTAGTCTAGCGCGAAAATAGGCCAAAAACAAGGTCAGTCAAGCAAGAAAATAGGCCAAAAATAGGTTAGTTTTATCGATAAAATAGGCCAAAAACACGGTCAATCTTATGAGAAAATAGGCCTAAAATCGGTTAGTTTAGTGTGAAAATAGGCCAAAATAACGTACCTTGAATTCGTTATCTTTATCAACAGGTCCCTTATGAATTGGTCGATCAAATAGAAAAGTATTGACTTCATTGACTAAATAATAACTTAAGATTTTCTCCGGAACATCGTGAGCTTCAAACTCCGGTCTTAAAACCGGAATAGGCTTAACATTGCAGATTTGAATATCTGCAGCCAATAAAAAACCAACCACGTCAAAAACCTAATAAATACGCACAAATCCTACACTACAACAACCAAATCCCTTTCAAAACTTACATTGGTTATCAGAATTTACGATACTATCATCGGGAGGCGTATTTTTCATTAAAATTTGTGCATGAGGGAATTCAGTTTGTAATCTTTGAGTAAAAGCTCCGATTCTTTCGTATTCTAAGCCACGATAGACGAAAACCTTATTCTAAACGATACCAAATGGTTCAGACAACGGAGTAGTGTTCAAATTTTGTTGATAACCAATCAACTTACGCGTAAAAATAGTGGAAAACTCAATCCGTAAAATCCAACTCGGAAATATTCCGGTTCAGGTCGTAATTGAGTTAAAATATTATCAAAAAATCGCGCTTGCGTCTTAAGAATGGAACTAAGTTTTGAATAATTGAACAATTGACGTTCGTAGAGATTCGCGAGTTCCTTACACAGTTCAATTCCCTCCTCCCAACACTGTTTTAATTTTGTTTTAATTTAAAATTAATTTTTAGGCCAAAAATCACGTTTTCTTTTTGAAAGCAAAGGCTTAGGATTAAGATTGACTTACCTTTCCTTTATCGAAATATTCTATTATTTTAAGGTATAGAGATTCTTTTCGCTTCCATTCCGGTTGTTGAGGGTATCTTTGATCAGCGGGCAAGGCATTATTAGACCAACTTAGTAAATCAGCGTGTAATTTTAAAGTGAAAGATGCTTCGGTATAATTTTCAGCCGGTAAATGTAGATCACAAAGTTTATAAATGTATCGTATGTACATTTCTTTCCTGTTTATTTCATTTTTGTAGAAGTTCTGAAGAGGGTTTGAAAAATAACTTGTTTTAGGTTAATTCCAGTGAATTAGACCAAACTAGGCTTAGGTATCGATTATAGGCCAAAGTAGTCTTAGCGTCGTTAATAGACCAAAGTAGGCTTAGGGTCGATTATAGACCAAAGTAGGCTTAACGCCGATTATAGATCAAACTAGGCTTAACGCCGATTATAGATCAAAATAGGCTTAACGCCGATTATACATCAAAATAGGCTTAACGCCGATTATAGATCAAAATAGGCTTAACGCCGATTATACATCAAAATAGGCTTAACGCCGATTATACATCAAAATAGGCTTAACGCCGATTATAGATCAAAATAGGCTTAACGCCGATTATAGACCAAACTAGGCTTAACGTCGATTATAGACCAAACTAGGCTTAACGTCGATTATAGACCAAACTAGGCTTAACGTCGTTTATAAACCAAAGTAGGGTTAGCGTCGATTATAGACCAAAGTAGTCTTAGCGTCGTTAATAGACAAAAGTAGTCTTAGCGTCGATTATAGACCAAAGTAGTATTAGCGTCGGTTATAGACCAAATTAGTCTTAGCGTCGGTTATAGACCAAAGTAGTCTTAGCGTCGGTTATAGACCAAAGTAGTCTTAGCGTCGATTATAGGCCAAAGTAGTCTTAGCGTCGATTATAGACCAAAGTAGTATTAGCGTCGGTTATAGACCAAATTAGTCTTAGCGTCGATTATAGACCAAACTAGGCTTAACGACGATTATAGACCAAACTAGGCTTAGCGTCGATTATAGACCAAAGTAGCCTTAGCTCCGATTATAGACCAAAGTAGCCTTAGCTCCGATTATAGACCAAAGTAGCCTTAGCTCCGATTATAGACCAAAGTAGCCTTAGCTCCGATTATAGACCAAAGTAGTCTTAGCTCCGATTATAGACCAAAGTAGTCTTAGCTCCGATTATAGACCAAAGTAGTCTTAACGCCGATTATAGACCAAAGTAGGCTTAGCGCGGATTATAGACCAAAGTAGGCTTAGCTCCGATTATAGGTCAAAGTAGGCTTAACGACGATTATAGGTCAAAGTAGGCTTAGCGTCGATTATAGACCAAAGTAGGCTTAACCAATATGAACATACCAATAAATTAACAGTGCAGCTCATTCTTTTATCTTGATTTTCTTCACCCTCCATGACGTTTCGGTAATCGAGTAACCGTTCCAGCAATCTCGTAATGGAATTAATGAAGGCAATTCCATTCTCCTTCCAAATAGGATCGCTAGTACGAACTCTTTCCAATAAACTGTTGCCGTTAAAAAACCCTTAAAATCAATTAAAACCAACCCAAAAAACCACAAAACTAAATCGTAATAATTAATTAATTAATATCTTACACAGAACTCAAATGCTCCCTTTAAACATAGTTTTAACAAAAAAGCAGCGTTGGAAAGGGTTAGTAATTATTAAAAAAACATAATAACCAAAGCGCACCAAGCTTTAAATTAAACTAAAATTAATTTAAACTTACATTGTATTGAATAGTTGTCGGTATTCGTCGTCACCCTTATTTTCGCTGATCAGAATGTCCAGTTTATCAATTAGTTCCGATTCGACTTGTTTGAAACTTCCGCTAGCTCGTTGTTCGGAGTCCATCATATCGAAAAATATGGGTAAAGTTGCCTTGCGAAGTTCAGCTTCGGGAACAAGCGTCACTTCGAGGAAAGGTCCCACCATGGCCGGGATAAAATGAGCTTTGTTTTCACCCAATTTGTCCCACATGGATAGTATTTGGAATCCCATCAGTACGCGCATATCGCCGTATTTCTCGCTGATTTTATCGCGTTTCGCTTCCGAGAATGTTTCCATTTGGAGAGCGGGTTGCGTAAGGAACGCCACAGATAGCATAAAAAAGCTACTCCATAACTGACCAAGAACAATAGCCAAAACGAACAGAATTAGTCTTAACTTTAAGCCTTGTCTATCGATATTCCTAATCCTATTCTACTTCATCTTAAGCTTTGTCTAGCGAACTTCCTAAGCCTTGTCTAACAAACTTCCTAAGCCTTGTCTAGCAAACTTCCTAAGCCTTGTCTAGCAAACTTCCTAAACATCCTAAGCCTTGTCTCGCGCAATTTCTAAACTTGCTAAGTCTTGTGTGGGAAAATTTCTAAACATTCTAAGCCTTACCTAGCGAACTTCCTAAATAACATAAGCCTTGCCTAGCAAAAATCCTAAACATATTAAGCCTCGGCTATAAAACTTCCTAAGTCTCGGCTATGAAACTTCCTAAGCCTCGGCTATGAAACTTCCTAAGCCTCGACTACGAAATTTCCTAAGCCTTGTCCCAACTAACTCACCTGTTTATTAAACGCATTTCCATCCAGAAAATCCGTTGTTAAAGGTTGAGAAAATTCTTGCAGGGAACAAAGTATAACGCTAAAACAATTCCCCCGTTAAAATTAAAATACCTACAACATACAAAACCTAGGCTTAAGTCCGAAAAACCTACTGATTATCAACCATTCTCATAACCATCCAATCCGGAGGGAAAACATCCTCTCGAACCATTTCTCTAAAAACATTAAAAACCAGCAGCAAAAAATCACTTAGCGATTGTTGATTGGCTTTCCCGGGTTCTCTACGATATTTTGCGTCAGTAAACTTCTCCCAAAGATGACAATAATGTTGTTGTTCCATCAAACGTAGCAAGCCGATAAGGCAAGCGACAATAAGACCCTAATGGTGTACAAAAAGACCCCAACCAACAACTTACCGATGGTATTTCTTACGAAGACGCGACAAAAACCAATTAGAAACCAGGGTTCATACAACTTTTGGAAAACAAATTTCCCTGAGATTTCCAGGTGTTTTTCCCCTACATGGAGCAAATGTTAACGAAGGAGGGGAGGCGGGGGCAAATATTACTATTACATAATCAAAGAACATCTCCGTATCTCTGGTAGAACCAGAGTTACGAGCCTCCAAAGTTTAGTGTAATGCTATTCTTATGGAGGGGGGTTGTTTGTTTACGTTTTGCTTAATTACTCGGCCCCTGTTTGTCGTAGCCCAAAGTTTTTAGTATGGTTGGATGGGGGACAAATTGGACTATAACATACTCAAAGGACATCCCCGTATCTCTAGTAGAACCAGAGTTACGAGCCTCCAAAGTTGGGTCTAATGCTATTCCTATGGAGGGGGGTTGTTTGTTTACGTTTTGCTTAATTACTCGGCCCCTGTTTGTCGTAGCCCAAAGTTTTTAGTATGGTTGGATGGGGGACAATTTGACCTATAACATACTCAAAGGACATCCCCGTATCTCTAGTAGAACCAGAGTTACGAGCCTCCAAAGTTGGGTCTAATGCTATTCCTATGGAGGGGGGTTGTTTGTTTACGTTTTGCTTAATTACTCGGCCCCTGTTTGTCGTAGCCCCAAGTTTTTAGTATGGTTGGATGGGGGACAAATTGGACTATAACATACTCAAAGGACATCCCCGTATCTCTAGTAGAACCAGAGTTACGAGCCTCCAAAGTTGGGTCTAATGCTATTCCTATGGAGGGGGGTTGTTTGTTTACGTTTTGCTTAATTACTCGGCCCCTGTTTGTCGTAGCCCCAAGTTTTTAGTATTGTTGGATGGGGGAAAAATAGGACTATAACTTACTCGAAGGACATCTCCGTATCTCTAATATAACCAGAGTTACGAGCCTCCAAAGTTGGGTGTAATGTTAATCCTATGGAGGGGATGTTCACGAACATTTTCCTTAATCACTCGGCCCCTGTTTGACGCAAAATTCCCTGATTTCCCTGAATTTTACTAAAAATTCTAAATTTCCCTGAGGTTTTTGTCAACTATTTATTTCCCTGATTTTTCCAGGTTTTCCAGGTTTGTATGAACCCTGAGAAACACTTACGGCGGTTGATGACGTCCTATCAACTTGTTTCACGCAATCCAAGAGTGTTTCCACTAGTCCCATGACTAATATATCAAGATCCCGGTTAATTCCCGCGATATTCGTGATAGGTTTCTCTTTAAAATGCGACAATTGTCCGGCAGTCGCGCTACTATTCCTTCTAACGGGTTTACATCTCAAATGATCTTTGCCGTCTTTCAAATGTTGCAGAAACGTAATAATTTCCCCGATAATCTCGGCGCAATGAGCCATATCCGGTTTATTGGGGACTAAGTGAAGTTGCAAGTGCGTCACGATGATTTCCATCAACTCGGAACGTGACGTGGCTTCCCTAAAAACTGGTCCCTTAATGAGATGCAAGATGCATTTCAATTTGGCCGTCGCTAATTGAGGTACAATTTGGTCCGAGATATTTATATTTCCACCACCGCTCATTGTTGAATAGGAGAGACCCTCCAAAGTCATTTTGATTATTCGAGTTACTTCGGAATGCGTCATGACTTTCAAAAGTTGCTCGAAAAGTGGTCCCAGACTGTTCACCAACGCAACTTGATTAGCCAAAATTGACGTGGAGTTCTACGAAGAAAAACGCAAACACGTCCTTCGTTTTATGACCGAGTACTCAATTTTACAGCTTTGAGTCATTCGTTTTATGGCTGAGTACTCCAATTGCGCCAACTTTGAGTTATACATTTTATAACCGAGTATTCAAACTCATCAATTTTATAACCGAGTATTCAATCTCATCAATTTTATAACCGAATACTCAATCTCATCAATTCTAAAACCGAGTACTCAAAAGCTCCAACTCTGAGCCATCAAATTAATAACAGAGTACTCAAAAGCACCAACTCTGAGCCATCAAATTAATAACCGAGTACTCAAAAGCTCCAACTTTTGAGCCATCAAATTAATAACCGAGTATTTTATAACCAAAACCGAGTGCTCAATTATGCCAAGGCTTAAAATAAGCTCCAACTCTGAGCCATCAAATTAATAACCGAGTACTCAAAAGCTCCAACTCTGAGCCATCAAATTAATAACCGAGTACTCAAAAGCTCCAACTCTGAGCCATCAAATTAATAACCGAGTACTCAAAAGCTCCAACTTTTGAGCCATCAAATTAATAACCGAGTATTTTATAACCAAAACCGAGTGCTCAATTATGCCAAGGCTTAAAAAAAGCTCCAACTCTGAGCCATCAATTCTAAAACCGAGTACTCAAAAGCACCAACTCTGAGCCATCAAATTAATAACCGAGTACTCAAAAGCTCCAACTCTGAGCCATCAAATTAACAACCGAGTTCTCAAAAGCTCCAACTCTGAGCCATCAAATTAACAACCGAGTTCTCAAAAGCACCAACTCTGAGCCATCAAATTAATAACCGAGTACTCAAAAGCACCAACTCTGAGCCATCAAATTAATAACCGAGTACTCAAAAGCTCCAACTTTTGAGCCATCAAATTAATAACCGAGTACTCAAAAGCTCCAACTCTGAGCCATCAAATTAATAACCGAGTACTCAAAAGCTCCAACTCTGAGCCATCAAATTAATAACCGAGTACTCAAAAGCACCAACTTTTGAGCCATCAAATTAATAACCGAGTATTTTATAACCAAAACCGAGTGCTCAATTATGCCAAGGCTTAAAAAAAGCTCCAACTCTGAGCCATCAAATTAACAACCGAGTTCTCAAAAGCACAAACTCTGAGCCATCAAATTAATAACCGAGTACTCAAAAGCTCCAACTCTGAGCCATCAAATTAATAACCGAGTACTCAAAAGCACCAACTCTGAGCCATCAAATTAATAACCGAGTACTCAAAAGCTCCAACTTTGAGCCATCAAATTAATAACCGAGTACTCAAAAGCACCAACTCTGAGCCATCAAATTAATAACCGAGTACTCAAAAGCTCCAACTCTGAGCCATCAAATTAATAACCGAGTACTCAAAAGCTCCAACTCTGAGCCATCAAATTAATAACCGAGTACTCAAAAGCTCCAACTTTTGAGCCATCAAATTAATAACCGAGTATTTTATAACCAAAACCGAGTGCTCAATTATGCCAAGGCTTAAAAACTACACGTTCTAGCTCAAAGACAATAGATTTTCTGAAAAAAAAAAAAAAAAAAAAATACTAGCAAAGGCGGCCATCTTGGACGAATTTCAATCTGTATGGTCACCACTACTAACAAGCGCTTAATTGGTTAAATCTAAAGAAATTCTACATATGATGGCGGCCATCTTGGACGAATGTCTATCTGTATGGTCAATACTACTAACAAGTACTTATGGCGGCCATTTTGGACGCGTATCTATGTGTAACTAACAATAACAAGCCCTTAATGGGTTAAATCTAAGATTAATAAAAAGGGGTGGTACTTACGTCAGAGGGTAAGGGTTCACTAGGTAAGGTCAACATTCGATTGAAGGAATGAAAGAGCTCGTGTAGATCCAACCTAAAGGCTTCTTCGTTTTGATCTCCGGTGGCCCGAGCAAAAAGAACCCTGGATTGGATTATGAACTTGAAAATGTACTCGAGCGATAGGAAGCACTTGTGAATCGATTCTTGTTGCTCGGTGTCGCGAACCAAGTCCGCGCAATGTTTCACGCAGCTTATTAGACCCCTAAAAAATAACCAGCAGATTCAATTGAGAAAAGTTACGAGAACTGAAACACTTTCAAGCTTTGTGCAAACTTCGTGAGAAGCATTACAAACTTAATGAAAAACATTAAAAACAGCGTCAAAAACATTAAAAACCGTGTCAAAAACATTTAAAAGCGCGTCAAAACTATTGATAACTATGCGAAAAACGTCAATAACTATGCGAAAAACGTCAATAACTATGCGAAAAACGTCAAAAACTGCGAAAAGCGTCAAAAACTACGCGAAAAACGTCAAAAACTACGCGAAAAACGTCAAAAACTGCGAAAAGCGTCAACAACTACGCGAAAATCGTCAACAACTACGCGAAAATCGTCAACAACTACGCGAAAATCGTCAACAACTACGCGAAAAACGTCAACAACTACGCGAAAATCGTCAACAACTACGCGAAAAACGTCAACAACTACGCGAAAAACGTCAACAACTACGCGAAAAACGTCAACAACTACGCGAAAAACGTCAACAACTACGCGAAAAACGTCAACAACTACGCGAAAAACGTCAACAACTACGCGAAAAACGTCAATAACTATGCGAAAAACGTCAATAACTATGCGAAAAACGTCAAAAACTATGCGAAAAACGTCAATAACTATGCGAAAAACGTCAAAAACTATGCGAAAAACGTCAATAACTATGCGAAAAACATCAAAAAATATGCGTATAACATCAATAACTATGCGTATAACATCAATAACTATGCGTATAACATCAAAAACTATGCGTATAACATCAAAAACTATGCGAAAAACGTCAATCACTATGCGAAAAACATCAATAACTATACGAAAAACACTGCAAACATTGGGAAAAACATCAAGAACTATGCGAAAAACATCAAAAACTATGCGAAAAACATCAAAACCTATGCGAAACACATCAAAAACTATACGAAAAACGTCAACAACTATGCGAAAAACATCAATAACTATGCGAAAAACATCAATCACTATACGAAAAACACAGCAAACTTTGGGGAAAACATCAAGAACTATGCGCGAAACACATTGAAAACTTTACTTGTAAACTAAAGCGGCTGCAAAATGAGCTGTTATGTAGGTATCCATAACTGGTTTGAAATGTTCGTAGCGGCTACCCTCCAGTAAACTAAAAATATGAACTAAAACTTTGAAAACGAGTCCGGAATGCGTCGTCGAGTTACCATCACTTGTGGAAAACATTGAAAAAAGAGAGTCCAATATATCCTGCAAAAACTGCCACCAAAAAAAACGTCAAAATTAGCAACAAAAACCAATTTAGGACAGACACGCCTACTTTAACGATTTCCTCTCCGTCAAGCTTCATAACTTTATTCAAGGTATCTTGAATATGATCGGGATGATCCTTCCATTTTAACAGCGACAAGACGTCACCGTTTTGCGTCAACTTCGTAGAACAAAGCAGCGTTCTAATGTAGACTGTTTCCCTGGAACTTCTCGGGAACAGTCCCAAACTACTTAAAGTTGCCGATAGCGACTGATTGACGCTAGAACTTCCGGGTGTTACGACTGTACTACCTTCTTTAGGACCCGACGGAAGGTTTAAATAATTTTTAGGGTCTTGAAGTTTCGATCTATCTTCGCATTTGTACACGTAAAGTTCGTGAACTCCGTTACTGAGAATGGTTCCTTTACTATCCATTAAATGAATGCACGAAAAACCGAGTAGTTTTTTCTCCCGATCTCGAGCTTTTCCACCGCCATCGCGGATGGAATTAAATTAATTTAAAATAAGTATTTTAATTTAATCGGGATCAGGGTATGATGGGAAAAAGAAATTAACATACTCGAACAATGACGATATTCTATCCTTACATGAGCGCCGTCAAATTTTTCAATAGGAATTGCGAGCTAAACAATGACGAGTTGAATTTTAATGCCATTATATTTTGAGGGTTCGAACTAAACGCTACAGGCGTGCGAGTCCCAATTCTTAGGTTTCCGAATCCGAGTCCCGATTTTTGGGTTTGGAATCCCGAGTCCCGATTCTTAGGTTTTAGAAATGCCGAGTCCCGATTGTTAGGATTAGAAATGCCGAGTCCCGATTGTTAGGATTAGAAATGCCGAGTTCCGATTCTTAGGGTTTAAAAATCCGAGTTCCGATTCTTAGGGTTTAAAAATCCGAGTTCCGATTCTTAGGGTTTAAAAATCCGAGTTCCGATTCTTAGGGTTTAAAAATCCGAGTTCCGATTCTTAGGGTTTAAAAATCCGAGTTCCGATTCTTAGGGTTTAAAAATCCGAGTTCCGATTCTTAGGATTAGAAATCCGAGTTCCGATTCTTAGGGATTAAAAATCCGACTCCCGATTCTTAGGGTTTAAAAATCCGACTCCCGATTCTTAGGGATTAGAAACGCGACTCCCGATTCTTAGGATTATATGTACCGAGTCTCGATTCTTAGAATTTTCGAACCCGAGTCCCGATTCTTAGAATTTTCGAACCCGAGTCCCGATTCTTAGAAGTTTCGAACCCGAGTCCCGATTCTTAGAAGTTTCGAACCCGAGTCCCGATTCTTAGAAGTTTCGAACCCGAGTCCCGATTCTTAGAAGTTTCGAACCCGAGTCCCGATTCTTAGAAGTTTCGAACCCGAGTCCCGATTCTTAGAAGTTTCGAACCCGAGTCCCGATTCTTAGAAGTTTCGAACCCGAGTCCCGATTCTTAGAAGTTTCAAACCCGAGTCCCGATTCTTAGAAGTTTCAAACCCGAGTCCCGATTCTTAGGATTAGAAATACCGAGTCCCGATTCTTAGGATTAGAAATCCCGAGTCCCCAATCTTATTTTTCGAATCCGAGTCCGAAAAATTGGATTCACGGGACTCGGACTCGAACTCGCGTACCCACATAAGCCTACCAAACACTTTGTAATAACGTTTGAAGACAGGGTTGAGTTTTCAACTAACCTTAATCAGATCTGACCATCTCGGGGCGTTATTATGATACAAGACTAGACTTTGATAGTCGGAAACATTTTCTTGACCAGAACCAATACTGATACATTTCTGATAGCAAAAACGTAACCAAAACCATTCTTTAATCTCTAATTTTAACCATACAGACAGATGGCAGCCATCTTGGATGAATGTCAATCTGTACACCCTTAACTACTAATTAATTACAAACCTCTAAAAGTTGTCCATCAAAATTCAGTAGATAAACAGAGGCTTCGATGTTTTTTCCCGTTGATTTCCCCCCTTTTTCAAAATCCCCGCGTTCCAAAGCGAAATACAGATCATTTCGAACATCTCCCGGCATGATGACGTCAGAAAACCCGCGTTTACGCGTAATAGAGACGTTCTTAAAGAGTAATGGGCTTTCTTGGCATAGTTGGTTTAAATCCCCGTGTAACATTCGAATGCCCAAAACTAATCCGTAATTTGGTTGTCCCGATAATAAATTGTACTTGTTGTTTTGTTTTTTAATTATGAGTTCGTGTAATTGGTGAAAATCGTTTTCATTGCACCTAAAATGGATGAAAACGAAATAAAAAATGTGGGGGTGTTGATTAAGTATAAATTTAAGGTGTAAGAGTCCTAATTTTTAGGTACTCGGTCGCGCAACCCGTTTTCCGAGTCCCAGTCCGAGTACTCGATCTCGAAACCTGTTTTCCGAGTCCCAGTCCAAATACTCGGTCGCGCAACCTGTTTTTTGAGTCCAAATTCGAGTACTCGGTCGCGCAAACCTGTTTTTGAGTCCAAATTCGAGTACTCGGTCGCGCAAACCTGTTTTTGAGTCCAAATTCGAGTACTCGGTCGCGCAAACCTGTTTTTGAGTCCAAATTCGAGTACTCGGTCGCGCAACCTGTTTTCCGAGCCCCAGTCCGAGTTCTCGGTCGCTTAAACGTATTTTCCGAGTCCCAGTCCGAGTACTCGATCGCGCAACCCGTTTTCCGAGCCCCAGTCAGAGTACTCGGTCGCTCAACCGGTTTTCCGAGCCCCAGTCAGAGTACTCGGTCGCGCAACCCGTTTTCCGAGTCCCAGTCCAAGTCCCCGGTCTCTCAACCGGTTTTCCGAGCCCCAGTTCGAGTACGCGGTCGCACAAACCCGTTTTCCGAGCCCCAGTTCGAGTACTCGGTCGCGCAAACCTGTTTTCCGAGTCCAAATTCGAATATAAATCTTACATATGAATTTTCATAGTGTATTCTCTTTCCTCAGCCATCATAGAATCGGATTTTTCCGAGAGAACTTCGGTTATATTGAGCACGGCGCATCCGTAAGGCCTCCTATAGGACTGGGAAGTTGATTTCTTGCTATCATTTAGCATTCGGCCTATTCTAATGATATGAACAACTATATATATGTCTCTCGTTAGATCGGCGTTCCCCAAATCCTAAAGAAAATCGTCATTAAAACAAACAAACAGAAAGAAACTCTTTCCGTTAACGACATCAACTCATTACGGTGAAAATTGTGCAATGACTATTCAATTTTTCCACAAAATTTGACTGGCCAAATTTGCTTAAACGGACTAGATATCGTTCGCTAATAAACTCAGCCTGCTGAGTATCGTAAAGCGAAAAATGTAGTTCTACTTCTTCACCCAGAACGTAAATGAAGTCCCGCATTCGGATGAAGATATGATGAGTTACGATACCCGCCTGCGGGTCCTTTTTTTTAACAGTTCCCCTTCCTAAAGGTCCCGTCACGCTCTCTGCACTTTCAAGGTGAACTTTATAAAGTTCTACGGGACTTAAACTGTCAGGTTCAACAACTTCATTGTCGACTCTTGGCACCAGATCTAAACCTAAATATCTGTAATTGAGATACAGATTTCTTTAAGATTTAAGACTAAGATTCAAGGGCAGGGTTCGTACAAAATTTTTGGAATGAAATTCCCTGACTTTTCCAGGTTTTCCCTGACTAAATTCCACAAATTTCCCTGACCATTTGCAATAACGTACATGGCGAACGTATATGAAAACCAATCTATATTCACTCAAATAATTTTTGCACGAGTTATTTTTATAAAAATTAGCCAATTAATTCGTTTAAATTTAATTTAAAGTAAATCATAAATAACCTGAGCGAGCGAAGCGAGCTCTGCGAATTTGGGGCTTTGCTCAAATCTCAAAAATATTTTTCTGATCACCATTATACTTTAAATTTCCTTCCAATATATTTTTCCCTGACATTTCCCTGACTTTTTAGGTCCAATTTTAAATTTCCCTGACTTTTCCCTGACCTTTTAGGCCCATTTTCAATTTCCCTGACTTTTCCAGGTTTTCCAGGTCGTGTACGAACCCTGAAGGGGCGTTATTTAAACAATTTTTACCGGTTTCCCCAATCAATTTTCGCAGTT
Source organism: Phalangium opilio (assembly GCA_019434445.1). Classification (NCBI taxonomy): domain Eukaryota; kingdom Metazoa; phylum Arthropoda; class Arachnida; order Opiliones; family Phalangiidae; genus Phalangium; species Phalangium opilio. The sequence continues at coordinate 340,159 of JAEQBA010002325.1, read as the reverse complement.
ATTCTAGCTTTCCTTTCATTCATTTGATCCTGAGTTAGCGTGCCAATTATTAGTTGCCTTCTCATCTCTATAAGATCCCTCATGACTTTTTGTAAACGTTGAAATAGCTGAATTTCATGTTTTATAAAAAGTTTCTTCCAAATAGTGTGCCATTCTCTTAAAACGCACGTTACTTCCCTAACAGTTGGATCCTCAACCGGGACCACAGTCTCAAACAAACTGTACATAATTAAACTTAAGTTACAATGCCCCATTTACAATTAACGAAATTTGGTATGGGCACACGTACCCTTCATTTATGATATGAAAAGCTCGTAAACAAACTACAGAGGCGGGGAAAATACCCTTTATTGATTTTTTTCTAGTGGAATAACCCCTAAACCACCCTCCACCGCATTCTTCCAGAATTTGAACAGTTTCACCAATTTCAAGTGCCAATCCATACTTGCAATTGCCATCATAGTTATAAATTACTTTAGAGCAAAAATAATCATTAATTTGATTGTTAAATAATTAATAAACCACTTAGATTAACGTACCAACACCAAATTTCTTATTTTTAGTTGGTGTCCACATAGTTAGATCTATTTTAATAATAGATCTAACGAGTAACTCGTAACAATAAGCTCATAAATGTTTCATTCAATAAGGTTTATGTCGCTGAAAGAAGCGTCAATTCCTCGAATTCCGAGAGATAATGATAGGCTTTTGTTTTTGAGGATGGCAACTGGTTTTTCCTCTTAATTCTTTAATTTCAATTACCTCATTTTATTCTTGATTCTTCATGCTTTCGTCTATTGTTGTTTTTCGGCCCTGAACCTTAGGCCTTTGTCTATTACAAACTTCATACACGCACAAATGACGATACACAATGTTTATTCCCAAAAATACGAACGATAAACGATTAAACAATAATTACGTAGATGATTTAAAAGTAAATCTATTAATTTTATAATTAAAACTTGCACGATTATGCGTTTAAAACGTCAAAAACAACGCGAAAAACCGTAACCTTACGTTACGTACACCTCAAATTTTCCACAAACCCTGCGGCCATTTTGTATTATTTTTCAAAACAAAAATGGCCGCCGCCGATGAGGATTGACAGCCAATCAAAATAGAGGTCATATTTGACAGTGTTGCAAGTTCAACTTTGGCAAATATTTAATTTTAAAAACCCATACGTCGGTAATGAAAACATAATTATTTCTATATTGAAATGCAAAACATAAAAGAAATTAACACGAATAACGTGTTGAAAACATCCAAGGATTTGCTTAAATCCGAATACGTATCAGGTAAATTAAATAAATTACTTTAAAAAGTTGTTGAAAGTTAAGCCTTGGTTTGGTTTTTTTTTGCAGAGGGTGAGCACGTGTTACACACTTTACAAAAACAAGATAAAGGAGCTCTTAAGACATTTCAAATGAAATGCGAATGTAAGTTAATTAATTATATTAAATTAATGGTTATTATTAAAATTAATAACCATTAAAATTTAATCCATCCAATCTTAGCTTTATCCAAAGTTAAAAAACTGCTTCCACAAATGCTTGAAGCTCAAAATAAACTAAATGAAAAATCAGAATCGGAGTTAAACATAGAAAACATTGAAGGTTGTGATAAAATTATTGAAATGGTATGTACTTAATTTTAATTTAACTTTAATTTGACCCTAAATTAATCAAGATTATTGATTATGTAAATTTCCTAGAATATCTCTTTATTTGAAGAACCACCATCATCTAGTGATTCAGAAAACTCCGATGATGAAACATTTCTACCAAATAATGAGGAAGAATCGGAAGATGAATTAACAGAAGATGATGATGATGATGATGAATCGGAAGTATCAGATGCAAGTGAATCTGAAGATGAAACAAATACAAATAACACAAAACCTCTAATAGAAGAAATTCCTGACAAATCTGATGATGCAGATCGATAAAAAAGAGTTCCTAATTAACTGTTACATTAAACATTATGTAAATACTAATTCATTGTCAATGTCAATAAAATACACAACATTTTCCAAGAAACTTGTTTATTTATTTAATTTCTTGAAAACATTTTTTTTTCCTTTTACAAATAAAGTTTAAGAACGTGGTCTTTCTTTCTTTTCTTTATACAAAGCAAGTAGGGATACATTCGCTACTTTAACTACCTTGAAACGGACACCAGGAATATCTCCAACAGCATGACCCTTTCGGCCAAATCCAGCCACCAAAACTTCGTCATTTTCCTAATAAAGTGTTTAAAATTGTTAATGAAGTGTTAAACTTCAGTTAAAATTGTTAATCAAGTGTTAAACTTAAGTTAAAAATGTTAATCAAGTGTTAAAATTAAGTTAAAATGGTTAATGAAGTGTTAAACTTAAGTTAAAATGGTTAATTAAGTGTTAAACTTAAGTTAAAATGGTTAATTAAGTGTTAAACTTAAGTTAAAATGGTTAATTAAGTGTTAAACTTAAGTTAAAATGGTTAATTAAGTGTTAAACTTCAGTTAAAATGGTTAATGAGGTATAAAACTTAAGTTAAAATGGTTAATGAGGTATAAAACTTAAGTTAAAATGGTTAATGAGGCATAAAACTCAAGTTAAAATGGTTAATTTAATGTAAAACTCAAGTTAAAATGGTTAATTTAATGTAAAACTCAAGTTAAAATGGTTAATTTAATGTAAAACTCAAGTTAAAATGGTTAATTTAATGTAAAACTCAAGTTAAAATGGTTAATTTAATGTAAAACTCAAGTTAAAATGGTTAATTTAATGTAAAACTAAAGTTAAAATGGTTAATTTAATGTAAAACCTAAGTTAAAATGGTTAATTTAATGTAAAACTTAAGTTAAAATGGTTAATTAAACATAAATATAAACTTACTTCAATGTAATTTAAGCAACCGTCTCTTGGTACGAATGCTGTGATTTTCTTTCCATTCTTGATCAATTGAACCCTGACACACTTACGAATAGCGGAGTTGGGCTGTTTAGCTTCAACACCGCTGTTTAAAAGTCATTATTAGATAAGGTTAATCATTAATTAATTTTAATTAAACTTACACTTTCTCAAGAACAATTCCCTTAGCGTGGGAAGCACCTCCGAAAGGATTGGCCTTCCATCTTGTGCCCAAATGAGCTTTTTTGAAATCTTTATCGTGCCATCTTTGCTCTCTACGATGGTTACGATGCTTACGAGCCGTACGAAGTCCCCTGGGTTTACCTGCAATTAAAATAATTAAAAATTAATTAGCAATTTGTTTAATAGTAAGCGTGTATTGTATTCATTGGCAAGGCTTAAGATGATTGTATTTGAAAGTATTATTATTATAATTTAAACTAAATTTCTAAGTTTAATACATATGCGAGACGTTAAATTGAGATGTTAATTAAGGTTTAACTTGATATTTATTTCAATATTTAATTACTAATTGTAGATTAATTAGGATTGAGATTTGCTTACCCATGTTGTCAACGTCGGTGAAAAACTAGTAATGGAATTGGAAGGGGCCTTGTCTGCTACAGGAGGGGGTGAAATTCTTTCTGTGCTGGAAATAAGTACTTGAAATTCTGGACATAAATCAGTTCAGTTCAGTTTTTTATTATATTGCATCAGTGCTGGAAATAACTACTTGAAATTTTGGACAATGAGTTAGTTCAGTTCAGTTTTTTATTATATTGTATCAGTGCTGGAAATAAGCACTGGAAATTTTGGACAGTGAGTCAATTCAGTTCAGCTCTGTATTGTTTTTGTGTAGATTGTATTTCAAGCTAGTTCATTCGAGTTTTAGGGGGGGAAGAAGTGCGTGATTTGAATTTTGTTTACAGGGTTACGTGGTTCTGTTTCAGTGGAGCGGATAGAATGACTTATTAGAAAAATTTCCCGTTTTTTTTAATCGATTTATTGTGTAATAATTTCGGCAAAGACCTTAAAATGAAGACCGTATTATTATATTCCGCGTTAATTTCGTTAGTAATTATCTCAATAAGTGGTCAAGAAACTTGCCCTTTTGCCAAAAAAGCAGCTGAAGAGACCAAAACGGACCCTGAGAAAACTGAAACTGAAACTGAAACCAAAGGTTGCGGATGTGGTGGTTTAAATCGAGAAAAATCCGAAAATAAGAATGAAGGTTTAGAAACTGAAGGATCGGCGGCAGATTCAGGATTTTGTTCAAATGATAATGTAGGAGATAGTCAATGTTCTTCAAACAAAATTGAACCACCCAAAAGAGACAACATGGTGCTTATAAAAGGCGGTGATTTCATTATGGGAACTGATAAACCCGTTTTCAAAGCTGATGGCGAATTCCCAGCTCGTCCAGTAACAGTATCAGACTTTTATATGGACATACATGAAGTCAGCAATAAAGATTTCAGAGATTTTGTTCGTAAAACCAATCATAAAACGGAGGCTGAGACATTCGGGGATTCCTTTGTTTTGGAGAATTTAATTAGTCAGGAAACAAAAAATGGCATTTCTAAAGCTGTAGCTGGTGCTCCTTGGTGGTTACCAGTTAAAGGAGCTGATTGGCAACATCCTGAAGGTCCTGATTCTGATATAGATGAAAGAATGGACCATCCTGTTGTCCATGTATCTTGGAATGATGCAGTGGCTTATTGTAAATGGTTAGGGAAGAGGTTACCAACTGAAGCTGAATGGGAATATTCTTGTAGAGGTGGTCTTAAGGATAGGTAAGTCAAAATTTGACCTTTAACCTTATTTTTTTCTATAGAGTTTCCCTTATTAAATAGAGTAGTGACACCCAATGTTATCTTCCCATAGACCCTAATACACTCAAGGCAATCAGCTGCCATTACCATATTTAAATAGTTAATTAACTTCGTTTAATGTAGATTATTTCCATGGGGGAATAAGTTAATTATTTTCCTATAGTTTCCCTTATTTAATAGAGTAATGGCACCCAATGTTATCTCCCCATAGACCCTAATACACTCAAGGCAATGAGCTGCCATTACCATATTTAAATAGTTATTTAACTGGGTTTAATGTAGATTATTTCCATGGGGGAATAAATTAATTATTTTCCTATAGTTTCCCTTATTAAATAGAGTAATGACACCCAATGTAATCTTCCCATAGACCCTAATACACTCAAGGCAATGAGCTGCCATTACCATATTTAAATAGTTAATTAACTTGGTTTAATGTAGATTATTTCCATGGGGGAATAAATTAATTATTTTTCCTATAGTTTCCTTTATTAAATAGAGTAATGACACCCAATGTTATCTTCTCATAGACCCTAATACACTCAAGGCAATGAGCTGCCATTACCATATTTAAATAGTAAATTAATTAACTTGGTTTAATGTAGATTATTTCCATGGGGGAATAATAATTATTTTCCTATATTTTCTCCCATTTAATAGAGTAATGACACCCCATGTTATCCTCTCATAGACCCTAATACACTCAAGGCAATCAGCTGCCATTACCACATTTAAATAGTTAATTAACTTGGTTTAATGTAGATTATTTTAATGGGGGAGTAAATTAATTATTTTCCTATAGTTTCCCTTATTAAATAGAGTAATGACACCCCATGTTATCTTCCCATAGACCCTAATACACTCAAGGCAATCAGCTGCCATTACCATATTTAAATAGTAAATTAACTTTGTTTAATGTAAATTATTTCCATGGGGGAATAAATTAATTATTTTCCTATAGTTTCCTTTATTAAATAGAGTAGTGACACCCAATGTTATCTTCCCATAGACCCTAATACACTCAAGGCAATCAGCTGCCATTACCATATTTAAATAGTTAATTAACTTGGTTTAATGTAGATTATTTCCATGGGGGAATAAATTAACACCAAATAATGAACATAGAGCTAATATTTGGCAAGGAGAATTCCCTAAACAAGATACAGCTGAGGATGGCTATGCTGGAACTGCACCTGTAGGTTTTAGCGTTTTTATTATCTACCCCTACATTATTTAAATTCCGACAGGTTAGTTAATTCACTATTGTTGTTAAAAATGTAGGTTACTACATTTCCAGCCAATAAATTTGGCTTGAAAAATATTATTGGTAATGTTTGGGAATGGACTAGTGACTGGTGGATCACTGAACATAAACCAATTGCTTCCAAAAATCCAGTAAAATTAACCGTCTTTTAATTTATTTTATTCCCAATGCGTTTGCCAAGGCTTAACGCGCGATTTTTAGCTCCAAGATTAGAATTATCTGGGTCAAATTGATGTGTCGTCTGCTTCACGGTAGATATTTAAGCAGACGACGCGTCATTTTGACCCCGATTTTGCTAACAAGTCACTTAAAAATCGCGCGTTAAGCCTTGGCAGACGCATCGGGATTAAGTTTAAATTGCGTCTGCCAAGGCTTAACGCGCGTTTTTTAGCTCTGATATTAGATATCTGGGTCAAATTGATGTGTCGTCTGCTTCACGGTAGACATTTAAGCAGACGACGCGTAATTTTGACCCCGATTTCTCTTAACTTGTCTGTTAAAAATCGCTGGTTAAGCCTTGGCCAATGCATCGGGAATAAGTTTAAATTAAAATTGTTCTTATTTATTTCAAATTCAGACTGGACCTAAAAGTGGCAAAGATAAAGTTAAAAAGGGTGGATCTTATATGTGCCACGAAGTAATTAAATTAAATTAATTAATTAATCGTAATTAGGATTAAATTAAAATTATATTTTATTTTGTTTTTCAGTCTTATTGTTACAGATATCGTTGCGCGGCTAGAAGCCAAAATACCCCTGATACATCAGCGGGAAATGTTGGTTTTAGATGTGTTTCTGATGTTTAAAAATCATTCCAAAGATCTTTTGTATTTTAATTAAGATTAATTTAAATTTGTATTAATTTCTGTTCCATTGTGATTTTATTAAATAAAAGTAATTATTTATATCAATTGTTGTTGTTTACTTTTTTTCACACGTTTTTATCAAATGGCAAATATTTTTTGCAATTTTTCGCGCCACATTTGCATATTTTTGAACCAATTTCGCAATTAGAATCGCCGCCATAATTATAAGTTAGTTCGTGAAGGGCCGCAATATTTTTATTTGCAAAGAAACATAATCTAGGGACGCTATTAATTGCTCTAACTGGTATTGCAATTAAATTAGGATCGCAAGAATGGTTTATAAATCGTCCAACATTCCCAAAATAAGTCGGGTCAATTATAGTTTCAATAACTTCATTAAAATGTTCTTTTAAAACGTGAATGTAGTTTGAATCTTGCTCAGTTTGAGTTGAAAAACGTTTTTGCGCCTCTAGTTTGCCTAATTTGCGTTAAAATTAATTTAATCCACTTTATTCAAAGGGTTTTAAATCATCCCGACGCGTGTGCCAAGGCTTATAGCACGAAAAATCTGGGTAAAAACGATGCGTCGTCTGCTTCAGAGTCGAAACATTTCAAATTCAATATTTTCTACTGTGAAGCATGAAGCAGACGACGCATTATTTTCACACAGTTTGTCAGTTAAAAATTAAAAAAAAAAAAAAAATCGGGCCTTAAGCCTTGGCGCACGCATCGGATTTTAAGACGTTTACCTATAATTTCTCCGGCGTATTCACAAACAAAGGCGCCTTTCTGAATAAATTCCATTGTTTTAACACCAAACCCTCTTTCATTAAAAGTTTTAAAAACGCAAAGGTTCATTTGAATCCCTTTTTGAACTACTCTATTTGAACACAACTCCGATTTGCACTCGCAATTTAATCCACACTCAATTATAGGCTTCATATTCGAATTCCCATTTAAATATTCATCCAAAATTAATTTTTCATGATAAAATCCTGCACATGCGCACGTTTTAACATTGCATTCATCTGCGCAATCGCAGTTGCCATATCCCGTCTCAAATGTTTCATGGTCTGAACCGGGACCAGGAATATTTGAGGATATATACTGAAACCGAAACCGGTACCGGGACATTAAGCCTTGGCCACTTTTAAAACGTACAAAAGAATAAAAGATTACTTACCGTCCAACAATCAGGGGTTCTTTCATCATCTACATCATTTTGAAACAAAATTTGAACATTTTCTAAGCCTCGCGATAAATCTACGACGGTTTCTACCATAATTTAAAACCCTAAACCCGTTAAAAAATTAAAGAAGTACCCGTTTGCGTCCATTTTTAAAAAGTCAAAGGCTTAGCGCGGCACGACGCATGGTGTGCACGTGTCTTTATCAATCATAAAATATTCCAAACAACCCGTACATACAACGGAAGCGGAAGTTAAAATGGTATTCTTTACGATTTTTACGGGTTCAAAAGAATCCAAGTCTTTTATGATAATTTTATCCACAGATTTGAAGTCAATTCTACGGGGCGTTAGGCTTAGTGAAGTCGCGTTGGATTCTTTCACTTTCTGAATTTTTGGCGGGATTATGACGTCATCCGGGGATGAGAATACCAACTTCCGGCGCGCGATTCCACCTGGACGTGGACGCGTTGTTAAAACTCCTCGCTGAGTAGTTGGTCCGCGGTTCGTAGGTTCCCGGCTAACTGTGGCTACTACTGTAGTTACTGACAAACCAACCCGTCGTCTGCTTGTAACAGTGGAGACGGAAGACCTACTGGAGTTATTGATTGGTTGCTCCGAAGCCCTAATTCTTCCCCTACCGGATGTTGGCGTTGTCGCGACAACTGGCGCCAAATTATTCGCGCGTCTTTTGGGTGTTTTTGCCAAAGATTCCAAAAATATCTCATCATTAATTTTGTATCGATTTTCAACGTTACTACAATTAACCTAAAATAAAAAATAAATTAAATATTAGGGTTCACGAATAATTAAAGGGATAGTATCACAAATAAACTAACCTTGAACCAATGATCACAAATTAATCTATCTTGATCAAAAAGTGTGTGGTTTGGACATAAATAACTGTAAACTCTACCGGATGATTGGCACATGTGATAAACTTGACATCTGCTATGTTCACTGGGGTCTGCGTAATATCCAGGTGATCTACGCCAACAAGAAAAGTTCGTTTCTGGGATGTGATTTAATAACGGATACTGAAAATAATATTTAATTATGTTAAATTTAATTAAAATTTAATAAAATAAACGTAAATCTCACTTTATCACAGTTGACGGAATAAATAGATATAGTTATTGCAATAAAAACCAAGAAAAATAGACCTAAAGTAATTTAAACTTGATTAAAATTAAATAAATTAAGATATTTAAATGTCTTACCATTATTTACTATTTCCTTCATTTTAAAATAATTAAATTTAATTTAAAAATTAACGTGCCCCGGGTGAGGCTCGAACTCACGACCTTCAGATTATGAGACTGACGCGCTGCCTACTGCGCTACCGAGGCGGTTGCAACTAAACATATAGCCACCGTACATATATCGTTCCAGCAAACGATGGGTAATATTTGGCCAATCATAAGAGAGAAGAGACGAAATGGCGGGAAATTACTAACCGACGGTTACGGCAGCTCGTTGCCTTTGACTGTATAAATCTCTATGGGAAGATAATACGGAATGCCAATAGTCAAAGGATTTTCTTTTGAAAAACCGGAAAGATGAGAATGAGCTAAAACAATCATATTTTAAGAAATAAAAATTATAGAACGGGAAAAATTATTGCGCAAACTATTGTCACGGTAATTATGGTTAATAATTAAGCAGCGATTTTCAAAAGTTGTCTTTAAAAATAATTAAAATAATGACAGAGGAAGAGTTAAAAGTTAAACAGGTTCAACGAGTTTCAACTTACCTAATTATCATAATTTATAAAAATTAAATAAAAGACCTTAATTACACTCAAAAGATTATATTTCATTTTCTAAACCCACAGAACTACGTTACGTTTGCAATTCCGAATTTATAAGCAAACCCTAGGGTGCAACGTACTTTCAAGTATTGAAATGCAAATTTTAATTTTGAAAAGATCTTTTACCTTTTGGCAACAAGTTTGGTGAAAGATAAACACTCAAATAAGTTGACTAAACATTTTTCTAAAGATAAATATAAAATAAGTGAACTCAAACTAAGAACTTTAGGTACGAATACAGCGGTGTTCAAATCACTTCTGACGTTCAGAGACTAGCTTAGGATGAAATTTTTTACGTTTCTACATTTTTTTTCTTTCTCAAGACAACGATATATTTTCCTGTTTTTAACTCTTCTTAATGGTCTTACTTTTCAAGTTTCTTAAGATTACATCTCACGGGGAGTTGGGAATGGATTATTCTTCGATTTTTAACAAAGAAAAGAGAAACTGGGTAACAAGTGTGGAGGAAGTATTACCTACCATAAAAGACCCACGCTAACAGTCCCATTTTGACCTTTAACCTGATTATCGAGGCTTAAAATAAAATTCAAGTTATGGCGCCCTAAGACTAAACTCCTTTCGATGCCTAAGCTATGCGTTACCATAAGTTTATAAGTGATATGTTCCGTTCCATAAGTATGACACTACCTATACAACTTCTTAATGCTAAAGACTTACAGCTCGAGCTATATAGTTCGAGAACGACTACACTCGGTTAATTTTGCAGTTCATCTTCCTATTTTGCCTTTGACAGCGCCTCACCAGGCGTCACTTTACGAGAATCTATGACCTACGTTGTCACTTCAGGACCATCTCTCAGTGACAAACTTATGGAACATATCTTATGAACTTATGGTGTTACAAAGAAATTATATGAACTCTCAACTGGCCTAAGAAATTTTGTATGAAAAGACCTCAGGGGCCTCAGGGCGTCGAGAGAGTTTGTGGACCCCGGGAAAAATTGACAAAATCTCGGGGCCCCCATCAATCAAAACAGCACTACAGGCGATCCGGGCCCCTTAGAACGTACGGGCCCCTTTAAAACTGACCGAATTGACCCACCCCCTCTCTAGACGGACCTAAAAACCTTCAGTCTAACCTCAACATATCATATAAATATTATAGCACATAACCGATTTCAACTTTAAATATATTTTAACATAAAACAAAATTACTCTACCTTTTTCAAAAGCAGCGTCCAAAAAAATAACCAACACAACTTGAAAACTATAATCGGGTCTAAACTCTCAACAAGGAACTGAACACCCTATGAAATTTGATTTAAATATGAAATAAAAAATGTAAAAACAAAATCGAACGAACCAGAAACTAGGTAGGAAACATTATTTGACATAACAATAAGCAACGGGGGGGGGGGGGGCAACTAAAGAGGCCTAAATATTCACGTGGATCTGGATTTGAAGGCCGTTCAAGTTTTCAAAGAAAAAATAAAAATAAAATAATAATTTGAAGTTAATGTATAGCTATAAAGTCTAATAACTATCGTAATTTGTCAAGATGCTTTGGTTTGGTTATAGTCATAGACCTAGATCCATATAACAATGTTTTGATAACCTGTTTTATATTTTCATGAGAACTAGTTTTCCCGTTTTTAGTTTTTCCACATGCAGGCAGCTAGCATTAAAATTTCTAGGAAAATCACGTCATGTCATATTTTGAAAGCTATTATTAATAAATTTGGTTCAAACGGATCTAAGATGAAGTATCATTAATACGAATTTAGATAATTCATTAACGAAAAAGGTGTTGCGGACTCATTTTAATAAGAAAATTTAAAAGTTTACCCGCCTACTTAATTTCTTTAAGAAAAAAGACAGACATTTTAAGTGAATATTCATAAACCCCCTTTAATTATATCTTTGTTCTTTAAAGTTGGTACTACTTGTTTTATTTCTACGGGGAAATATGAAATGGTTTTCTAATGTTATTTCGCCATACCAGTTGGCCGTCTATTCTAACAGTGGTATTATTAGCTTATGTCTAGCTCCCAGTCCTAAGCCTTCGCGGCTTCACCAATAGCGAGGCTTTAAAATATAAACATTGTCTGCTACATCAAAATTCCACGCTAAGCCTTGGTCTATAGAATATTGACAAGCCTTGGACTTAAAATTAAAAAAAAACGCATTTTTAATTAAAAATAATGCTACAAAGTCGCCATTAATGAGTTTAAATCGTTTTAATAAACCTGAGAAAAACATTTACATAACATTATATTTTATTATATTATATCTCACTTTTTTGATTTAACAAGATTGGGTGCCGATAATTTGACCTTTCCTGGAAGATTTCTTGATATATCCTGATCTTTAACGCTTTTAAGCAAATCCTTTTCACGAGAAGTTGCAGTTTTGTCCCTTAGAAAGGTGTTTAGAGCAGTTTTGGCCGCTTTCCCACGTTTACCAGTACCCGGAGTTACTTTGACCTTGTACTTGTAATTCTGTAACGCCGCGTATGGGGCGCATATTGGTACTGCAAACAATAAACCATCTTCGGGTACGGGACATCCTGTTAGGGAATCCAGAATTTTGAGTTCATCAGTTACTTGTGCCCCATCTTCTTGTTCGTCGTCTGATTGTTGGGCTTCCGCAGTTTCAGTTTCGGGTTCTTCGGTTCCCTCATCAGTTGCAGTTGGCTCCAGCGCCTTGTCCTCCGTGGTTTCCTCTGTAGTAACTTCAACCGCTTCTTCATGAAGAATGGTTGAGGCAACCAACTGAACCTTCTCCCTGGGTTTATTCTGATTGGTCGCGGCATTTCTGACCAAATTCTCCTTGTGTTTCTTGCCTTTCTTCCCTTTTTGCGCCATTTCCTTTGGCATCCCGGCGGAACCCAATATTTCCATTCTCAATTGACGTTCCTCTTCATCTTGATCCTTGTATTTTTCCTTCATTTTCTTGACCTTTGATTTTTGACCTCTCTTCGCCTGTTGTTGTTGTTGTTGCTGCGGTTGCTGTTGGACTGCAGATTCGTCCGATTGCGTTTTGGGTTGATTATCCTGTTGTTTTTTCTTTTGTTTCCCGGGTTGTTTGGGTTGCTTTGCCTCCTTAATCTCTGTCGCAGCTGGAGTCACGGTTTCACTACTTTCACTTGGCCATCTTTCGACTTTGACAACGGTATCGGGGAACAGGCTAGGTGGTTCCGCCTCATTTTCGCTATCGTCTAAATCTTTGGTTTTCTCAGAGGCAAGGACATCGGGTGACGCCTCCCCATTCGTTTTAACATCTTCATCATCCTCTATTGGCAACTCAACATCATCTTCAGGGGCGTTGTCTTCAACGGGGACCTCCGCGTGTGACACGGCTCTTTCGCCGGCATGTCTTTCCAAACTTTCATCATCCAGTTTAAAGATGAAGCCAAAACCCATGATTAAATGTGAAGGTGGTAAGTAATTCTTCTTTCCTCTTATCATGAAGCTACCGGCGGTTAAGTACTCTCCGGATGGTGCCGTTTTCGATACTTGGTGATGGTAAACCCACCATGCGCTTGTAACAACCTTAGCTTCCCAAGCAGCGCTGCAACAAACTGCCATAGTTCCAGCTTCGTTTTGGGTTTTAGGAGGGATGGGTTGTCCCGTAGGGTTCTTAATCAGGACACTACTAGCTCCGTGGATGTCCGCGTGGACGTAAATATCACCGGGTTTCATGTACCGTTTAACGATCAGTTCATTTTGCGGTATGTCCCGTCCTGCTATGATCAAGTAGTTCTCGGAACTGATGAACCATAGAAACTTCTCGAACCAGAATGTCTTCCTGGCTTTCATGATGGTCGATTTGACGGCGACTTCCTTCAAAGCTTGCTTGGTTTTCTTCTCAGCGTTTTTATAAGCCTTCTGCGAGGACTCCAATGTCTTCTGCTCCTTTTTGGCAGCTTGACGCTTCCTGTCGTAATATTTTCGAGCATTTGCGTACGCTCCGTGATCCAAATCAATTTCGACGTTCTGCGTCTTTTCAGGTTCGTTATCATCCACTTCAGTGTCGAAAGGGTCTTTCAGTTTGATGGTGAAATGGTTCTTGTCCAAATTAAGCGACACTATGCTTTGGGCAACAGGGTCACCATTGGCCTGAGCTTCCTTTATGATATCCCTAATTTCTGACCATGGTATTTGATTGGCGATTGCGCTTCTTATCACCAAAATCGCGTTGTCGATCAATGGTAAGTTCATTTCTATCAACTGGGCCCTTTGGACGTCGCTTAGTTGAACTTTCTGTAAAGCCTGGACACGTTTTTCATGGTCTTTCTTGACGTTTTCGAGTTTTTTTAGAGCGTCTCTTTCTTTGGCCATGGTTTTAATATCAATCTTCTGTCCTTCGATACTCGAGAAGAACGTATCAATGGCCTTATTGAATGTCTCGTACTCCACGTAAGAACTACGTTCGTGTTGTTTAAACAAAAACGGATGAAATTCGTCGTAAGTTAACGTTTCTTTCTCAACATCCGGTAGAGTCGAGGTCAATTTGTTGACCTTTTGGATGATATATCCTTTACAAGACCTACAAGCAGCTTCATCTAGAATATCTTGCGCTAGATTGAGTGCTTGGTGTATGTTAGTAATATCCTTTTCCACCGTCAAGTCACTGCCAACTTTAGCGCTGACGGCAATGCCAACTGATAAGAGAACGTGTTCCAAAATGGCCGGACCACAACTCAGCTTAGGATTAAGCAGTTTTTTAATGTTCTCATTGGGTTTTGCAGTTTGAAAGAGCTCCGTTAATTGTTGTAAAGATAACTTATCCTCGGATTGTTTAGCATTTTGAACGGGATACGTTTCCCTAACTACAAATTTCACGTCTTCACTCCCAGTAGCTCTTGGACGAAGAATATTTTGTATGACGTATTCGTGATCAGTTAAAACGATATTACCGCGATCGTACAGTTCCAATATAACGTGATAAGCAGCTTCATTAATACCAAATTGTAAATCAACGATACGATCTACGCCAAGTTGGGAAATATTCTCTAATCTTTTATTTTTTAAATGTTTTCGTAGCTTCATCGTAAAACCAGACGGAGATTGGTTCTTAGGCCATTCAAACTCCGTTGTATGAATTCTAATACCAGATTCAAGAAGAAGTACCGCCTTTTCTTCTTGTCTGGCAAACCTCATTAAGTAACTTTTATTGTCAATATCATAAACTTGATTTAATCTCATGCCAATTAATTTTTCGCGAAGTTCAGTCAACGAGGCAATCAAATCAACGGTACTAAACCGGGTCTTCATTTTATTAAAAGCTCAAACAAAGGCTTAGCGATTATAGTCTCTAAATTTTTTCCACCATAAACTAAGGCACCAAACTATATTTTCCCGTTAATAACCAAGTGTTTACTTACTTTATAAATTATAAACGGAAGTAATTTAAGTCTAAATCCAATTTTTATTATTATTTCCTTACGGTAACTCGCACTAGCGGCACTAATAATAATGGCGTCGTTTTTTTTGGTCCACGACTCAAGATAAACGCGTCGACTGCTTACTACCTACCTAAATTACTATTGGATGTCCAATTTCTACGCCAGCGATATGGTTGGCTATCCAAATTTGAAGGAAGAGTTTCGATAACTAAACATTACATATAAGCTTAAAAGAACGGCCTTTTTCTAAATATAAAAGTTATAGTTATAAAAAAATTAATTATCTCTTATTACAAAATAATTAGCATTTAATTTCGTCTTAAAAACGAGGACTACTGCGCCGCCATCGCTTTAATGGCGTCTGCTAGCCAGAGCCTCTTACTCCTATTCGTTTATCTCTCAGCCTATTAGAAACCAACCAATCCCCTTTAAGGGTAAGTGGTTCGGTTTAGCAGACGCCACTAAAGCAATGGCGGCGCTGTAGTCTCGTTTTTAAGAATAAATTAAATGCTAATTATAAGAGATAATTTTTTTAATATTTTAACTTTTATATTACGAAAAAGGCCGTGCTTTTAAGGTATAATCATGTTATCTAAACTGGTCCTTTAACAACGTCAGCGTATTTACCGTTACGTCATACGGTAGAAACGGCAGGCAACCGGCCGTAGTGCGTCTTTGGCTTCCTGAAAATGATTAATTTTAATTAAAATAAATAACAACGTAAATATAATGCGTAAATATTGAATTAATTGTATTAAATATTATAGAAAATAATTAAGGTATCGAATTAGACCTCACGATTACGAGAAAATAATTTTTTAGGTCATGTCAAATGTCTCACAACGGCAAACAATATTGTAATTAAAATTAATCAATTAATTAAATAAGTAATGGATATCGCTAGAGCGGTTTTCGGGCGACCCCCTGAAGGTTACAGCAGCAAGAACACAGAAGGTAAGGCTTATTTTATTAAAATAATACATAGTAACTATAGATATAATTTCCGTAGTCGAGACATTATCGGAAGAAGAAGAGGAATCGTATCCCCAAGATGTATCTGAATCGGTTAGTATCCGAGCTAATTTGTTTGGAGGAACACCTAGTTGTGGTCAGGGATACAGTCCAGCTCCTGGCGGTCCATTTTCCGCCTTAACCCCTTCAATGTGGCCTCAAGATCTATTAGCCACTTTAGCACAGGTAATTATTATTAACCTGCTCAATGGATGCACTTTATTATTCCCGATGCGTGTGCCAAGGGTTAACGAGCACTTAAACTAACAAACGAGGCAAAATAATGCGTCGTCTGCTTCAGAGTTGAAGCGTTTCAAGCAGACGACGCGTCATTTTTACGCAGAAACGCTCGTTAAGCCTTGGAAGTTGGCACAAGCATGGCGAATAAATACTGGTCAATGAAGAATGCACTTTATTATTCCCGATGCGTGTGCCAAGGCTTAACGAGCACTTAAACAGCTAACAAATGAGTTTAAATATGCGTCGTCTGCTTCTGAGTTGAAGCATTGCAAGCAGACGACGCGTCATTTTTACGCAAAAACGCCCGTTAAGCCTTGGCACAAGCATGGCAAATAAATACTGGTCAATCAAGAATGCACTTTATTATTCCCGATGCGTGTGCCAAGGCTTAACGAGCACTTAAACAGCTAACAAATGAGTTTAAATATGCGTCGTCTGCTTCTGAGTTGAAGCGTTTCAAGCAGACGACGCGTCATTTTTACGCAGAAACGCTCGTTAAGCCTTGGCACAAGCATCGGGAATAAATACTGGTCAATGAAGAATGCACTTTATTATTCCCGATGCGTGTGCCAAGGCTTAACGAGCACTTAAACAGCTAACAAAATGAGTCAAAATAATGCGTCGTCTGCTTCAGAGTTAGAGCGTTTCAAGCAGACGACGCGTCATTTTTACGCAGAAACGCTCATCGTTAAGCCTTGGCACAAGCATGGGGAATAAATAAAAGTGAATTTTATTCAAGTCCTAAGCCTAATTCGTTCATTAAAAATAGCCAGAAGATACAGGATGCCATCCTGATTACCGTTTTGACGAATTTGGGTTCCGTGTAGAGGAAGAAGGTACACAATTACATTTTTAGGCCTAAATAAATAAAATAGACGAAAACTAACAAAGATATCTTGACATAAGATGGTCCAGAACAAACTTCCAACAGACTTCTAAGCATTCCATTTGTGGAAGACGCTCAACATCGTCTGCAATGGATCGCGTTTTTAGAATTTACTCACAATAACGAAGTCGGAGACTTAACGTGGGATAAAGTTGATCCGTACTTAGTTCACACTGACAAACTGAAACAAATGGTTTGCCAAGGAATTCCGCATTCCTTACGTCCCCAATTATGGATGAGGTTATCAGGAGCGTTACGTAAAAAGATGAACTCCGATTTAACGTATAAAGACGTGGTCAAAGCCAGTTCCAATGACCACATAATGACTTCGAAACAAATTGAAAAGGATTTATTAAGAACCATGCCCAGTAACGCTTGCTTTTCGCACATAACTAGTACCGGTGTGTCAAGATTACGACGCATTTTAAGAGGATTAGCTTGGCTTTATCCTGATATTGGTTATTGTCAAGGAACTGGAGTGGTAATTACGTTACTTGTCTACGGGTGTTTATCGTTTGTCCGTCTCTAACTGTCTCCGGGTTTAGATAACAGCATCGTTACTGCTATTTTTGGAAGAGGAGGAAGCTTTTTGGTTAATGTGTACCATTGTCGAAGATTTACTTCCAGCTTCGTATTATTCCAGTACTTTAATCGGTGTCCAAGCTGACCAGAGAGTACTTAGAGCGTTGTTCACCACTTACCTTCCTGATTTGGATCTTTTGTTGAAGGAACACGATATCGGTATGGTTTTCATAATCGTTTTTTCTTCTCAGATGAAGGTTGGTGATATTATAACGAAAATAAAGCGTGTCTCTCTTCAGAGTTGTCTTTGATAAGTCTCCATTGGTTCCTGACCATATTCGCCAGCGTTGTTCATACAAAGATACTTTTGCGTATTTGGGATTTGTTTTTCTATGAAGGTTCTGTTGTTATGTTTCAAATGACGTTGGGAATGCTGAAATTAAAGGCAAATAAATACTTTTTTTTTGTTGTTGTTTTGTACCCAAAACATGCTCACTGTTTCAGTTTTCATTCATTTGTTCTTGCACAAAACCTCCCGATTCTCATTGGTCCTTACACAAAACCTCCCCGTTCTCATTGGCCCTTACACAAAACCTCCACGTTCTCATTAGCCCTTACACAAAACCTCCCCGTTCTCATTGGCCCTTACACAAAACCTCCCCGTTCTCATTGGCCCTTACACAAAACCTCCGGATTCTTATTGGCCCTTACACAAAACCTCCGGATTCTTATTGGCCCTTACACAAAACCTCCGGATTCTTATTGGCCCTTACACAAAACCTCCGCATTCTTATTGGCCCTTACACAAAACCTCCGGATTCTTATTGGCCCTTACACAAAACCTCCGCATTCTTATTGGCCCTTACACAAAACCTCCGGATTCTTATTGGCCCTTACACAAAACCTCCGGATTCTTATTGGCCCTTACACAAAACCTCCGGATTCTCATTGTCCCTTACACAAAACCTCCGGATTCTTATTGGCCCTTACACAAAACCTCCGGATTCTTATTGGCCCTTACACAAAACCTCCGGATTCTTATTGGCCCTTACACAAAACCTCCGCATTCTTATTGGCCCTTACACAAAACCTCCGGATTCTCATTGGCCCTTACACAAAACCTCCGGATTCTTATTGGCCCTTACACAAAACCTCCGGATTCTCATTGTCCCTTACACAAAACCTCCGGATTCTTATTGGCCCTTACACAAAACCTCCGGATTCTTATTGGCCCTTACACAAAACCTCCGGATTCTTATTGGCCCTTACACAAAACCTCCCCGTTCTCATTGGCAGTTACACAAAACCTCCGCATTCTCATTGGCCCTTACACAAAACCTCCGCATTCTCATTGGCAGTTACACAAAACCTCCCCGTTCTCCTTGGCAGTTACACAAAACCTCCCCGTTCTCATTGGCCCTTACACAAAACCTCCCCGTTCTCATTGGCCCTTACACAAAACCTCCCGATTCTCATTGGCCCTTACACAAAACCTCCGCATTCTCATTGGCCCTTACACAAAACCTCCCCGTTCTCATTGGCCCTTACACAAAACCTCCCCGTTCTCATTGGCCCTTACACAAAACCTCCCCGTTCTCATTGGCCCTTACACAAAACCTCCCCGTTCTCATTGGCCCTTACACAAAACCTCCCCGTTCTCATTGGCCCTTACACAAAACCTCCGGATTCTCATTGGCCCTTACACAAAACCTCCGGATTCTTATTGGCCCTTACACAAAACCTCCGGATTCTCATTGGCCCCTACACAAAACCTCCGGATTCTTATTGGCCCTTACACAAAACCTCCGGATTCTTATTGGCCCTTACACAAAACCTCCGCATTCTCATTGGCCCTTACACAAAACCTCCCCGTTCTCATTGGCCCTTACACAAAACCTCCCCGTTCTCATTGGCCCTTACACAAAACCTCCGCGTTCTCATTGGCCCTTACACAAGCCCTCTCCGTTCTCATTGGCCCTTACACAAAAAACATACATCAGGTCTGATGGATCCATAACGTTTTTAGGAATCTAAACTGGAACAATTAAAAAACTCGGCACAAATCTTCAACGCTTTATCAGACATCCCTGGTGAAATTGACGATGTTGATCAATTATTTGAGGCCGCATTTCGCCTCTCCTCTTCTTTAACGGAAGTTGTAGTTGAAACACATCGTCGTAAACACTTGGCATATTTAATGGCTGACCAGGGGGCGTTACTTAATCCGGAAAACACTCGCAATTTGCCCAAACAACATTTAAACCGACGACAATTACGTCGATCCAAGTCCATGCTTCAACTTATACTCTTTGGAGACGGGGACTTGGATGACGACATTCGGAGTAAAAATATTCGTCAAACAGAGATTTTGGTTGATTTACGCGAAGCCGTTTTGCAAGTTGCCAGACATTTTCAATCTGTTGACCCAAAGATTAAAGTTGTAAGTGAATTAAGAGTTTTTACCCTTAATTACTTGGTAATTTAATAATGGCGGCTCTGGTAGAACTTACAATCGGATTACTCAATGGAGAGTCATGCTAGGGACCATGAGACATTTGCAAATGTCTCCAGAAATCGGCGTAGAAGAGCCAAAGCTTTATTGGATTTTGAACGACACGATGATGATGAGTTGGGCTTCAGACGAAATGATATAATTACCGTAATTAAACCTTAACAAAGGGTTATAATTACCATGTGTAAATTAATTAATGTTTTAAAGATTATAAGCCAAAAAGACGAGCATTGTTGGGTTGGCGAATTAAATGGATTAAGGGGTTGGTTTCCAGCGAAATTTGTTGAATTACTTGACGAACGTAGTAAACAGGTAATTAATTACTAATTACTTCGGTAATTTAAGGGGTAATTATACTAATTTTCGTTATCGGTTTAGTATTCTAGTGCAGGAGATGATTCTGTAACTGAAGCTATTACTGATATAGTTCGCGGAACGTAAGATAATTACTGATTAATTTAATTACCAGTGGTAATTTAAGTAATTACTTTGCGTATTATAGCTTATGCCCAGTTATAAAACAAGTTTTGGAGTATGGCATGAAACGTTCTTCTATTTTGGGAGGACCTTGTCATCCCTGGCTATTTATTGAAGAAGTAATTTAACTTAATTAAAATTAATTAATTAAATTACTATATTAAAAAATGTTTATTTAATAAGGTTGCTAATAAGGAAGTTGAAAAAGATTTCAATTCTGTGTATTCGCGATTAGTTCTCTGCAAAACATTCCGGTAATTTAATTAACTGTAGTAATCTACACTAATTACTGTGGTAATTAAGAAGAAATTAATTATAGTTTGGATGAAGATGGCAAAGTTTTAACTCCAGAAGAAATCTTATATCGAGTAAATACTAATTACTTGTAATTTAATAGTATTAATTACCCTAAATTACCATTCATACATTACAGGCTGTTCAAGCTGTTAATTTAACACATGATACCGCACATGCACAAATGGATGTTAAATTACGATCTCTAATCTGTATTGGCCTTAAGTAAGTTTTCTAATAAGTTAATGGTAATTAGCAGAGGTAATTAATTTGGTATTTTATAAATTAAAGTGAGCAAGTTTTGCATCTATGGTTTGAAGCCTTGTGTTCTTGTTTACCGGTGGTTCAAAAATGGTACCATCAATGGTCATTCATTAATTGTCCTGGCTGGGTACAGATCAAATGTGAACTAAGGTAATTAAGTTTAGTTACTGTAATTTAAGGATTAATTACCGCGTTTTACGGATTAATTACCGCGTTTTACGGATTAATTACCGCGTTTTACGGATTAATTACCGCGTTTTACGGATTAATTACCGCGTTTTACGGATTAATTACCGCGTTTTACGGATTAATTACCGCGTTTTACGGATTAATTACCGCGTTTTACGGATTAATTACCGCGCTTTACGAATTAATTACCGCGCTTTACGAATTAATTACCGCGCTTTACGGTTTAATTACCGCTCTTTACGAATTAATTACCGCGTATTACGGATTAATTACCATTAGATAATTAAAATCTCTTAAATTATTAAAAGAATTCTTTTTTTCTTTTAAATTACAATCTTTTCTTAGATTACTAAGTCAGTTTGCGTTTAATTTAAACCCGGATTGGGAATTACCAATTCGCAAGGAACCGTCGCAACCTTTGAAAGAGGGTGTCAGAGATATGCTAGTCAAACACCATTTATTCTCATGGGACCTTTGACCTAATGATTGATATCAAAACAAATCAGTTCTCTTCTCCAAGCATTTACATTTTCATTTAATTTTTTTTTCTCCAATAAATAACTCTTAAACATTCCATCAGATAGAGTTAAGAGTTCTAGTCATTCTTTAATTAATTAATTAAATTAATTTAATGTTAATTAAATATTTTTAAACGCAATTTTTAAACTCTCTTTCTCTCTCTCTCCCGATATCTGCCAAAAATATAAAACTCTTAGATTTATTTTTAATCTATGAAATATGGCTCAAATTTCCCTAGTCATATTATAATTAATATACAAATTAAAAGTAATTATTTTTTATGAAATACATACATATACCTAATGTTTACCCACTATAACTGATCTCTCTTACCTATAGTCTTAAAACTACCAACAAAAATGGTAGGAATACTACTACTGTACTACAAACTAGTCGTTTTTATTTTTCCTTGATTATTTTGTAATATATATTATATTGTCTGGTGTATAAAATACTATATGTAATGTAATAAAGATTTAACTGCATATATTTTGTCTAATTATTACTGCGCATGTCAAGATAGGCCTATTTTTACTTGTGACGTCACCGTCTAGAGTACAAAACGTATTTTTTGGACTACCTTTGGGCCTTGGTATGGCAATTATATTATAATAAAATACTATATGTAATGTAATAAAGATTTAACAGCATATATTTTGCCAAATTATTACTGCGCATGTCAAGAATAGGTCTATTTTTACTTGTGACGTCACCGTCTAGACAAAACGTATTTTTTGGACTACCTTTGGGCCTTGGTACATCAATTATATTATAATAAAATACTATATATAATGTAATAAAGTTTAATTTAACTGCATATATCTTGAAAAAAATTATTACTGCGCAAGTCAATAATAGAGCTATTTTTACTTGTGACGTCAGCGCCGCCGTCTAGACAAAACGTAATTTTTGGCCTACCTTTGGGCCTTGGCACGGCAGTGGCTGGCCTGGAGGCTGGAAATAAGTAACGGTTTTTCTCTATTGACAAATAGGCTTAGCAATGCATAGGTGCAACACTTCAAAAAAGGCGCCAAATTGTCGCATAAATATTAATTTACCTTCTAGTATATAACCTCATTTAAATTTTAGATGTAATCTATTATCAGTTTTTAAATTTCAAAACCTTTCCAAATTAAATACCTAAAATGAACGTATCTTAATACTTGGTTCAATCTGAGTTTGCTCTACTGGTTAAACGGTGCTCTAATGTAATTTATATTGTACTAGAAAAATATTACGCAATGTTTAACGGTAGAACAAACTAACCAGAGTACAGTGTTCAAGGAAATTTTAACTGAATAAAAAGAATTAAACATTCAATCATTTTATAACTGAATTGGGTAGAATTTTTGAAGGTCATACTACAAGCAGCCTTTCTAACACGTGTTATAGAAATATAGAGGTATTTTTCTACTACTAGTTAGTTAGTAGATTGTAATTAAAAGTAATTATGGGGTAATAAAAATTAAGGGGCAAACAACTTTCCCGCCAAGTTACCCATTTTTGATGCAAGTTCTTATGGACAAAATAATTATTACATAGAAAGCTGCATTAATATATCAATGTCAATGGAAGGAATTCCTTAAGCCTTGGTCATTTTAATATTACTAAGCCTAATTATTTTCTATCTCAGTTTTATGAAAAAATATTCAATTGAAATATAAGGAAGTGCGTTCGACTTACCCTTGACTATATTAAAGCCTTATTTAAACTTAAAAAGTAGCACAACGCCACCAGTTAAAAGTGACAATTACTTTTGACACTTTAAATTAGACTTTTCCGGTTTAGGCTTAGTCAAATTGGCGGGAAAAGAGAAGTACGTAATTGGAGCGCGTGGTTTATTCTTTTGACGTATTACGTAAGTCGCGCGTGCCGCTAGCTCGCTATCCAATAGAGAGGTTAAATTTTCCGTTTTGTTTATTTTATTTTCAAACGCCACTATAGACTATTTTACTGCTATTGTAAGTCATTGGCTGTAATTAAGGATCAAAAAGCAGGGTCATCCACGATAATGGCGGAAAATTAGTGAGATGTTAAACCATCAATGCTTGCACTCCCAAAATTATGCGAAACCAAAAAATATTTTCTTAACCTCTCTAACAAAAAAACGCAACTTTTGGCGCCAAAATTTCCAAAAAGGCGGGAAAAAAGCCTAAAATTGGCGGGAAACTCAAAAAACTCAAGTTTTAACTACCAAACATGCTGATTTTACATGAAAATAAAACCAGACAGACATCAATATCGATACAATAAACTACGAAACATTCAATCTGAACTCTCCAAGGCCAAGATGTTTAGAACTCGCAATCTTTAAGACAAGACATATGCAAAAAGAAAACTAAGGAGAAAGAAAAAATTTTATATTGGAATTCTCAATGCTCTTACAACCGCACGCTCCAGAGCGCTGATTGGCTCGTAACTAACCCAATCAGGTTACAGTTTCACCATATAAGATTTATCGTTCGGATTAAAAAAAAAAAAAAGAAAAAAGAATTTTCGGGCCTTGAGCCCTTGGCTTGGCCCGGGAAAAACATTTTGGGGAAAAGTTTCAAAGAAGCATGCTAAAAGATTTTAACAAACACGATATACTTAATACTTAAAACAGAGAGAGTCGCTGTGTCGGCCCTTGAACAAGTTCAGAATATAGTTTAGTGTGCACATTTATACGTGTTAAATACATATTAAATGTGAAAACATTTAAATATAATGTTTTAAATATTATTAACACTATTACGGGTTACTAAATAAAAATGGGTAAATACACTAGTGTGTTATATTGTGCAGTGTGCGTCACATTTATACAAGGTAAGTACATTTGCACAATTAATTTAAATATATGCCTAATTAAGGTGAAATATTATTTTAATGTTTAATTATAATTAAATTTAAATCTTTATACTTAACTGGGATTAAGTTAAAAGCAATGACAATGCTATATATAAGCAATTAATTTAATTTTAATTATAAACCAGTAGCAATTAATGACAACACTTTTAACTTAATTACAATTAAGTATAAACACTTAAATTTAATTTTAATTAATAACCAGTAGCAATGACAACGTTTAAAACTTATTTTCATTAAAACTAAAACTAGAATCAACCAGAATAAAGCAGTTATTTTAAACGTTTTCTGGGACATAAATTATTTTTTAAATTCTAAAGGGAAAGTATCATAAAAAAAACTAAAATTCCTAAATATTATAGACAAATCTAATTAGATCACTTTATAGAGCATCAAAAGGGCTACAAAATGGGCCAAAATTGGTCAAAATCGGTTGAAAAATAAGAAAGTTATACCAATAAATACCAAGATAAAAATATTAAAAAGTAGATTCAGGGGGAAAGAAAGTATTACGTAACATGCTTGTCATTAAAAATGTTTTTCATTCTTTACTAAAAATATCAGCTTCCAATCCAATTAGGTAGTTGGTGGAAAACGGTGATTTAAATAACCTTATCGAGGTTCCATTATCTTTAATTATATAGTGTTGGTTATTAGTGATCCTAAATCATTAATAATTCAAAGAATACCTTAAATAAGTTCTGCTCGGATGTTATAAATCTTTTAAACCGGTTTAAGAAAATTAATCGACTTAAGCCTCGTATTTTTAGCTTGTTTTCATTTTATTTTAATATGTTAATATAAATATGTGCCTGTGTTTAGAGAATTATTTACTAGAGGAGTAAAACTTTTCGTTCTCGAACTAGTTATCTCGAGTACTGCAAGTCTCTCAGTAGCATTAGGAACTTGTATAGTTAATGCCATTCATACTTATGGAACGGAACATATCACTTATAAACTTATGATGGCACGCCTTATAAAAATTCCCTAAGCAACGTAACAGTCAGTAACCTTCAACAAATGTTAGTTAACACTTTATTATAAAAAGGCAGTTGAGTAAATAGTAATTCGATATTGCGAAGTAATTTAAAAACCTAATGAAGCGAACTCAATATAATCCTCTCAGATTATCTATAGTCTCACACAAGCTTCTAGCTTAGAAGTTCGATAACCCTGCCCCCAAGTTAAATTTCGCAAATAGCTAAACTAAACCACATCGGGTCGGACTGTCAAACCGTTTGACATGTTGCGTCACCGGCTGGCTTGCTTTTGGGGAGCTTTATAAATTACCAGAGAAACCAGGAGTAACGTTATAATAATAAGTATGAAATGCACTTCAATTTGAAGTATGAAATTACACGGGTTGTTGTTGCCCCAGGAATACATACAGCTACTAGGAATCATTGCGTCCCCATTTTAATTTCTATGATTTCGGGTTTTGTGGGTATACATACCGGGCTTGAGAACTTACTATCCCTCGTCACGCCGAGGCCATAATTCTGATGACGTCTGTTATAACTGTTGTTTCATTGGTTTGTATCTATGCGAGTTCCTAGGCGCGCATGGTGCAAGGTGCAACAGGCAACGAGATAGATTATTAATTCGCTACGGGTAAAATTCGTCATACATAAGTCTAGTTTCTTCCCACAAACCGCGCCTAGAGACGTTGGAAAAAATGACTGGCTACACAATGATTCCTATTAACTGTATGCATTCCGGTTCAAATTAAGGTTTTTAACGTATTTTATTCAATCAGTGTCATACTTATGGTTGATATGTAGAAACTAAATTAGGTTAAGACAAAGTTTCCAAAATTTATGTGTCGAAAAACATCACGCCATCGCCATCTCTCGTACAACGTTTAGGCAACGAACCTTACTGTTTGGAACCTTGCCAACTAGTCCTACTAGTGCCTTAATTACTTATTACAAAATTTGACCTGGTTTATTTTTTAAAAAAAATAGCGATGTATTTTGTTTGTTACTGAAATTTGATCTAATTAAATCGATTTTTGTTAAACAAACCTAAAAAAATATTTCCCAAGGCTTACGTATAATAACTGACCTATGACCTTTTCTACTTTCGCAGGTATCGCCTGTGTCCGAAGACCAGACTTTATGATACCAGCGGAATACCACAGAGCCCGTGTGGCCATGGAAAATGAAGATACGCAACGTAAAGAAACGCACAGTAACTACGGTAGCAGTGTCCGAAAGGTTTACGTCACGGATAATCACAAAATGGGTGCCATTAGAACTTCCGGTAGTGGTGCAAGTACAAACACAATGACTGCCAGTAAATGTTGCAAATTGGGTGAAAAGATGGCCAAAGAAGGAATGCATTGCATGTTTGAGGTGCATACTGCACCAGCAACAATTAATAGTGCTCATAGGTAAGTTTTGGTTAAACATACAGCGTTTTTATTTTTAGTGGGTACCAGTTGGTGTACACGAAACTTATGAGTTGACTTTCTGGCTGGCCGGCTGGCTTTTGGAACACGATATAGTTTAAATAATATTAATACAATTTTTTGCAGTGCCAAGTTGAGGCTTCACCGTCAACACGCTCTAAAGTCAATTGGTATGGAAAGAAGCGCCACCTATAAGAGCTTGGTATCAAAAATGCCGAAATGTGACGCATTTGTATCGAAATTTGAAAAATGTTGCAACTACCGTACTTCGTTCATGAGGTCCATGAAACGGTGCCGAGATTTGAAAGGACCGGAAAGAAGACAGTGCCGGACCAAAACAAGAAAATCATTCGGTTACACTCATTAGGCTTAAAAACTGAACTATTTAAGCCTACTTTATAAAACATTTATAGTTAAAAATCATGCAAGGCTTATGTTCGGCCTTGAACTATTAATTTCCGAGGTTCAACCTCGTTAAGGCTGATAATTAGAATTATTAACAGTAATTAAAAATTACGCCAATATGTTTAAGTTCAAAATGATTGAGTACAAATACTGAAAGTGCAAAGGAGGAGCGGCCATATTGAAAATTGTAATGTTTTACATCATAGTCTACTATAATAGTGCATTTTGCGCATGCGTAGAAGAATATTTTTACGTTTGGACTACCGATAATGTCAAATTTTATATTATCAATATTTCCGAATTCAAATAAATAATATTAAAAAACCTGTTAAATTGTACTTTCGTCTGCTTATATAGTTTCTATTTACACCAACAGAGGGCAGTACAAACTTTAAGTTATAGTTAGTTTTATTAAAAGTAGATGGCGTTAGTAACACGATCTATAGAAAGTTAAAACAAGATGATCAAGGCTACATACACCTTTTCTAGGAACTAAACAATAAGATAAACCAATCACATATTTTTTCCAAGAAATTAAATTTAAGGAAAAATATTTAATCGAATTTTTAAGTTTCCGAAAAAGGCTTACGTGACTCTAATCACGAAAAAATATCCTAAATTAAACCACAATCATTATATAATAATTGGAAAAGTTTGTGTTACGGATTAGGAAGAAATGTAATTAAACTGGGGAATAAGTTAATATGTTATATTCTTATTACCCTTGTAGTCTTATCTAATAATGGCTCTGTTTCAATAGACAAAGAAATTTCACCGCTAACACCCCATTTTAAATTTTTTCTCGGCCGATTTCCAAGAAATCTCTTAATATTTAATATTAGAGAAGCCGAAACCAGAGAAATTAAAAGCCCTTAAGACATCCAAGGATATTAAAATAGAAGGTTATGTAAGAATATAAATATCTCCAGATAAATCAACGCCATCTTCAATTTACGCACGCCTTCTTGTGGAAGTTTTAATATTGAACAAATAGCTTTGAACGTTTGTTCCGCCATTTTGTGCTCGGTTAAAACTTTAATAATGCACTTTGAACGTTTCTACTGCCATCTTGTGGACGTTTTGATATTAAACAAATAGCTTTGAACATTTGTTCCGCCATTTTGTGCTCGGTTAAAACTTTAATAATGCACTTTGAACGTTTCTACTGCGATCTTGTGGACGTTATGATATTAAATAAATAGTTTGAACGTTTCTACCACCATTTTGTGGGCGTTTTAATATTCAACTAGAAATTTTAACGTATTTACCGCCATATTGTGGGAATTTTAAAATTAAAGGCTCCCTCTATAACGACTACAAAAGTTGTGCATAGGCCTACTAAAGTCATACGAATATTCCATATCACAAAATGCACAAACGTATAACCTAACCTCCTAATTTAGTACACTTGGTTTTTACCTTTCCATTTTTTGATCATATCTCAAATTTATCTGTCATTAAAGCCCTTTTTTTTTAGAAAAGGTGCCTCTAGCCATAGTTAATTATTACACCGGTACATAAGTTATAATAAAACAGGTGCGTCAACTAGAAGGGGAAGCTAAAAAGGGGCTGAACACACAGTCAGAGAATAGCCCTGAATTTCAACCAGACTGCTTGTTGCCAGCTAGATATTTCATGATGCCAGACCCTTTGGCGACTGACTGAAATAATAGCCATTTTCTTTTTAGAATTCTTTTCGTTGCAATGTATTATTAGGTTAGTCATAAGTGGTTTAACCATAAGTTCATAAGATATGTTCCTACCATAAGTTTGGAGCTTGTAATTTTGAAGTGATTGAAGTAGGGAGATCATAGATTCAGGGTAAAGCGACATACGCCTGGTGAGTAAGGCGCTGCTGCCAAATTTGGGTAACTTAGTAAGTTCAGACTAAATAGGACCTAGATGGAACTTGGTCCTAGCTGCAAAATTAATTAACCACCACCCACCGAGTGTAGTTAGGACTTCAATTGACTCGCTTAGTTCCGTCGTTCTCCTTCTCGAACTAGTTATCTCGAGAACTGTAAGTCCATCTCAGTAGCATTACGAACTTGTTTGGGTAGTGCCATTCATACTTATGGAACGGAACATATTATTTATTAACTTATGCTTTAACTGAAATTGTAGAATTATTTTTTTAAGTTTTCTTTTTCATTTGACGTGTTTAAGTGAAAAATAATTGAATGAATGACATTTTATGGACATTTTCCAGACGTGTTTGAAGGATTGAAGCAGGTTTTTGTTTTTGATGACGTAAAACGAAATAGAAAGGTGACGAGAAAATGACATGGTTTAGGACTTTTGGTGATTGCATGTGTAGTATGAAACAAATGTAGGTGCAATAGACAATAGGGTCAAATAGAGTCTGGTGTGTTCAGCACCTTCGGTTTTCTTAATACGGACAATTAACAAAGACGTGTAAATTAAGACTGGTAACCTTGAAGCTAAGTCTAACCAAAAATAAATAGGATTTATTTTTGGTCTAACGCGTAGTGTCTGCCCATTATGGAAACTCAACTGCACTCGTATCTCCATGGTTCCAATTTTGATATATTCATTATTTTCTACGTTATTTCCATTAAAAAAGAGGAGACAGAAAAAACATTCTAGCTCGGATTAATTATCCTTTTAAGGTAATCCAGGCCCCTATTCAATTTATATTGTAATTATAAAAGGACTTCCAAAACAGTTTTGATCAAGAAGGAAGTAAATGAATTTCCTCCACTCCATTAAAGACGTGAGACTCCTCACGTATCACTTTGGACTTTAATAATAAACGAGGCACGATGGACAATTCCTTCTAAGGGAGGACCAGAAAAACAACTTAATTATGCATGGTGGGTGTGACAACGGCCTCTTCTTATGTGTCAGCCATAATCAAGAAGTGATATCTAGTTTATTAGGGAGAAGGTATAAATTCGCCTGCACATTTATAATCTAGCTCTTTATCTCCAGTCCAAACGTAGACGTAGCCTGTCCGGACTGTTAATCCCCGCTTCCGTCTCTAAATTACAACCAGCAGCCAGCATCTCATTGGTTCTTGAAAACTCGTGCACGTCAACGCGACGCGAATGAGGTAAAAATTACTTGTATTTTCCTCCGACTGAGGAGAGCTGGCGAAATAGCCCGGGGGGGCTCCTTTTACTCCCATCCCCCCTTGTATTTTGAAAGGGGGCCTGCACGGACTATGGCGTGCGAATACTTAGGAGGCATCTTATACCTTCTCCCTAATAAACTAGATATCACTTCTTGCCATAATATAATTTATGTCTATAGCTTAGTATCAACCACAAAATATAATCCCTAGTTCTATCTGAACTTCTGAAGTCAAATCAGGTAAAGATTAAATATTTTACAAGCCCCAACGATTATATTGAAATCATGTATTTGATTTCGGCCTCAGGCAGTCGGGCAGTAAGTACACTTATTGGTTATGGTTATAGTTAGTTAGTTGCTAGGCGTTTCAAAATTGAGGTGCATTTAAGTAATTTCCCATTATGTTTAAAATAAAATAAAATTGGGCACGATTAGAAGTCTCTGGCGCTTTCAATCCAAGGTCAGACCATAATTTGATTGGGTAATTGCTAGAACTGATAAAAAACTAAAGTAACAACCAAAAATATTCCACGAAAAACCTGATTTGATCTATGGTTAATAATGATTTCTTGTTAAAGATAACATCTTACTTTGAAAGAAATACAGGGTGTTCAAAAATGCTTGAGTCGAAATTAAATTAGCAATCATTGTCTGGAAGTTTCTTACTTATTAAATTTATGGGGGTCATCCAATCATAAACACTTCTCCAATGTTAATTCATTTGTAACTTCTGGGTTAGGGGGTGCAAGAGGGCATCCCTTGTGGGGTCTCAATCAAAATCTAAGGGCTGCTCATAGAAGTTACATAACACATTTCATCGATTCACTCAAAATTCACTTGATTTCCCATAGAACAAACCATCCACTTAGGTCCTATAATTACCCTCCCCCCATTTTGGAACACACCCTGTACGTATAAATATAAAAAAAATCGAGAAATAATTTCTTTAAATTGTACAATTTTGTTGAACAATTAACTTCGTAATGGACTTTGTAATCCTAAAAACGGATTAGCATTGCGAAGCAAGAAATGAGAACCCAAAATAGTTTCTTTAAATAACTAAAGATATTTCTAGGGAGATAAGAACTGAACTGATAAGTTCTTCGAAATTTAAAATTTTAAAATCTCGAAATGAAATGAGTATACTAATAATACCCCTTTGGCATTTTAAGAATTTTTCTAGATTCCGGTTTTTATGATAGGTCCAATGTGTAGACTGTAGTGGTGAGTCATTCTTAATAACAATCTATAGAAAGCTCAATAACCTCTCTCTCCAACTTAACTGCATACGATAAAGATCTATAGCTTATAACCTATATAATAATTGGAAATAACAAATCACTTAATCACTTTGTTTTTGTATTATTCGGTCCAAGTGCGAACGGGACGCCTGCCGATATGCAAATTATATGTTTGATCGTTTTGCGAAAGCACGTAATTATTTTAAGGTGAATATAGATATTGTGCAAATACAAGTGTTGCCAGTCAGATTTGAGGGTTTTAGGGATGACCCCTTGACCCCTTAATTAAATTAGAAATTATAGTCTTTCAGTTTCTTAATTGATACTTTTATGTAATACTCTGGGTGCAATCTTAACTTGAAAACAGTGTCCTTTAGGGCAAAAGGGTCATAGAACATTTTCGACTCAAAATTGTCCAAATAACAGCCACCTTAATTTATCAGTAACACCCTGTACATTAAAAGGATACAAAGTTAAACTTAAAACTAGGTTAGTTTAAAATTATTCTTAATCGATCAAAATTAGCAGTTGTTTTTTATCTTTTGCAATTTCATTTTGAAAAATAAGGAACTTAACTTGGACGTTCAGCCAGCCAGGTTTTATAAAAAATTAAAAATATCTAATATGATATGATATTGTTAAAGGGTAGCAGCAAAAAGGTTGGGCTTTAAGAAGGCTCCTCCCTTTTACACTTACACGGTGGAGATTTTATTAAGTGGAAGGCTAGTGGGGGAATAAAGATGATTGGATAAGCGGCGGTATGACGTAAGGTGGGAGGGGTTTCCCCGGTACTTCTATGTCCCTATTGACAGTCACTAACTGCAGTGAAAATTGCTAGAATTTATGGCTGGTAAATAAAGGGGTAATTAGATATCTCCAAGCTATTTACAGGTAATTAAATTTAACGACTTAGTTGATAGCTTAATGTGTGTTAAAAACGATTTAGCAAAAAACATGGCGATTCATAGAAAAAGCTAATTATGTTGAGGTAACGTCTTGCAAAAAATGGTGCAATTTATGCAATAATGTTTGCGAAATTTCTACCTAATCATTATTTACTAATAAACCCAGGAATAAGGCAAGGTAATGAAGTTGCAAAACCTACCTGTAACACCCAATTCGTACCTACAATTACTGCGAAGATTTCCTTCAGATGAATCGTAATATTATGCTTTGAAATATATTTAAAATTTAGTAATAAAGCTAAGTTTAATGTTTTATTGGTATTAAACTCCAATTAAGTACAAATAATTAAACTAATACTGTTCTAATAAAAACAGGTAATAAAATTAACTGTATAAAACACAGTCAATTCTTAAAATAAATCACAAACTGTAAGCGAGGTAATATCTATTCAGTCATACATTGCCGTAATATGTTTTTAGCTTAATCACTTTCAATCAACATATTTGAACAACATTCACACGATTTACTTAAGAGAGACGTGGCGCGTACTGAACACAAATGTTCTGTTAATGCTTTTCCTTTTGGCACCTAAGCCTTGGCTACATACGATGTTGTAATTAACTCTTACAGACTTAAATTAAATGACTTTAAGCGACGACGACGATACAGTTTATGGGAGATTATTATGACGACTGAGGTAATGCGCGCGTTGCGCGGTGTCGTAACGAGTAGCGCCGCTGCTCCGCTCGTTATTCGCCAAGTGGCAACAACGATGGAAGATATGTCCGTATCCGGCCACGCATTGTTCAAAGGTGCGCATGACCTTCAGGCCGTAATTAGGGATGCGGTCGCGACCGTAGAAGCTCATTTTACGATTATGCGCGCGATTTCTATTGCGCATGATCAGACGGGCCTGATAGTATTGGACGTAGCAATGGTAACCTTTATCGCCGGCCAGTTGACCCAACATACAGCATTGAACTTCGCGGTTCTTTGGAATAACTGAAATTGTGTCGTTTTTACATTAATTTGGAGCATTGGAAATCAAAGTGGAACTTGCGAGACTTGGAAAACAAAGCGTGAATCTGGAACTTAAGCCACCAATAACAGGAAAATGCAACTATCAACCGCAGGAAAGCAAACTACGAACCGTAGGAATGCAACTACCAATCACAAATCTAATACCAGGAGAACTATTAATCAGGAGCAAACTAAACCACGGGATTTCAACTATACCAACCAGGAGGAAACTAAACCAAGGAGTTAGAACTACACCAACCAGGAGCAAACTAAACCAAGGAGTTAGAACTACACCACCCAGGAGCAAACTAAACCAAGGAGTTACAACTACACCAACCAGGAGCAAACCAAACCAAGGAGTTACAACTACACCAACCAGGAGCAAACTAAACCAAGGAGTTACAACTACACCAACCAGGAGCAAACTAAACCAAGGAGTTACAACTACACCAACCAGGAGCAAACTAAACCAAGGAGTTACAACTACACCAACCATGAGCAAACTAACCCGCTGGATTACAATAACCAATCAGGAGCAAACTAACCCGCTGGATTACAATAACCAATCAGGAGCAAACTAACCCGCTGGATTACAATAACCAATCAGAAGCAAACTAACCCGCTGGATTACAATAACCAATCAGGAGCAAACTAACCCGCTGGATTACAATAACCAATCAGGAGCAAACTAACCCGCTGGATTACAATAACCAATCAGAAGCAAACTAACCCGCTGGATTACAATAACCAATCAGAAGCAAACTTAACTAACCCGCTGGATTACAATAACCAATCAGGAGCAAACTAACCCGCTGGATTACAATAACCAATCAGAAGCAAACTTAACTAACCCGCTGGATTACAATAACCAATCAGAAGCAAACTAACCCGCTGGATTACAATAACCAATCAGAAGAAAACACCAATTACAAGCAGGGTCATAGGTCAACAGTATTAAAGAATTGACTCTGGTCATAGGTCAAAATTCGTACACCAGCTTCAAAGCACTGAGCCGGGTTCAAGCAGGGTTAGAGGTCAAAATGAGTATAACAAGCTCAAAGAATTGACTCTGGTCATAGGTCAAAATTCGTACAACAGCTTCAAAGCACTGAGCCGGGTTGAAGCGGGGTCATAGGTCAAAAGGTGTATTACAGTATCAGAGCATTGAATCGGGTTAAAGCAAGGTGATAAATTTATCAAAATGCACCTACCAGTATCGTCAAGAAGGTTTGATTTCGGTGTGGTCGTTGTAGTTGGTTCCGTAGTAGTAGTTGTGGTGAAAACATCATCAGATTCTTCAGAATCCTCATCACTTTCGTCATCAACAGGTGACGCGGTAGATGTCTCGGAAATTGCCGAAATCCATGATTTTTCCTCGGTATCGAGACTGTTCAAGTAGTCTTGAGAGAAAAAAATAACACCACAAATCAAGGTTATTTTTGTAGAAACAAATTGAAATTTGTTTATAAAACGCGTCTGCCTACTTAAAATGCAAAGTTATGTAAATATATAAGTCTGTATTAAATAAGATATAAACTATGTACATACAGCCTTGAATGAATTACCGCAGGTGGAAAAAACAAGAAGTAGCTAGCCATATTGGGAAATATTTACAGGTCTCACTAGTTAACTTGTAAATAAATTTTACACAGTTTAAATAATGACTAAAGGTCAAAGGTTAAGTAGCTATTAGATGTATATTGAACATTTTTTTCTTATTTCTATGAAAAGATTTGATATAAAGACATTTAAATTTCCACAAGAAATTTTGGACCAATTACAACCGAAGTTAAAAATTAAACAATATTCTTAGTGAACGTTTCGTGAAATCAGTAAGTAAAATCATCTGATATCAGGTACGACTTTCACAGGTAACTAAATTTCAAAAGTTATTTAAATGGAAATAATTTAATTGCGAAATCAGGTAAAATTCCTCCTGACTAAATGAAGCTATATAAACCGAAATCCCAAGTCAACTGTCCAATTGTGAAATCAGGTATAATTCCCCTGACTAAATGAAGCTATTAAACCAAATCCCAAGTCAACCGTCCAACTGTAAAATCAGTAAAGTCTATTGAAATCAGGTAAAATTCCTCCTGACTAAATGAAGCTATTTAAACCGAAATCCCAAGTCAATCGTCCAATTGTAAAATCAGTAAAGTCTTTTGTGAAATCAGGCATAATCCCCCTGACTAAATGAAGTTATTTAAATAAAAAAACCTTAGGTCAATTGTGTAATTTGACAAACAATTTCAACACCCTTATTATACAATATAAAAACCTACACTCTCTCTCTCACACACACACACACAAACCAAAACATCTAGAACAAAAATAAACGAGAGAATCCATTGTGTAATCAATGGTTGAGTAGGTGTTAGGCCCATAGTAATCTTAAGTTCCCTTTCGCAATCCGAATAACATTATTAATGGAGTAATGGACTCTCGATCCCACTACTAAAGTTAAAAAACATAAACTTGAAACTTACAAACAACCTCTTCAAAATATTATTGTTTGATAAATTTGTTATTTTGGTATTTGGAACGTAAGATGATGATATGACGACATTCATTCTTTAGAGGTTAGACCAATGACCTTTCAGTCATTCACTAAACGCTTGTTATTATTATATCTCATTCCGAGTGTCCTGGGTAACTCAAGTGTTCTTTCAAAGATGTGTATCAGGAATGCATATAGCTACTAGGAATCATTGTGCTCCCATGTTAATGTCTATGAAATCGGGTTTTGTGGGTATACCAGGCTTGAGAACTTACTATCTCCGTCACGCCAAGGTCATAACTATGATGGCATCTTTCTAACTGTTGTTTCATTGGTTGGTAGACGCGCGTGAGAGGTGCAACAGGCAGCGAGATAGATTATTAACTCGCTATGGGTAATATTCGTCACACAATATGGTTAGTCTAGCTAACTCCTCCCACAAACCACGCCTAGATACGTTGAGAAATTAAAATGGATGCTTACACAATGATTCTTAGTAGCTGTATGCATTCATGGAAAGAATCGTAGACTAAATACGGTGTCAAATGAAGGCTCAGTGATTTATGTTATGGCGTGATTTTTAGTTTTTCTTTCGCTAGGGGGCGTGTCGTGTTTGATTCCTCAATAATAACATAATCTGCAATTCGAGTTAGGGTTTATCGGTCAATGAATGAATGAAGTTATGTGGGTTTATTTCTTTTCAAAGATAAATTGAAATGATAGAATGTGAGACGTAAGAAATGGATGTTTACAATCAGAACTCGGCGCTTCACTCTCCCTTTCTTTCTATTTGTCTTTGTTTACACTTAAAGTATTTCTGTTTACTAACAAAAAATGCTGTGAGATTTCAATTCACAACAACATTTCTAATTTAAGAAATTAATTAAATTATTGTTTACACGATATTGTCTGAGAAATAGATACACCCTTTTCAAAGATGCCAGTATTTTGTTATTACAGCATCTCTATGAAACAGATACACCCGTTTACAGGTTTGCCATAATTTGACCATTATTAAGAGCATCTCCGGCATCATTCAAGTTTGTAACTTAATAGTAATTACTAAATACTACAAGATTTTCAGTATCTGTTGTAGATAACACTGTTGTAATTGCACCTTATGTTGATTAAAGTTAAGAAACAGGGGGTAAGAACTTAATTTCTTCAGCCCCTTTAGTTCATGCACACCTTAATATAATTATGTAGGGATATAATTAGTTTAATTACATTTTTTCCGCGCCCAATTCCTGCCCACAAAATTGTTGTATGCCTACTGCTATACAGTAACAGTAACAACCACGCTTAAAGATGTCTTCTTTATGAACAGGGCCTCAATATTCACCTTGAACTTGAAAAGAGAGATGCTAGTCTCGCGACGCCTCGTGGGAAATTCAAACCCCCGACCCATCAAAGGATCAACTTAAGTGAGTAATACCACGTGAAACCATAACCACGTGTTAACTTAACGACCTTGAGTAACTATGAATAATACCCTTTGGCTATAGTACACTTTTAGATTGAAAAACATTTTTTTTTCTTTTTAAAGTATTTAATATTCAGTTTACATCCACGCGCTGCAAAAAAACTTAGAGACTTTGTAAAAGATACCCTGGATAAAAATCCCAAATCCACCCACCTACTATGCAAGCTTCTTTCTTTCAGTTTGCGAGGTTAAAAATATTTATGAATTTTACCCTAAAAGTATTTTGAAGGGGTATTATAGTGTTTGTGTATTTGTATGTCCGTCCACCGTTAAATAATTTACTGCAATTTCTTCTTTGGTTGGTACTGTAACAAAGCGAGCGAGGTTGTATATTGTATATTATTGAGAAGATGGTTATGTACACTATTATTCCTAGTACCTGTATTTATTCCCGGTTCGACCCACCCTAATCCAAATATAAAACCGTTTTAACACCACATTTCTAGCCACGCTAAACCAAATATAAAACCGTTTTAATTTAACTACTAAATATAAATAATTCTTATCAATTAAACATGGATAGTTCCTCGTTACATTTATGTTTATGTTAATTATACCAATGTTTATGTTATAATAAAAAATATAGCACAACCCAAAACTAAAATTAACCCCCAATAATTTAAAAAAGTAAAACTTAACGAAGGCAATCTGGAATTCTGGGCCAGGACTTAAGCCTAACTGTTAAGTTTTAGTATATGTTTGTTTTTCACTTTTTCTTCGGTTTTTGTTGCTAGGGCCAAGATACGTGATTTTTTGGAGGAAAAGTTAACAAAGAAAATTTGTAGAGAGAGAATGTCACGAATCAAAGAAGAAATTCTTTCTCTTTGAAAATTGTTCTCGCGTAATTTAAGAAAGTTCATTGTTTCCAAGAAACAGCTTGCTCATAACTAATCAATTATTTATTTATTTTTAATTGTTAGGGTGCGGTGATTGTAATGGTTTTTAAGATGAGTCATTATATTATGGCATAAGCCATTGTTCTGTTTTTATTTCCAAATATAGACTTAGGTTAAAGACTGAATAAATGTTTTAGTATATTATTTACTAGATCTAATTCATATTTCAAAATAAATAAATAAATAAGTCGTAATGTCTATTTATGATCTATTTGTTTATTATTAGAGGTAATAAATAACAGCAAGGTAGTGTAGACATGTCTAATAGCAACATGTTCTATAAATTTAGGAGCAATTTATCGCTCTTAATGTTAAAATTTTAAATATAGTTTAATTAAAATCAAAATATTTTTTGTTAATTGAATAAATTTAGCGCAGAGCATAGAAAGGGGTAGGTAACCTTTGAACTCAAATATCTCCGAGTGCATCGGGGTTCATCTTTAAACGGACATATAAAACGTCTTCAATTTAATAGATGTTTAATTAAAGATTATTTCTAATCACCTAAAATCAATTTAAAATGAAAAAACTTGGAAAAATTCTAATTAAACAATATTTAACATTAGTTTTAAACCTTAATTTGGTATTAAAATAACCCAATATTAAATCATGACACTAACAACTACAGCGATGTAAATAGTTTAAATACTTGAATAAACAGAAACAAATTCCAATTAAAAAAATTATAATAACAAATAACAAAATATCAAATTTAAATAATTAAGAAAAGGTAAATTAATTAAAAACGTACCATCAAAATGCGTGAACCTATTTGATCTAACTCCGATAATAGGTGAGACGAGACAAACCACGAAAATAATTGAGATAATTAACTTTAACATGTTTAATTAACTGTACTTTAAAATTCCGACTAGTAAATAATATCGGACGATTGAATTCATAAACATAAAAAAATACGAAATATTTATATATATATTTTTTGTTAATATTTAAGAATTATGAATCATGACTTTTAACAGCTAGCAGTGAGTGGTCGCTATAGAATTCGCAATGTTTATGGTGTAAGTTGTGCCTCCGCTGGCCAGTTTTATAGTTTTCCCGATAGGAGGCCTGCTTCAACATTTTTTTGCTTGCTTTTATAAACAAGTTCTTAAAGGGGGGTTCACAGAAAAAGAAAGTTAATAGGCCTAGTTCGAACTTGTGCAAAAAATTCACTGTTAATAAGGGATACATACAGCTACTAGGAAGTATTGTGTAGTCAAATATATCTCCCATGTTAGTGCCTATGAATTCGGGTTTTGTGGGTATACCGGGGTTGAGAACTTACTGTTGTTTCATTGGTTGGTAACAACGCGAGTTCTTAGGCGCAAGAAGTCGTGAGATAGTAACGTATTTGCGTCCACATACAGTACTGTCCTATCAATGTTCCGTCTTAACCCTAAATCAAGCAGACGATGCGGCGCCCCGCCCCCCTTTTTGAGAAGGGTATATACGTGGGCTTGACTTCTTTTCGTCGTTTCAGTCTCACTTTACAATCTGAAGCTGTATTTAAAGGCGTCTTATGTTTATTGAAAGATGTATCTATTTACTAAGGACCTTCCTTAAAATCTTAAAACTACTTCAACGCGACTTCTTGTTTAATTCTGTTTAATAGGAAATTTTCTTTTAAGGAAAGAAACATTTTTGAACGACATCTATATTTTAAACTATGAAACTGTATAACAATAAATTTAATAAAGTGAATTTAATAATATTGAATTGCTAATTAATCCAAATAAAATTAATAATTAAAAATAATTAAATATTGATAAATGATTAAAATTCGTGGTTGTAAGTTTAATATTTCAAATTATGAAACAGATCAAATTGAATAAAATGACTAAATAAAATTATTTCGGATTCCTAATTAATCTTAATTAAAATGGGTTTAAATAACATAAGAATTAGCAATTAAAAATAATCGAATATTATATAAGGTTAAACATCTTGGTTTAAGTTAAATATTTCAAATTATGAAACGTGTTTATTTGAATAAAATGATTTAATAATATGGAATTAATCAAAATAAATTTAATAGGTTTAATTAATAAAATAATTATCTGATCCCACGCTATTTCTTTAATCCATTACTTTCATTATAATAGTCAATAAAACATAAATTATCTTAGAAAAAAATTCAAATTTACTGCCGTCACCAAATTTGACATCTTTCGACACAATGAAATTCGACTTAACAATTGGATTTTACTACCAAGCACAAGTGGTCCATTTTTCTCGTTCAAGGATAAGTTTTGGATACTGAATACTTAGCCATTAATTAAACAGACATTTATAAATGGTCATTTGTTACGGAATTTCCAATAAATTGGTAAAACGGTAGCCCCTATTAACTTCACCTTCATTTGAAGAAAACAGTCAAGAACATGACCAAGTTTATCCTGATTTTCGTTTTAGCCTTAGTGGCCTGCACTTACGGTGAGAATTATATTCATTTGCAAACCTGCTTTGATCCATTGCCGTCTCTGCCGCTCACTCTCAGGAACCATAACGCCTACAGCGCATGCGCCGAATTTTAACCATCGAAATAGTGTAATGCTTCAATGCAATCTTAATCTTTTGTAAATAGCCCAGGAACAGGATGACACTGTAATAACTGAACCAACCGTGGCTCCAACCGAAGCAACCGACGCTACAACCGAAGCAACCGAGGCAACCGCTGCTCCAACCGAAGCAACCGCTGCTCCAACCGAAGCAACCGCGGCTCCAACCGAAACAACCGCCGCTCCAACCGAAGCTGAGACCACTGCCGCCCCAGCTGCCGAAACTACCCCAGCACCACGAGGTTCAACTATCGCTCAGATTACAGCCGCTTGCAAAGAAGCCCACAAAAACGACTCCAAGGCCGATATTTTGGTAAATATTGATCAAAACATACTACCCTTATAATTTTGTAGATTTCCTATCCTAGAGGCGAGATGAATTCTTAATTATAAATAGCATAAATTCATAAGATATGTTCCATCCATAGTT
Source organism: Phalangium opilio (assembly GCA_019434445.1). Lineage (NCBI taxonomy): Eukaryota > Metazoa > Arthropoda > Arachnida > Opiliones > Phalangiidae > Phalangium > Phalangium opilio. The sequence goes on along the minus strand of JAEQBA010002325.1, from coordinate 298,299 downwards.
TGTTAATCTCTGGTAACTTAGAAACTGGAGCTTGTAATTTTGAAGTGATTGAGGTAGGTCATAGATTCAGGGTAAAGCGACATACGCCTGGTGAGTGAGGCGCTGCTGTCAAATTTGGGTAACTTAGTAAGTTCAGACTAAATAGGACCTAGATGGAACTTGGTCCTGCGTGCAAAATTAACCATCACCAAGTACATTTAGGACTTGAATTGCCTCGCTTAATTGTCGTTCTCCTTCTCGAACTAGTTATCTCGAGCTGTAAGTCTCTCAGTAGCAATACGAACTCGTATAGGTAGTGCCATTCATACTTATGGAAGGAACATATCACTTATAAACTTATGATAGGATTTTGTATAAACTTTAGGACATCTAGTTCTAGGGGGCTATGATTCGGTACTCATAAGTGTTTTGGTGCTTTTAAAGATCGACTCGAAAACCTGCAAAGCGACATGCGCTAGCATATATCGACGCAATTTCCTGTTTTTCTTCCAATTCGAAATTATTAGAAGATATAACGATCCTGCTACCGATTTAGCTGATGGTGAAAAATGCACTGAACAAAATGTAAGTTTGGAGCTAAATATTCCAGTAAGGAATTAAATTCCATATTTTTATTATAATTGCAGGTATGTCTTGCTGGAAGTTGCGTCCCAAAATCAACCGCAGACGCTTGTCAAGCTAATGGATCTCCAGTAAAGGCGGTCGAATCAGTAAGTGCATAAGCAATTAATAACGGCGAAATATGGAAGACGCTATTATTCCTATTAGATGTATGTATTCTTGGTTCTTTAAATAGGGTGAATGTCAAGCTAAATGTACTCTCGAAAATGGCGAAACACAATCCGTTAACATCAACGAAGGAAGAGACTGTGGAAGACAGTGGTTCCAAAGATGTAAGAAGGGAACATGCAAAAATATATTCAGCTTCAAGAAATAAGTTATCAGAAGGTGTTACGAAATTATTTTGAGAATAAAAAATAAAATATACATATTCAGTTGTTATGATACGCAAAGTGTTAACGAGTAGTTTTATTGTCGTAATTAACCAATTTCAAGGGTTTTTCATGTTCAAAGTAGTCCTTGCTTTCTTAATACGACTAATTGGTTTGTAAGTCATAGCATAAATTCATAAGATATGTTCCATCCATAAGTTTGTAAATTCTGGTAACTTGGAAACTGGAGCTTGTAATTTTGAAGTGATTGAAGTAGGGAGGTCATAGATTCAGGGTAAAGCGACATACGCCTGGTGAGTGAGGCGCTGCTGTCAAATTTGGGCTTAGTAAGTTCAGACTAAATATGACCTAGATGGAACTTGGTCCTGCATGCAAAATTAATTAACCACCACCAACCGAGTGTAGTTAGGACTTCAATTGACTCGTTTCCGTCGTTCTCCTTCTCGAACTAGTTATCTCGAGTACTGTAAGTCCATCTCAGTAGCATTACGAACTTGTATTGGTAGTGTTTACTTATGGAACATAGGAAATACATAATCAGTACAAAGGTACTATCACCGGATCCGGACGACGAACTTTTATATTAACGTTTACCACTACACTTTAAATATACTTCAATTGCATCCAAAGATCAAATTCCCATTTATCGTATGAAGTTCACTAGCTGTTAAACAAAATTTATAAAACATTGATGTAAATCAGTAATATAAACGATACGATTACCGCTTAGAGGGAGGAAAACGATAATTATCGAAACGAACGACGATAACTACAAATCGGACGAAAATTGGTTGGAAATGTCAGACGAACTATTTACTAAGAAACAGTTACTAACAACGGCCGCAATTTGCCACATCATAATCATAACAATATTCTGGATGTACAGTTCAACTCGTGAAATTGATCAACGTTTACAAGACTTGAACGCCTATAATGTCATGACGGATATCCTTGACTTCATCAGTATCTGGTTTACATGGGTCAAAGTTCAAAATCCGGTTTTTAAAATTTTCCAAGTAATATTACCCACAGTTGGGCTGATTTCATCCATATCGGGAGTTATAACGGCGACAAGTTTATCAGATCAACAGGAATACAAAACAATGTTTCAAGTACTGTACGCGATCGATGCCTTTTTCGTCGCTGTGGTTTTATTAGTGGCCATGAAATTTTGCGAAGACAAGGACGAGAAAGATCATTACCAAGCGTAATTACACCGTGTTAGTGTTACCAGTAAAACCATAAGTTCATAAGATATGTTCCATCCATAAGTTTGTTAATCTCTGGTAACTTAGAAACTGGAGCTTATAATTTTGAAGTGATTGAAGTAGGGAGGTCATAGATTCAGGGTATAAAGCGACATACGCCTGGTGAGTGGGGCGCTGCTGTCAAATTTGGGTAACTTAGTAAGTTCAGACTAAATAGGACCTAGATGGAACTTGGTCCTAGCTGCAAAATTAATTAACCACCACCTGCACCGAGTGTAGCAGGTAGGACTTCAATTGACTCGCTTAATTCCGTCGTTCTCCTTCTCGAACTAGTTATCTCGAGTACTGTAAGTCCATCTCTCAGTAGCATTACGAACTTCTATAGTTAGTGTCATTCATACTTATGGAACGGAACATATCACTTATAAACTTATGGGTAAAACGTGACATTGAAACTGAGTTTTAGAAAGAGTTAGTTATATAAATTTGTGGTTGGTATTGTGCTGGACAGATGTGATGTCGTTCTTTTGAAATTTTGGTTATAAATACGTCAGAGTTACGACCTAGTTTTCATTTTTTTTTGTTTAAAAATATGTCGTGTTCATTATAAAATAACGCGGTTGTACCCTAATAACTTTTCGTGAAATATTTTTATGAAATAAAGTGTATATCATACCCTTTGCAAAGGCTCAAATAATTTACTTAAACTTTTGTGGTAAAAAGCGATGTCGAGTTGGCAAAGAGTAAAATTAACGAGACACAACCTGGCAATCGTAAGTTTAAATGACAATAGTGGACATTGTCAAACGCTGGAAGATAAGTACATACTTGTATATATAAAAAGCCAAAAATTGAACACAGTATCACCGTTTGACTTGACTTCAAGACTAAAGCAAACCCAGTTGGTCTAATTTCAAAGTACAGAAAGCAAAATGAAACTCAGCTTGGTACTATCGTTGCTGTTGGTAACTCTAGTGGTAGGACGACCACATCACCACGGTAGCTCTGAAAAAAGTCGAAGTAGAAGTCACGAAAGTTCCGAAGAAAAAGACCACTATCTGTACGACAACGTTTACGGTACGTCCAATCAATGTTTAGTTTACTTTGGGTTCGACTGAGTTTAAGTGGGTTTTATTTTAATGTTCTTCTCTGGCACGACAATTTAACTTTTCTGGTGTGGGCGACGTTTTTCTAAAATCTTTGACAGATACCGAAACGCCAATTTTCGTGGACAATGATTATACAGGAGAAGACACTACCAATTACGTCATCATAGAAGATTACAATGAACCAGCGTCGACAAACGAACCAACTCCCCTGGACCCTAATGATACAGAAGACACTTCCAGTTTCGTGGACTACTACGACACATCATCGACAAACCAACCACCTACAAGCGATGAACCCTCAACAATCGAGACCGCGAGTCATCACAATTTAACCATTTCCATGGTCATGACCATAACGGACATGGTAACTGTGATCATGATTGTAGCCATGACCATAACGGACACGGTAACTGTATTCACGATCATGATGGTAGCCATGATCATAATGGACATGGTAACTGTGATCATGATGATAACCACGATGGAAACGGTCATGACCACGACCATAACGGACACGGTAACTACAATGGCGATAATGCCATCATCCCCAATCCGTCTGTAGCGGTTGTTGTGGTTCAGAATGTCCAGCCTCCTAAGGAAAAGCAAGGTCAAGAACGGCCCTGTTCTAATCCATTTGAAGATAGCCACCAGATTCCACTCATTAGCGAATTATTTTAATTTATTCGCATTTTGAAAAGAGAAAACTTTAAGAGGAATTCTTTAATCTTGTAGTAAAAATAATAAAGATCTATCAATGCATTAAAAAAATCTGTGCTTTTTACGTTCATATTGGAAGCTTACATTTACAGAAAATTTTAAAACACTTTACAATGGGAAATACCAGCCAGAACCATGGATCTTATAAATATTACAATAAGTTTATAAGATATGTTCCATCCATAAGTTTGTAAATTCTGGTAACTTAGAAACTGGAGCTTGTAATTTTGAAGTGATTGAAGTAGGTCATAGATTCAGGGTAAAGCGATATACGCCTGGTGAGGAGACGCTGCTGTCAAATTTGGGCTTAGTAAGTTCAGACTAAATAGGACCTAGATGGAACTTGGTCCTCAAAATTAATTAACCACCACCGAGTGTAGGACTCGCTTAATTGTCGTTCTGCTTCTCGAACTAGTTATCTCCAGTACTGTAAGCCTCTCAGTAGCATAACGAACTTATGGAACATATCTTATGAACCCATGATATTACCAGGAATTTATACCTTTACTACTTGGAATGGCCATGGCGCCATATAAACTATGGTAAGAAGTGTAGGAGAAAAGTAGGTCTGTGTTAAAGCTCATTGAAACCGAAGGCCCAGCATTACGTATTTTCTCGGCCTCAGATTGGTCAGAAAAACTCCTACAGGATCTCCTAAATTATATCCAACGCTCCTACGGGAGCTCCTAAATTATTGCCAATCCTCCTACGTCCGTCTCAAAATGGATGCCCACTCACAGCCCTCGCGAAATTGTGACAGCGCGTTTTCGGTTTTAGAAACAGCAGTGAAGCTTACAGTTGAGCAGATTGATGACCTGGAAATTCATGTAGGTAGTGATTTAATTTCGAGAAGGCACTCGTTGATAATTAGCCGAAGAAAATGGGTGTATTACCCCGTAACCCTAAACCAAGGCTTAGCTACGGTAACAATAACACACTTATTGGTTACTGTTCAAATTGTAAAGACCGCTATCTAAAAATTTATCTATCGCTAAGAGAACATTTTGAATTTTTACTAATTTTAATTTCGTAGCTATTTGTTCGAAAAGTTTATTTCTATCTTTAATAGAGCTAGACATAACAAATTGCGCGGCGGGCGCCGGCAGCCGCTTTTCCTATAAACTTCCTTAATACTACAGAATTAGGTCTGCAGTAGCAGGGAGGAAAGGAGATGCCGCGTGAATAGCGCGAGGTGTCTCTCTTTTGGGTGGGGGAAGTAAATTTCCCAGCCAACGGGGGTAGTATCGCCCGGGCCACCGCAAGCTCTACTGCGCAAAATCCAAATTTTTTATCTCATGTAGCAACTATTCGTGATGTCGCTTCGCGCATGCTCAATGATCCACCGAATGACCCAGGGAGAGAGAGAGAGAGAACATAGTATTTCATACCCCCGTTTTCAACCCCTTCCCGCTAGATAAGAGTTCTGTTAGCATTAGGCGGCTTCTCCCTTTCCTCCCTACAGAAGGTTCGTTTTCCGTGACGCGTGTGACGTTGCGAGTGACCCATTTTTGGCTCCGCCCACTTTTATACCAAACAACCGAGTAGCAATAGGCTCGTTTAACCATTCCAAGTAGTAAAGGTATAAATTCCTGATATTACCTATAGGGGATGGAAATTGAAACTGTGGATTAGGGAGGTTCATAGTGGGTACCAATCATCATACTCTATGGCGCTACAACTAGAGGGCCCGTGACACGTATGACGGTGAAATTTACCGGTAGTAGGTTACAGGTAAGTTTTAGGCGTCACCTGGTTATGTTAACATGAACTACTGGTCCTCTTCACAATTACAAAATAACAGTCGTAAATTATGTTGAATGAATGTTATTTCGTATATATTATTCAAAATAAAATATTGCTAAAGAAATTGTAACTCTGTTTTGTTGAATATTTCGAATTCACGCGACACTTCTAGAAATTTATCGCTTTGTTTTTTTAAATTTGTAAATATATAGTATAGTATGGTTTCTATATCAGATGTGTGATAATTTTTGGAAAATTATTATAAACCTCTTTTGTACGAAAAATGCCTAAACTTGCAAAGAGAGCAAAACAAGCCAATAATTTTTCGTCAACTAGTTTTATGTCCCATCCCGTTTACAGTTGTCATAAGTAAGTTTTTGTTCTTTTAAAAATTGTAAATTAACTTTTGGCGAATAAATATTTTGGAGTCATAATAAATTTCACGAAATTTCTTTTATATTTTAATTTAAATTTTAAAATTATTCGAAGAGAATGTCACTGTTTCATTCAAGTATAACATATGAAGTGATATATATTTACTGAGAATGAATTGCTGCTACAAGTTGATTTGTTAAGGGCCAGCTAAAATTGGTATAAAAGGGGCCTAATCTCACCGAGAAAAACTACACCGAACTGAGTTTCAGAATAACGTAGAAATTTTAATTTCAACTACTTCAAAGTACTTTAAAAACCAAAATGAAACTTTTCTTCTTGATTTCGTTGTTGATGGTTGGCCTCGCAATTGCCAAAGGTAAGTTTTGACTCAAATAGTAATCTCCAACGCATAACCGTGGACTGGTAAGTTTGTTCAATGGCATTAAAAATCCCTTATAAGGTCAGGGAGAATATTGGATTTAAGTTTAGCCTGTTTAGGACATCGGTCAAAAGGCAGGCTAAGATAATTCGAAGTTGGGATATTTTCAATTTTTAAATAATAATTTGGACTAGCTGTTACCCGTGGCGTAGCTCGCGTTTAATAAGAACTTCCATCAAAATGATATAAAGAATGGTTTAATTTTACTGATGGACTAATATTTTTGTGGCACCCTTGGAGCGAAGGCACTCGGCGTTGCCTGTCAGCCCCGTCGTGTCATTTTTTATTACTTTTCACTCGGACATTATTCCATAAAGAAGGGTTTTTAAATTTTTGGCCGCCATTTAAAAAGATGCCAACAAATCGAACCCAAAAAAACATTCAGCCCGTCTATAGGTTAAAGGAAACCAGTGTACTAAATACTTGCGAAATCGGTTGAAAGTTGAAACGCGCGGACTTTGTTGCATAGAGAAGATTTTTACATTTCTGGGCGCCATTTATTAAGATGGCGGCGGATTGGAAAAATCTTTCTTAGTACGCGCCTACTACTTATGATTAACGTTCCCTCAAATTTTCAGCCTTCTAAAAGGCAAGCGGTTTGGGCTGGGCATTGGTTATCAGTCAGTCAGGACTTCGATTTATACAGATATGATATAGTGTTAACGTGTAGTTTTTAATAATTAAATTTTGTAAAAAGAAGAGAGGACTTATGGCAATAAAATACAAGTACTTTATTAGGTGTAAATTGCCTAATGAAAATACACTTGAGATGAGAGCTTTCGGCTCGAGAGCCTTCATCATGAACCGCTATGCCGTTTTCTTTATCAAAATTTTTAATGCATTGCTTATGCCCTGAGAACCTATTTTTTAACGTTTGTTGTGTTTCACCAACATACGTTTCGCCGCATGTTTCACATTTTACTTGGTAAACAACGCAGCGATTATCCAATAGGTTAATATCTCTTTTAGGCCTATTTTTAACTAAGTGATTGTTTAAATTTTGTCCACCTATATTTAATAATTTAATGTTGAATTTATTTTTTAATAATCTACCTAATTTTTCACTAATTCCCCTAATATACGGAAGCGCTAAGCATGGTTGAGAGTCTCTAGGTCTGTTGTAGTCGTTATTAACAATGTTATTTTTAAAAATCGAATCAATTAAACCATTTGGGTAATTACTATTAATTAACTGATTTTTAACGATGGCTTTATCAGTCTCAGGTTCGTCGGAGATATTTTCTATGCGGTGTTTTAAGCTTTTTACTATACCTAACTTTACAATTTGGCTGTGGCAGGAGTTATAATCTAGAAATTTTTTACAGTGAGTGGGTTTTTTGTACAAACAAAGGGTTTAGCGATGGGTAATCCACTTTCGAGTGTCTTAGCTAATTTATATATGGAGTTTATTGAAGAAAAACTATTTAGTCATAAAAGAATGGCAAGAAATATAAAATTTTGGGTAAGGTTCGTCGATGACATTTTTGTCATTTTAAAAAATGTAAGAAACAATACAAATTTGTTATTGGATTTAGTGAATAGTTTAGATAATTCTATTAAATTTACAATCGAATTAGAAAATAATGGCAGTCTACCCTTTCTAGACATAATGACCAAAAGATTAAATAATGACAATAGTTTAAAATGTACTCTTTTTCAAAAACCCACTCACTGTAAAAAATTTCTAGATTATAACTCCTGCCACAGCCAAATTGTAAAGTTAGGTATAGTAAAAAGCTTAAAACACCGCATAGAAAATATCTCCGACGAACCTGAGACTGATAAAGCCATCGTTAAATATCAGTTAATTAATAGTAATTACCCAAATGGTTTAATTGATTCGATTTTTAAAAATAACATTGTTAATAACGACTACAACAGACCTAGAGACTCTCAACCATGCTTAGCGCTTCCGTATATTAGGGGAATTAGTGAAAAATTAGGTAGATTATTAAAAAATAAATTCAACATTAAATTATTAAATATAGGTGGACAAAATTTAAACAATCACTTAGTTAAAAATAGGCCTAAAAGAGATATTAACCTATTGGATAATCGCTGCGATGTTTACCAAGTAAAATGTGAAACATGCGGCGAAACGTATGTTGGTGAAACACAACAAACGTTAAAACAAGTTGGGAAAACCAAAATATTACCTCTCCGTGTCAAGAGGTCTACTACTACAAACGTATTTACCTAGATATGGAATTATTTCACTTTTTTGAAGTAAAAATTTACGAAATATTGAAGCAGTATTCCAAACATAGCGAATGTACAGTAAAGCAGACGACATTTTACATCCAATAAGGATAAATCTTGGACACATGGAAATCAGTCAATGGGGAAAAGAACAGGAAATGAAGTCTACGCTTCAGCTGTTTACCCTTTATTCTGAAAGCTACATTCACAACTGGTTTGAGGTGTAAACACTATCGTCTCGTCTACACTCAACAATATTCTTAGTTTGCCAACATGAATGTTAACGTTAAATAACACCAAAGCTAAATTGTAGCTAGACGCACTAATAGTCAATGCGCACCATAAAGAGAATAATAAGTCTGTAGTTACTAGCCGTTTACCATTAGCCCTTTTACTAACCTTATTATTATTATTATTTAAGAGTGTATTTAACTTTCGGCTCACTCTGAACCGTTGATGTCTGTTCATTTCAGACACGAAAATCAAAGCCAAAAGTTTACTTCACCTCAGGCCTCAATTATTTACTCTTTGTTTCACTAAGCCTATTGCGGATAATACTTGTTATACGCGCCTGAGTCTAGGTCTTAGATTTCTTCATGAAATTACTAAACCAAGGAATATTCTATATACAGATGTAGTATAGCTTACGCAATATATAAACAGCCATTTCTAATAACAATATTAAAATAAATCTTTGGAATATCAAAATGAAACAGAGCTTTAAAGCTACAAAAGTACTAAATGCATCATAATTACGAAAAATACTTCCACATATTCACTTTATATTATGGAAAAAGGGAATATTAAGGTTCTGTATGATTTCTTAACACATCAACACAAGCCTAACTGCTAACGCGACGCACTAGTGTAACAATGGACGGACACACACAGACAAAAACATAGACTGCTTTTTAAATCTTTCCGTATTAATTTTGAGTTGAGAAACAAGATTATCTTTAATATTTAAATAAATATAATTATTTTTAATTATTTTAATCTTCAATTATTAACATTAATAATAGTTAAATCGTTTAAAATAAAGTTATACCTATTATCTTCTCAAACTTTTCTAATATTGACGTTTAAAGTGAAGGGTACCCCTCTTGCCCGCTTTCTTCAAATTTTGGGGTATATATACAATTCGTTTCCATTATAATAGTAAGGAAAAAGCGCAATTGCGAAAACCTTTGGTGGCCGATCCCACCTTAGGGAGGCTAGACGTTTCTCGTAACCCTAGCTGATCGCCGCGTATATCCTAAAACCAAACGATGATAATGGAGTAGAAGCCAATGATACAGATTGGTGTCTATGTGGAATAGACGGAAGACCAGTGGATGGTGGTGTTAGAAGCCAATGATACAGATTGGTGTCTATGTGGAATAGACGGAAGACCAGTGGATGGTGGTGTTAGAAGCCAATGATACAGATTGGTGTCTATGTGGAATAGACGGAAGACCAGTGGATGGTGGTGTTAGAAGCCAATGATACAGATTGGTGTCTATATGGTATAGACGGAAGACCAGTGGATGGTGGTGTTAGAAGCCAGTGTAAGTGCGGACTGGTGTCAATGTGGGATTGACAAAGAATAGAAGATGGTGGTGGTGGAAGCCAGAAAAGTACCAGACCGGTGTTCATATGGGATGGACGAAGACCAAACATGGTGGTGTGAGAACTCAAGTATAGATTAGCCAAAGGAGAGATATACAATTTTCCAAATTTCTGTGAACTGTCAATGCGGTCCGGAAATTGGGAACACGTTTGCTCCGATACGCAAACTGCGAACGCGGTCACGTGGGTGTAACAACGGACAGACAGACACACAGACAGACACACACACACACACACACACACACACAGACAGACACGGCCGTTACAGAACCTCTCCTGGACTACGTCACACGGAGAGGTAAAATAGGTTCTCAGGGCATAAGCAATGCATTAAAAATTTTGATAAAGAAAACGGCATAGCGGTTCATGTTTGGGAGTCGAAAGGTCACGTAATGGATTTTAAATATCCAGAAGTTCTATATCGGGAAAAAAATTGGCGAAAAAGAAAATTTATTGAAGGTATATTTATTAAAAAATCAGGGATATTAAATTTAAATCAAGGCTGTGCTGAAGCAAAATATTGGGGAGTCATAGACGACAGGCATCTTGTTCAAAAGAGGGCGTGATATGATTTTTTAAAAACCGAGGTTACCTCGTATGTGTCACGCGTTTTAGATTTTAGTATGACTGATGAAGGCTCTCGAGCCGAAAGCTCTCATCTCAAGTGTATTTTCATTAGGCAATTTACACCTAATAAAGTACTTGTATTTTATTGCCATAAGTCCTCTCTTCTTTTTACAAAATTTAATTATTAACGTTACACTATGGCTTCGAAAAAGTTTAACATTTATGTAGTTTTTAGTTGGAGGACCACGTAAAATTTGGGTTTTAATTTTTGTACGTTTGATCAAGTGTTAATTTTGATATTAATTTAATTTGAAGTATCATATTTCAATTACAGGAGAAAATGATTCTAGGAAGGTTTTGGCAGTGCCCAAGGTTTCCTTCATGGGGGGTGGAGAAAATGCGACATTTATTACCAATAAAAATGGTATAACCGAAATTGTCGGGAACTTCACTATCTCAGTTATGTATAAACTTGAATAACCCTAATTTGAAAAATATGTACTAACTTTAAAAGATATATAATAAAAGATATCCGAGCAAATAAACCAAATATTTAAATGAATACTTTGGGTTTGGAAATCGGCGGTGTAACAGACGCGTACAGGGTGTTTCTGATAAGTTTGGTGGCATAAATTAAGCCTGGGGATTTTCTTTGGGAAATCAATTTTTAGTCGAAAATGTTTATATACTATCTCCATTTCGCCCAAAGGGACACTGTTTTCGAGTTAAGATTTCAAAATGTGTTTTAGGGATGACCCCTTAATTAAATTAAATTAGAAATAATTGTCTGTTCAGTTTCTTAATTAAATTTAAGGGGGTCATCCGTAAAATACTGATATTCTAATCTCGCTGATAAAGACATTAAAACCGCGTTATCACCATTGCATGTTTGCATCTCAATGCCACGTAAACTTCGCTAAACATTTTAGTTAAACCTAATAATTTCGCGTTCTGCCTTTGTTTCGCTTAATGCTGCACATAAAAATGCCATTTCGCTGACTACGGTTATTAAGATATGAATTTTCACTTGGGGCCACGTAACCACTGTGTTTTTACCCCCCCCCTCCCCATTAAATTGATAATTTATTCTGAACGTAAATACTTCAAAAGCGGAAACTCAATTTGTTCAACCTCAATAAGACAAAAATCACATCGACTCAGTCGCATTTATCCAAATTAAGTTAATTAAAAGAAAAAATTGCAATAAAATGAAACTTATTTTCTTAATTTCGTTGCTGTTAATTGCTGTCGTAATTGCTGAAGGTAAGTTTTGAACTTAAATAAAGTGATAATCAAATTCGCATACTTGCTTGGTAAGTTGTTCAATGGCGTTAACATTTCTTAAAGGGTAAGGGACTCAATTAAAATAAAAAAATTTTAAATCAAATTTAACAAGGTAGGGCGCAATTTTCTCATTAAAATAAAACCGGTTTCGTTAAAATCGGTTAAGATTTCACCGAGATACAAAGGAAATTACGTGTTGCGCACCGATAATGCGCAGTTACAACTAACGACTAAAAATAGACACGTGACCAGTTACGTTTCGCCAAGAGAGACATCTATACTGAACAAACTTCCTTCGCTTGGACGAAGCTGGTTTTTATATTATTTTAAAAATATTATATCTCTGTGAAATATTAACGAATTTTAACGAAACTTGCTTTATTTTAAAGATAAAAATAACCCCTACCTCATCATTAAATGGATGAATTTTAAATTGCACTGTTTGATTTATTGTATTTCAATTACAGGGCAATTTTCCGATTCATTGAAAAATCCTAGTATCCGAAAAGAAAGAACTGAGGCTGAAATTGAAATGGGTTTAAAGGATATAGCTGGTAGCTTCACTATGACCTTGAATTTTAATGGACAATGAAAAACTCGCCTGCTTCATGGATAATATTGTAAAACCATATTTGAAAACTATGTACTTAATTAAAAAAATATATATAATTAATAATAAAAGATATCCTAGGCCTAGCAAATAAAAGACATAATTAAATACTTTGAATTTCATGATCAGAAAAATAAATAAATAAATAAAATAAATTTACTTTTGTATTTTAATGTACATGTACTTATGATTTAACCAATAAAGTGGTTACATAAATTCGTCGATATTTAATGATTGGTTCAGCGAGTATTGAAAGTGTCACAATTGTCATTCAGATTAACATCTGGACGTGGTATGTGGACAACAAACATTAAGACATTAAATTAAGACATGGCAATAAACAATGAGGACTTCTTTAAACGTCGAAGAACTATCTAACATCTTTGGGTGTAAACATACCGTCCTATCAATGTTCAGTCTAAACAAGAAGTGATATCTAGTTTATTAGGGAGAAGGTATAAGATGCCTAAGTATTCGCGCGCCATAGTCCCAGTCCGCCTTCCAAAACACAAGGGGGGGGCGTAAAAGGAGGCCCCGGGCTATTTCGCCAGCTCTCCTCAGTCGGAAAATACAAGTAATTTTCCAGTCATTCGCGTCGCGCTGACGTGCACGAGTTTTCAAGAACCAATGAGATGCTGGCTGGTTGTAATTTAGAGGCGGCGGGGATTAACTCCGGACAGGCTACGTCTTTTGGACTGGAGATAATGCTAGATTATAAATGTGCAGGCAAATTTATACCTTCTCCCTAATAAACTAGATATCACTTCTTGGTCTAAACCCGTAGTTTTTAAAATAGTCTGTTAATTCGTCAGAAAGTTAACTAACATTTCTCTGAACAACACGTATAGGTACTGTAACATACACAGAAATACATTAAATCACGTTATCACCATTGTACCTCAATAACACGTAAACTTTGTTTAAATGTTCCACATTATTCATGGAACCTAATAAATTCGTAGGTTTTAAAAATGTCATTTAGCGAACAGTTGTATATTTGAAAATATAAATTGGTTTATAACAAATGGTCATTTAAAGTAAAATTCTCGACTTGTAGCCACGTAATCACTGTTTTTCACCCCCAACTATATATTGATATTTTATATTGAACGTGAATACTTGAATTCATTCGAAACTCACATCGACGCCGAATTGAGTTCCAGAATAATCCCGAAATTTTAATTTCAAACTACTTCTAAAAGACACAATGAAACTTATCTTCGTAATATCGTTGCTGTTAGTCGCTCTCGTAATTGCTAACGGTAAGTTTTAACCTAATTTAACTAAGCCATAGTTGATGAATGGCATCAAAACTAAAACCCATTTTAATATGATCACTAAACCCAATAAGAATATCTCCAAAATACCCTCTTCTTTACAAACCTGGTTTATGAAACCAAAGTATGGTGTATCAGGGATAGATTTAATTTTAGAAGTAGGAATGGAGAACAGAGTAATATCTGGGCGCGCGTCAAAGTCCCGGACCCCCTTCCACGGGACCGGGGGGTATGAAAGAAGAGACGGATGGGTCATAGCCACAGAGGTGAAAAGGAATTACGTATTTTTCGCCGTCCCCGTCAGCAACGTCATCAAAACGTAGTTTAAAACTGAGCCAATAAGATAATTTAAACTTTTCGTTATCCGTGTTGGAGGGAGGGGCTCTATACTGGGTGGGCTATGAGTCGGAGTAACTGAAGTAAATACTAACCGTTAGACTCCATTCCTACTTCTAAAATTAAATCTATCCCTAAAAGCTGGTTTATTAAACTAAAGTGTGATTATAAAAACCGTGGTTAGCGTTTCGCACTAACGTAATTTGGATTGGCTTAATTTAAACCAAACTAAGTTGAAAAAAATAAAAAAATAAAAAAAACTGTTGTTTTAGGGTTTATGGGTGAAGTTGGGGCGACCATCGCCGTTTTAAACTTTATACGTTTAACTTTGATATTAAAATTAATTGAATTATTCCATTTCAATTACAGGGAAGCGGAGGCTCGATATAGTAATCAGGGGAACGGGTAAAAGTAGCGTCCAAAAGATTGGACAGGATCTAGTTATCAGAACTGAACAAAATCCGATAATAGGAAATCTTTACAAGAACATCGGCGTCAAACTGAGATTAGTTAGATTGTAAACGATGTACATTAAATATAATATAATAAAGGTATTCGTAATTAAATAATTTGGGTTATAATTATCAATCGAATCAGGAATACATACAGCTACTAGGAATCCTTATGTACGTGCCATTTTCACGCGAATAGTGCAGGTTTTTCAAACCGAATCGAATAGTAAATCAAATCTCCTATTCTCGTTCAAACGAATATTAAGTGTGTTTTAGGGATGACCCCTTAAATCAAATTAGAAATTATTTTCTGTTCAGTTTCTTTATTAATTAAATTTCAGGGGTCATTCGTAAAAAGTTTCTCCTTTCCATCAAAACTTGCAGAGGTTAACGGTAATAGTTAGTATAGGGCGCTGTCGGTTAGCTGTGGCATAGGGGCTAGCCACCACCCCTCTATGCATTGTAAAGGCGTTAGATAAGTGGTAATAAGTCGCAAGATGACTTGGTCCAATTAGCTAGCTGAACTTAAAAAGAAATACTGATATTCCAATCTTAACTTGAAACATCGGATGTCTGTGTATTATGACAAAAATGTGCTGTGTGAATGACAATTGCTACACTTTCAATACTTGTTAATGCGCCAATCATTAAATATCGACGGATTAAAGCAACCATTTCATTTTAATATCGATGTTTGATAAATTGAGTTCATTAGTATGCCTATACGCATAAGTTTATAAGTGATATGTTCCTTCCATAAGTATGAATGGCACTACCTATACAAGTTCGTAATGCTACTGAGAGACTTACAGCTCGAGATAACTAGTTCGAGAAGGAGAACGACAATTAAGCGAGTCAATTGAAGTCCTAAGTACACTCGGTGATGGTTAATTAATTTTGCAGGACCAAGTTCCATCTAGGTCCTATTTAGTCTGAACTTACTAAGCCCAAATTTGACAGCAGCCCCTCACCAGGCGTCTTCGCTTTACCCTGAATCTATGACCAACTTCAATCACTTCAAAATTACAAGCTCCAGTTTCTAAGTTACCAGAGATTAACAAACTTATGAAACGGAACATATGCTTAGAGCTAGTTCGAGAAGGAGAACGACGGAAGCGAGTCAGTGGTCGGTGGTTGTTAATTAATTTTGCAGGACCAAGTTCCATCTAGGTCCTATTTAGTCTGAACTTACTAAGCCACGTTATCACCATTGTAAGTAAACTTACGTTACCATTTTCGGTAAACTTTCCTTCCCCTTTTGTCAACTCTTATATTTTTCACGTAACCCATAATTTCGCGTTCTTCCTTTGTTTCCCTTAATGTTGCACATAAAACAAAAGCCATTTCGCTGACTCGCGAACAATTGCGTAATTTAAAATATAATTTTCATTTTAATGTTTTTATTTTCTATAACAAAAACAAATGGCAATTTAGTTTTAAATTTTTTGACTCGCGATGGCCACGTAGCCATTGTTTTTTATCCCCCTTGAGGCCATTATGTTAATGTTTTCTACTGAACATAAATACTTGGAACACGGTAACGTGAATATCATTCGCAACTGAACTTGTTCTACTTCAACAAGAAACACAACTTCGACTCTACTCTGTATTTTTTCCGAACTGAGATCCAGAATAAATCAAAATGAAAGCTATCTTCGTACTTTCACTGTTGGTGCTTGCTCTGGCAATTTCTGACGGTAAGTTTTGGACTTAATCTAACTTAGACGATACAGGAAGCCCTGTCAAAAATATAAATTCCTTATAGGAAAAATAGGAATGTTTTTCCACTGGAATTATAGGATTTTATCAGTATGTTTTATCAGGGATAGATTTAATTTTAGAAGTAGGAATGGAGAACAGAGTAATTAATATCTGGGCGCGCTTCAAAGTCCCGGATCCCCCTTCCACGATAGCGACAGAGGTAAAAAGGAATTACGTATTTTTCGCCGTCCCCGTCAGCAACGTCATCAAAACGTAGTTTAAGTGAGCAGCCAATAAGATAATTTAAACTTTTCGTTATCCATGTTGGAGGGAGGGGTTCTATACTGGGTGGTCTATGAGTCGGAATAACTGAAGTAAATACTAACCGTTTTCCATTCCTACTTCTAAAATTAAATCTATCCATGGTATAATATAGGACAGGTTCAATATAGGATTTTATAGAAAGGAATTATGGGATCTCTGAGCTCCCTGCGGTATAGTTGGGACGACCGTCGCCGTTTTTAACTTAATACGTTTAACCAGAAGTCCATAACCCCCTGTGAGTGTGATGGACTCCTGGTTTAACTGACGGTATTAAAATTAATTGTGTAATTACGTTTCAGTTACAGGAAAGAGGACACTCGTTATAAAGGTCACTGGGACAGGTGCGAGTAAGATGAATAGGGACGGGAACGACCTATACATTAGAAGTGAACAGACTGATGCGTTACAGAAGATTTACAAGAAAATAGGTATCGACATAAAATTAGTTAAGTAATTTTGTAAGCGATGTATATTAAATATAATATAATATAATAAAGATATAATTAAAAAATAACTTGGGCTTTGGTTATTATTATCAACCGAATCAGGAATGCATACAGCCACTAGGAATCATTGTGTACGCGCCATTTTAATTTCTCAACGTATCTAGGCGAGCTTTGTGGGAGGAGCTAGCTAAACTTATCATTATGTTTGACGAATTTTACCCATGGCGAATTTGTAATATTTCTCGCTGTGCCTTGAAAACCAATGAAACAACGCCATCAGAATTAGGACCTCGGACGGTGTAACGGATAGTAAGTTCTCAAGCCCGGTATACCCACAAAACCCGAAATCATAGAAATTAACATGGGAGATATATATGGATACACAATTTTTCCTAAATTAAGACTGGGGATGTTCTTTGGGAAATTGATTTTGAGTTGAAAATGTATGTAACTTCTATCTATGACATTTTGTTTGTCCTAACCCTAAGGGACACTGTTTCAAATCGAGTTAAGATTGTAATATCAGTATTTTACGGATGACCCCGTTAAAATTAATTAATTAAGAAACTGATTTAGACAATTATTTCTAATTTAATAAAGGGGTCATCTCTAAAACACATTTTGAAATCATAACTCGAAAGCAGTGGTCCGAAAGGTAAAAATGCCATCATCATTCGGTTCCATATAAACAAATCTCATAAGATAACACTGGATTCCTAATCAAAATCAGAACTGTTGTAACGTTACTGAGAAGCGTATGCTCGTCTAATCGCAGGCGTCCTTGGCGAACAACGAACCTGAGCAAAGCTTACTCGCAAAGTGACGGAAGAAATTTACTTTCATATTCTAATCTGATCAATACGTCGATAACTTTTGAGTATATAAAATAAAGTCGCTGCATAAATTCCAACGTATTTAATTAACGAATAGGCGTAACGAGAATCGAAAATATCTGAATTGTATTATTAATTCAACATCAACTCTAAATTAAGTAAGTAAATTTTTAAATTTTACCAAATTACCCATACCTTAATGAATTATTGTATCTCTCATACAACCATAGTTATGACCCTTCAAAGTCTAATGTAAAATTGAGATGACCCGTTAAAGGGGCTGTAAAACCTCCTCCCCTTTTTTACCCACTCGCTATGTCCTAAGCTCTATGAGGAAGAGCTTGTCCCATGGTTCGACAAGCCCCTCTAATCCCAGGGAGATAAAGTTTGGTTTGGGCTATTTACCTTAATTGTCGTAAACCCCAAGTATTTGGTATCATTGGAAAGAGGATTGGTAGGACTATGACATACTCAAAGAACTTCCCCGTATCCATTATAGAACCAGAGTTAAAAGGTGATTTCTAACTGCAATTTCCCTTTAACACGCTATTAGACAATGGGGACAAGTGCGGGCCGAAGTTGTACCATCTTTATATGCTTTATCAGTCACGTGATCAACGGATCATTCATCATAGCCGGTTATAAATGTCCAAAGTACGAGGACGACAAATGGCGTAAAGTCCAAATTTGGACCGGGGTCATGTCAATGGTCTTGTACATTGGCATCTATTACGTCATCAAGACATTCAAACCCAGCTTAAAATGCCCGTCATGTTGCGATCCACCAAAATGCGTCTCGCTTATACTGGCCTTGATCCCGTTAGCGGCAGCGATCATGAGCATAATTAGCTTGGTCCATTGCGCCAAGTTACCAGCTGATACGTTTAATAAGCAAGGGGGTTTGATCATCTACTCAATTAATTTGGTTTTAATGATACCAATTTGCGATGTTTGTCGGGATGTATGGATGAATTATGAAGAGGATGATGATGAAATTACGGGCCTTGTCGTTGAACGAACACCGACTCCGCCAGTTGTTGTTGGGGTTACACAGGTGTCGTATTTTGAGAGGAGAACAATGGGTATTAACTCTGTTAATACTTAATTAAGATTAATTGGTTGTATGGGTGTTAATGAATTACTATTATAAAGGGTGTTCTTCCAAAATGGGAGCCTACATGGTAATTATAGGACCGAAGTATTGTACATGAGTGCAGGGGATGCGTGGATGCTGGTTCTATGGGAAATCAACTGAATTTTCAGTGAATCGATGAAATGTTAAATGTAATAAGTTCTATGACCAGCCCTTAGATTTTGATTTTGGCCCCCACAAGGGATGCATGCACTCCCTAACCCACAAGTTACGAATGAACATTGGAGAAGTGTTTATCATTGGATGACCCCTTAAATTTAATACGTAAGTAACTGAACAAACAATAATTAAGGGGGTCATTCAATCATAAACACTTCACCAATGTTTATTTATAACTTGTGGCTTAGGGGGTGCAATGGTGCATCCCTTGTGGGGGCTCAATCAAAATCTAAGGGCTGGTCATAGAAGTTACATTTAACATTTCATCGATTCACTCAAAATTCAGTAGATTTCCCATAGAACAAACCATCCACGCATCCCACTCATGTACAATAAATACTTCAATCCCATAATTAACCTCCCTTTTGTGGACTATTCTTTATATTATGAACTAAATGAATCCAGTTAATTGATTAAAATTAATAGGCTAAAATACCTTACAGAATATCATTGTTAAAGATATGAGATTTTAAGATAAGTATGTAAGAAAATTTTATCGAACTATTACAATAGATTTAACTAAGTGATAATAGTTAATTAAGAACAATATTATTTGTTGAATATATAAACCAAAAAACAATTGTATTAATTTTTATAAATGAACAAAGATTACCTACCATTTCTTTCAACACTTTGAAACGTCTCTTTTGAATTTTTTTAATAGGGTAACCTCGATCGGGGTTGCCATAATTTTATACTAATAATTTTCAGATTCAATTAAAAGCATTTGTGAAGAAAGAGGCATTAAATTGAAAAACAAAAAAAAAAACTCAAAATTTCAAGATAAAAAAGGGTAAACAATGCATGGGAGTTCCAATCTTTCAATTTTCCATGGAGTATAGTTTTATTGGAGTGATAACTAATGTTCCTTTAACATCGCATTAAACGTATCTACGTGACGTCTCCTTTAATAATGCTCAATGGTGGCATGGTGGCACATTTCTAGTAGCCAATGGAATCGAATAAAAAACGGCATAAATGAAAAGAACAACAAAGTCCAAAGAAAAATATATTTTAAAATAATCTAATGGTCTCCAACTGAGGACAAAATTTTCTAAGGAATTTCCAGATCAAATTTAAGCATAAACTGCGTGGCTTCATAACGTTGGCGATAGGTATTCCATCAAAACTCTTAACAGTAAGCAATTTATTTAATTCTAAATTTTAGCCTTTAATTTCATATTTGAAATGTATGTAGGCCTAGAAGATATCTTGAAGTCCGATACTAATTATTTTTTCTTCATTTACTCATATTTATCGAGGTTACCACGTGATAGGAAAATGGCGACGAACGTGGGTCGAGCTATAGTCATTGCCGTTTGTTTCATCGGACACTTGATCAACGGCTCTTTCTTAATGGCCGGTTTCAAATGTCCAAAGTACAATGAAAACGCCAGCAACTGGACGCAACTCCAAATATGGACAGGGGCGGCGTCCATCGTGTCTTACGTGGGTGTCTATTACATGATCAAGTTACTTAAACCCAATTTCAAGTGCAAATGTTGCTGCGATCCACCGAAATGCGTCGAGATGTCCTTGGCCATGTTGCCGTTAGTGCCGGCTATCTTGACCACCATTGGCTGTGTCCATTGCATCGCGTTATCATCGGATGTAGAAGATAGAGTAGGAGGTATCATAATCCACGTTGCCAATTTGATTCTACAGTTGCCGGTATTCGATGTTATTCGGGATATACGCATGAATTATGAATCAGCAAGTTACTCAGATCTTCTGAGTCAAATTTGACTTTTTCTTAGATACGGTTAATTACTAATTTAATCTTAATTAACATTTTAAAATCTTAAAGTTAAAGGTTCTAGATTAAATATTTTTATGGTAATTGTTAATTAAATTTGAACTAATTATTTGGAGTAATTAAGAAAGTTAATCAAAGTAAAGTAATGATATACGTTGGTTGCATTAAAAGTTAAAGGTTCCAGATTAAGTATTTTCATGTTAATTACGAACAAAATTAATCCCTTGGATTGTTAATTAAATTTGTACTAATAATTAGTATTTAAAGTAAGTTAATGAATGTAAAGTAATAATCTACGCTGATTACATTAATTAATATTTAAATGCATTATTTCGTAACTCGTCACTTAAATATCGAAGGTCAATTATTTTCATATAAATTACGGAAACAAAATTAATCCCTTAAATTGTTACTTAAAATTAATAATACAACACTGAATATTGTAAAAACATTTCTCAACGTATCTAGTTGGATAATAAGTTCCCAAGCCCGGAATACCCACAAAACCCTCGTAGAAAATAACATGGGAGATATATGGGTACGCAATGTTTCCTAGTAGCTGTATGCATTCCAATGCACCCGAAGCTATCTTCCCATAGAAAACGTCTATTATCTTCCTATTACCAGTAGTTAATAAAACTAATGTTGAACATAAGGCATACTTCACACGTTCTGTATAGATAAGACGATTCGATAAAATTGTTGTACTTTGCTATTAAACGTGGCCAATTAAATTTAGAACCTACGAAGCAATCATGACTTCAATTCGTATTATAATTAGCGCGACTTTAATGTCATTAACAATCTATGGTAAGTGAAATTAAACTCTATTTCCAAACTAAATATAAATTTAACCATTAAATAATATAACAAAATAGGTCATCAATGCACAGCTGCAAATTCGGCAATTTCCGCCGCTAATAAATATTGCCAGACGCAATACAAGGACTACGATAATGTTTCCGGACATATCAATGCTTACAACAGATGTCAGGTGACCTGCAAGATGTTGGTACCACGTGATAGCGTCACCGGTGATATCAACGTTGAATATATTTTAGGGGTGCATTTACAATTGCCAACTGGTACAGTGTGTGGAGATGCAATGGTTGGTGTAATAATACTTAATTATTTTCATTTTAATTAAAGTTATTTATTTGAATTACAATCTAGGAATGCGCTGGTAAAACCTGCGTTCCCAGTAGTTTGGTGGAACAATGTAAAAGTGCATTGAAAGGAGGTGAAATTGCTTCAATTGTCATGGTAAGTATTAAACTTGAAACACTTTTACGGTATCAAGTGTACAAAAGGACACAAGTACAGAGGGTTTCATGGGCAATTATTGCAGGCCAAAGATTTATCCTCCACGAGTTGCTCGAATGAATGTAGGGGTATTAATAAAGAAGTCAGAATTGACCAACCAGATGGATCACCTTGCGGGGTATGTATGGCCGTCCAAAACTGACCAATAGATCTTATCTTATGAAAACCCAAGTTGATGCTCAACACACCAGACTCAATTTGACCGCCCCTACTTTTAAAAAGGGGCCAATTACAATATGGGTCAGTGACTAAACTAGATAATTATTTTCCCTAACAGATAATTGGTACTCGAAAATGTCAAAACGGAATATGTCTAAGTCGTTAACAACTTTCGTTATTATTGTCAAAATGTCAATAATAAAAATAAACAAGTATGTGTAAACAAAAAGAAGTAAATAATAAAGTCATGTTTGTTTCATGTCCTTGGCAACATTACTTTACCATGGTAAATTTACCCCTTTAACAAAAATAATAAAAATAAATAAACAAACAGCAATTCAGGGTTGCACCTTTCATAGCAACCGAACACAGTCTGAAAATATTTTTGACAACACAAATAAACCTAATAAATTCGCAACCTCTAAAATTGAAAGAATGAATTTGACGGTTAAACGTAACAATTAATATTTCCCAGAAAAAATTTAGTTACACAATAAAGTGAAATTCCAAAATTTCCCATCTCACGCTGCGTTTATGGATTTTACTTTCTATTGTCAAATAACATACAGAACACGTTAAAATCGTCGTCGGTTACAAGACAGGCACAGGAGCTACCACCACCGTCATTATTAATGGACTGATTGTGAAACTCTGTGATATAAAATAGACCGCGTCAGGATTTAACTAAATATTATCTGTAAATTGCTTGGGAAGGTTTAAACATAACGAAGAAAAAATGCGCTGTGTTTACGGAAGTTTGTTAACGGTCGCTCTGGTCGCCTTTGCAAACGGCAAGTAAATTGTAGTAAATAAAATTAAATTTAATTAACTCGGAGTCATGCTTAATTTCAATTAAGAAAAAGTACACTTTTTGATATTTATCCTTTGAAAAAATTTCCAAATTTCCATGCAGGACAAGGCGATACAACTAACACCGCTTCACCGCCAAGTCCAACCCCAACCCCAACCGCGTCTCCCTCGCCAACAAGTCCAAGTACCGCTTCACCCAGTAGTCCAACACCCTCAAGTAGCCCGACACCTTCAAGTAGCACTGTCCCGACCTCGTCACCGACGGCAATTCCAAGTAGTAGTTCAACAGCAGGCCCGACCCTGCACCATTAGCACCTGACGAAGCGGCGGACATGGTTTGCCAAGAACGTTTCAACAACCGAGCCCAATACGAAATGCAAGGACAAGTTAACTCTTTTAACCCATGTATGGCTACTTGTAACGAAATGAGACCAGGGTTATTCGGTGGCGAATTTCCTTGGTGGATGGGGAATGTTAATATGCCATCTGGTACACGTTGTGGTAGAAATAAGGTAAGTACTATCCCCCCTCCTCTTGGCTCTATTAAGAGTAGGGTAACTGTAGGCGATAATCACGTGATCAAATTAAGTTACCTGAAGATTAAAATTTTTCTCGTCTATATAGAAATGCGCCGGAGGAACTTGTCACAACAGTGAGGATTATGACAGTTGTATGGCAGCTACCAATGGAAGTTTGAAAAATATTGTTCAGGTATTTCATTTAAAATTGATAAATTATTTACGTCAACGGGAGCTAGGCTTGTCAAAAAAAGGATATAACGAAATGAATGATTTCAAGGCTATTTTACAATGCAGCTGTCCTGTCCAGAACATACAGGGCAATTATAGAAATAGCAAATAGCTTCAAAGAGATAGCCTAGTATTATTATCCTAAAATGTATACTAGTTCTATATTATACCAGGGATAGATTTAATTTTAGAAGTAGGAATGGAGAACTGTTAGTATTTACTTCAGTTATTCCGACTCATAGCCCACCCCAGTATAGAGCCCCTCCCTCCAACACGTAATGTAACGAAAAGTTTAAATTATCTTATTGGCTCAGTTTTAAACTACGTTTTGTTGACGTTTCTGACGGGGACAGCGAAAAATAATGACGTAATTCCTTTTTATCTCTGTCGCTATGACCCATCCGTCTCTTCTTTCATACCCCCCTCCGTCCCGTGGAAGGGGGTCCGGGACTTTGACGCGCGCCCAGATATTACTCTGTTCTCCATTCCTACTTTTAAATTAAATCTATCCTGAGAATATGGAATCTCAAAGTAGACCTAGTAGAGTTTATCAATGTTGATGATAACTTGTGCTCAATCAAAATCGGCTGGCTTAAGAAGTATAGATTACAACCCTAACAATAACAGTAATTATTTGACAG